>CAWUFW010012654.1:0-527509 GCA_963921515.1 Calotriton arnoldi | reverse complement strand
GTAGGACCGTGTTGACAGATGTTGGCCATGTATGTACCATACATGTCGTTCCGGTACTGCACACTTCATGTAGTTGTGCCTCATGATGATGTATGTTGGGATCTTGAGTGTGTTCAATGCCGCATATGTGGGGTGACTGACGATCTTGCTTACTTCTCCTCTGCACTGCAGGGCTCCTGCTGTCCATCGGCCATTCCCAGACCTGGCAACGATGGTGGAACGGGACAGCATCCGACGGTACCGCTTCACCAGGCAGCTGATTGAGGATTTTGCAGTGCAGTTGTCCCCACATTTGCAGCCTGGCCGGCCGTATCCTACAGCGCTGACCCCCAAGGTGAAGGTGATGGCAGCCCTACACTTCTTTGCCACCGGTACCTTCCAACATACTGTGGCGTCTGCTGGTGGGATGTCACAGACCATGTTCAGCCGTGTGCTCCGCGATTTCTTGGCGGCAATGTTGCTCTTCCTGAACCGGTACATCTATTTCCCTAGACTGCGACGACTCACTGACGTGAAGAGTGACTTTTATGCCCTGGGGAGGATGCCGCATGTCATTGGCTCCATTGATGGGACACATGTGGCTTTGGTACCACCACAGGCCCAGGAGCAGGCCTACAGGAACCGCAAGCACTACCACTCGGTCAATGCACTGGTGGTGTGTCTTGCAGACATGACCATCACACACGTGTGTGCCCGTTTCCCTGGTTCAGCACACGATGCCTTTGTGATGAGGAGTAGTCGCATCCCCAGGTTGATGGCACAGATGCAGAACCAGCGTGCCTGGCTTGTCGGTGTGTACTGACTTTGTGCCATTGTGTGTGATCTGATCTGTAGTATTCCGCCCACTTTTCCAAGTCAGCTGATGTGCACTTGTCTGTCCGTAGGTGACTCGGGATACCCCAACATGCCGTGGTTGCTGACACCCCTCAGGAACCCTGTGACACCTGCCCAGATGCGCTACAATGAGGCACATGGTCGGACCAGGAGAGTGATTGAGCGGACCTTTGGTCTCCTGAAGAGCCGCTTCCGCTGCCTGGACAAGACCGGAGGGTCCCTCCCATATGCCCCTGCGAAAGTGTGCAAGATTATCATCGTCTGCTGCATGCTCCACAACCTGGCAGTGCGGAAGGAGTTGCCTCTCATCCAGGATGACGATGACCAACATCCGCCACCTGTGGAGGATCCTGGCCTGGACCACGATGCCAGTGACGATGATGATGATGATGGTGATGGTGATGTCCGCACACAGCTCATCACCAACTTCTTTAGCTGAATGTGAGTATCCTGAGGTGTCATGTGAATGATGTGAGTTGGCATGATGTGTGGGTGGTGCTCTGGTGCTGTTGGAGTGTGTCCATGGGCTACTTGACAGGATGTGTGTTGCGATGTGTGGTGACAGGTGGGCTGTACTCCCCAACAGTGTTGACATGCTAACTTGGTTCTGGGTGGGTATCTTGTAACATGTATTGTGCATGAGTTTTGCTGTTCTGTCCTGTACTGCATTGCTTTTGACTGTGTGTCATTTCTGTCCTTCACAGGGTACTTTCAGATTCGTTTGGTCAACTGTGTCCACCGACGACGTGATTGCACATCCAGGCTGGTAGCTGTTGTGTCCCTACAGGTGATGTGCGCCACACCCATGGACTTCCTTCTGTCTACAGTTGTTGACTGTGTGCCCGCTACCAGGTGGGGTTACCTTGCATCTGTAGTGGTTACGGCATGTTGCTACTGTGTAATAAACCTGTGCTTCACTTAGTGATGTGCGTTGTCTGTGGTCACACATTTGACTGCCATTTGCTTACTGCACCTGTGGGCTACTTGACTACAACTGGGAATGGGTGTGGTGTCTGTGCATTGCACCGTCTTCCCTGGCAACATCAGTGTAGGCAATGAGTCAGATGGCCTAGGTGTGTATGTGTTGTGTAGCCCTGGTGGTGTGTCTCCCTCATATGTGTCACGTTGCCTGTACTCACATGCCTGTGTTGTCCTTGCTGTTGCAGTTCGCATACACTGTGTAATTTTGCAGTTCATCATCCCCATAACAGCACCCACGTTGGAATCACGACAGAGGCAAGTATGGTGTATTAGTGTGTTTATTGTGATAATAGTGCATAGGATGGATTGTGCTGTACATGAATCTTGCAATCCCAAGTTCCTAGATGAATAGAAAGTCCAGGTAGACAGGATCCCCAGTATCGGGGCCACAGTTGTCTGACACATTGTTCCAACTTGTACTCCCCATGCAATGTGTGGGAGTAGTGTTGCCATCAACAGGGTGAACAGTCTGTGCACAAAGGCGAAAATCCAGAACAGGTTCAGGCTTCCTGGGAGTTGCGCTTGGCCATCAGCCTCTCACTTTCCCCTCCTCGGACGACCCCTCTTCTTGGGGGGCCCTCTAGTGCAGGCTGCTGCGGTGCAGGGGACTCTCCGCCAGAGTCCTCCTCCCTCCCTGTGGCAGTTGCAGTTTGTTCGGTACCAGATGTTGTTGGCACACAGGGAGGTGTGGACTGGTTGCTGTTCATCTGGCGGAGGCATTGTAAAATGTCCCTGTGCACCGCCGTCATCTCATGTAGTACATCCCACTTGGACTCCACGCGGGTCATGTGGGAGTCCACACGTGACATGTGGGAGTCCACACGTGACATGTGTGACTCCACGTGGGACATGTGGGAGTCCAAGCGGGCATGATGGGCAGCCTGCTGCTGTTTGATGTCTCTGAGGAGCCCCACTACCTGGCTGAGCTCTCCGGTGCTGGACTGGTACGCATCAGCTATGCGTACCAGTTGTGGGTCTTCATGCACACCAGCAACGTCTGCAAGCAGCGACCTCTGTCTCCCACCCCTCCCACCACCCCTGCTGACATGTGCAGTGTGTGCAGTTGCACGCACAGATAACCCTGGTCCACCTTGGGGGTTGGTGGTGGTGGTGGTGTCCATGGCCCCAGGTTGGTCCAGGGTCACTGCGCTGGTGTTGTTCCTTATTCTGTCCATGTCGGCAGGGATGGTATTCGTGGTGACAGTCGTTGGAGGGGTGGGTGCAGGGGTGCAGCTGGTGGACCTGCTGGTGCTGCAGCTGGTGGTCCTGCTGGTGCAGCATGTTGACTTGCACCGGATGTGCCAGGTTGTTCTTCATCGTCCAAGGAGGACAGAGGCTGTACGACGCCAGTGAGCTCGGCATCCTCTTGAGCCTGGGACTGGGACTCCTCAGCGTCTGCTGCTGTGTCCCTATCATCACCTGTTTTTGGGAGACACAAACAATGTATGTCATGTTTCTGCAGGCATCAGTGGTTGACACACCTGACAGTTGTGACTGTGCCTCGGGGTGCGGGCCTGTACATTGTATTGTCCTAAGTCGTCACAGTCAGGGGTTGATATTGGTGTGGCACATTGTCCTGCATTATTTGGGCATTTCTATGTATTCTCTGGGGTGTGAACATGGTCTGCATTGATTGTGTTTGGTTGACAGCCAGACCTCCTTCCCACCCACCCACCCACCCAGTCAGTTATCCCACCATGGAACGTGCTTGCATTGCAGGGAGTGTAAGTTGTCTCTCAGGATGTCAGTCAGTGGTGTCCTGCTGTTTGTTGGTGCACAGTTGGCAGCAGGGCCTTGTGCTCCCCACAGCAGTAGCCAGTGTCAGCCATCTTGTGAGTCCTTCTCCACTCCCTGTGATGTGAGCATGGTTCAGGGTGGTGTTGATGGGACAGTTGTGGGGGTGAGCTATGTCTGTGACTGTGACTCCCATCATGCTATTGCCTCCACCCCACTTCCCAGCATTCCCATACTTACTTGCTTTTGTGGGGAGTTCAGTGTGTGTGGGTGTGAGGGCAATGGCAAGATGGCTGACAGTGGTGTCCTGCTGTTGGTTGGTGCGCAGTTGGCAGCAGGGCCTTGTGCTCCCCACAGCAGTAGCCAGTGTCAGCCATCTTGTGAGTCCTTCTCCACTCCCTGTGATGTGAGCATGGTTCAGGGTGGTGTTGATGGGCCAGTTGTGAGGCTGAGCAATGTCTGTGACTACGACTCCCATCATGCTATTGCCTCCACCCTCCTTCACAGCATGCCCATGCTTCCTTCCTTTTGACTCTGCTTCCCTGTGGGGTGGGCTGGCAGTGCTGACAGGATGGCTGGGAGTGTTGTCCTGGCAGTTGTTTGGCTAAGAGTCCCAAGAGTGTCCCTGTGCTTCACACAACATAACCCAGGGTGGTGGTGCTTTGTGGGATCTTGTGTTAGGATGGAGGGCATTGCATTCTACCAGGTGGGTACTGTGGAGTTTGTGTTGGGGGGGTGTGAGGGGAGGTGCTGGTGACTATGGTCAGTGCTGCAAGTCCCCCTTCCCACCCAGCCAGCCAGATATCCCACCATGGAACGTGCTTGCATTGCAGGGAGTGTAAGTTCTCTCTCAGGATGTCAGTCAGTGGTGTCCTGCTGTTTGTTGGTGCACAGTTGGCAGCATGCCCTTGTGCTCCCCACAGCAGTAGCCAGTGTCAGCCATCTTGTGAGTCCT
Source organism: Calotriton arnoldi (assembly GCA_963921515.1). NCBI lineage: Eukaryota > Metazoa > Chordata > Amphibia > Caudata > Salamandridae > Calotriton > Calotriton arnoldi. Next base: position 523,005 of record CAWUFW010012654.1, on the reverse strand, counting down.
TCTCCACTCCCTGTGATGTGAGCATGGTTCAGGGTGGTGTTGATGGGCCAGTTGTGAGGCTGAGCAATGTCTGTGACTACGACTCCCATCATGCTATTGCCTCCACCCCCTTCACAGCATGCCCATGCTTCCTTCCTTTTGACTCTGCTTCCCTGTGGGGTGGGCTGGCTGTGCTGACAGGATGGCTGGGAGTGTTGTCCTGGCAGTTGTTTGGCTAAGAGTCCCAAGAGTGTCCCTGTGCTTCACACAACATAACCCAGGGTGGTGGTGCTTTGTGGGATCTTGTGTTAGGATGGAGGGCATTGCATTCTACCAGGTGGGTACTGTGGAGTTTGTGTTGGGGGGGTGTGAGGGGAGGTGCTGGTGACTATGGTCAGTGCTGCAAGTCCCCCTTCCCACCCAGCCAGCCAGATATCCCACCATGGAACGTGCTTGCATTGCAGGGAGTGTAAGTTGTCTCTCAGGATGTCAGTCAGTGGTGTCCTGCTGTTTGTTGATGCACAGTTGGCAGCAGGGCCTTGTGCTCCCCACAGCAGTAGCCAGTGTCAGCCATCTTGTGAGTCCTTCTCCACTCCCTGTGATGTGAGCATGGTTCAGGGTGGTGTTGATGGGACAGTTGTGGGGGTGAGCTATGTCTGTGACTGTGACTCCCATCATGCTATTGCCTCCACCCCACTTCCCAGCATTCCCATACTTACTTGCTTTTGTGGGGAGTTCAGTGTGTGTGGGTGTGAGGGCAATGGCAAGATGGCTGACAGTGGTGTCCTGCTGTTGGTTGGTGTGCAGTTCCCAGCATGCCCTTGTGCTCCCCACAGCAGTAGCCAGTGTCAGCCATCTTGTGAGTCCTTCTCCACTCCCTGTGATGTGAGCATGGTTCAGGGTGGTGTTGATGGGACAGTTGTGAGGCTGAGCAATGTCTGTGACTACGACTCCCATCATGCTATTGCCTCCACCCCCCTTCACAGCATGCCCATGCTTCCTTCCTTTTGACTCTGCTTCCCTGTGGGGTGGGCTGGCTGTGCTGACAGGATGGCTGGGAGTGTTGTCCTGGCAGTTGTTTGGCTAAGAGTCCCAAGAGTGTCCCTGTGCTTCACACAACATAACCCAGGGTGGTGGTGCTTTGTGGGATCTTGTGTTAGGATGGAGGGCATTGCATTCTACCAGGTGGGTACTGTGGAGTTTGTGTTGGGGGGGTGTGAGGGGAGGTGCTGGTGACTATGGTCAGTGCTGCAAGTCCCCCTTCCCACCCAGCCAGCCAGATATCCCACCATGGAACGTGCTTGCATTGCAGGGAGTGTAAGTTGTCTCTCAGGATGTCAGTCAGTGGTGTCCTGCTGTTTGTTGGTGCACAGTTGGCAGCAGGGCCTTGTGCTCCCCACAGCAGTAGCCAGTGTCAGCCATCTTGTGAGTCCTTCTCCACTCCCTGTGATGTGCGCATGGTTCATGGTGGTGTTGATGGGACAGTTGGGGGGGCAATATGTGTGACTGCGACTCCCATGATGCTATTGGCTACACTGACTTGGCCAGCATACACAGAATTCCTTCCTTTGAGTGGTCTTCACTGTGTGTTGGTGTTGTTGTGGTGGCTACATGTGTGGATGTGTGTGTTAGTTCTATTTGTGCCACTGCCTAGCTGTAGTTGTGGTTGTGTTTGTACATGTGTTGGCACAGTTGGATGTGACTTTTTGATGGCATGTGTTGTGTTTATCTGACTGACATACACATTTTGGGATGATTCTGTTCTAGTTGCTGTGTAATTGCTATGAGTGCATGGTTTGACTCTCCCCTTGACAGTGATGTGTGTGTTTTGTGGCAGTTTATTGTGTACATTTGTTGTGTACTCACCAGGCTCTGGGATGTTCTCTAGTCCATATACGCTCACTGGCGGAAGGATGGCCCGCACCTTCTCCTCCCAGGGCCTGAGGTATATTGGCTTGGCAGGAGGGCCACTGCCGGTGTGTTGGCTGTTGATGTAGTCTATCTTCAGCAGGTCCCGTACCCTCCTGCGCACGTCATACCACCTGTTCTGGATGTCCGTCTTTGTGCGCCGACATGGTGATTGGGCGTTCACCCTGTTGATGATCCTCTCCCACATCTTGGTTTTCTGCGACATGGGGGTCTGTTGGACCAATGTGCCAAACAGCTGTGGCTCCACCCTGAGGATCTCGTCTACCAGGACTTCCAATTCACAATCTAGGAACTTGGGATTCTTCTTGGGGGCATGGTGATGGTTGGTGATGGTGGGTGATGTGTGTGTTGGTGTGCAGGTGAGGGTGTGTGGGTGTGTGTTGTGCTGGGTGTATGTGAGGTAGGTATTTGTTGGTGTGCTGCTGGTGTGTGGCTTGTGTGAGGGATGAGCTGTGGGTGTGTGGTTGCTTTCTCTTGGGTGCTGGTAGTGGAATGGCATTTGCAAAGGCTCATGGTAGTGATTTGTGTCCTTTATATAGGTGGAGTTGTGGGTGTGTCTTTGTTCTCTGTCCCCACCCCACCCCAGTATTTATTGGCTTGGTAATTGCTTGTTTGGCCTTTTTTGGTTGATTTTTCCTTTGTGCTGTTTGTGTATGTTGGAAACGTTCTTGTGACCGAGTCGGACCGTGCATTGGTCTCGTACGGTGTTTTCCGTTTCGTTCACGCTGTGTTTGTGCAGTTTTGTATGCTGCGTACGCGTCGGTCGCGGTGTATTGTGTTGCTTCGGCTCGGTTTTGTATGCGTGTCGGTCGTACGGCTTGTCCTCCGTCCGACTCGGTCGTGTTTTCGCGCCTTGCATCGTACTTTGCGGGTTGGAGTTGGCGGAGTACGATTCGGTCGGATTTGTTCCGGGTGCGTGTCGGTCGGTTGGATTCGCGTGTTTTTCCGGCCGGATTGCTATTTTCCGAGCGGCTCGGTCGGTCGGCTTGGTTTCCTGACGTGTCGGTCGGATTTATCGCGGCTTGCATCGTACTTGGCGTGTCGGGCGCCACTGGTACGTGTCGGTCGGTATTTTTACCGGATCCGAGTCGGTCGGTGCTTTTTCCGGCCCGAATCGGAATCGACCCCATTGTTGTATAGATGTTTGCAATTTACGTAAATATATTTTTTGCTCATATTTTTATGTATTTGGTTCTTTTTTAGGGGGATTTGTTTGGGTGATGTATTTTTGTTGAAACATTTATATATGTTTTAATGTTTATTTTCATTATTTGTTTAGCGGACAAAGTAGCTATTTTCATGTTTATTAATGATAATTTAATTATTTTGGCGAATTTATTGTAGTCGATATAGAGGCAATATTTCTGACAAATCATATGGTTACTTAAAGGTAACAATATTTTTGCTTATGATATTTTTGTTTTTGACATAAGTAAAACAACATTTTTAGAAACAGTATTTGTGTTCTTGATATTTGTGGGTTTATTAGTTAAGGATATTTATTTTCCGTTATTTTTGTATTTCGATATTGTGTGCATTAATTTTATGTCAGTGATTCCTATCGCTCTACACCGATTGCGGTTGAACATGGGGACCACCAGGGGTCTATCCTTGCACCAACCCTATTCAACCTATACATTGTGTCACTTTGATCCCTCCTAAAGTCCTTAAGAATGCAGGGATCTTCTATCATCAATATGCAAATGACACATAACTGTATCTAATGGTCTCCTCACCAAACAACATCGCACACCTTGTCAACAATCAACACTCTTAACTCTGTTCACGACTGGATGACCTCTCATCACCTAAAACTAAACCCTTCTAGAACTGAATTTCTCCTCATCGCCCCTTCGAAATCAAGACTTCTGCTAATATCCTGGATGGAGACACGCACAAAATCCTTAACAGTAAACCCACCATTGTTGACAGTGACAAATCTCTGAGTCATCCTAGACAAAAGGCTCAACCTTCTTTCTCAAATTAACACCATGGACAGAAATGTGCGCTTTCAATTACGTCTTCTGTGGGAAATCCGACATTACATTCCAGAGCAAGATCTGAAATTGCTTGCTCATACACTGTGTTCTCCAGAATAGACTACTGTAACTCTCTCTTCCTTAGTCTCCCCAAACCCTATCTCACCCCCCTGAAATCAGTCCTACACTCCACAGCACAATTCATCTAAGGAGCCAAAAGGAATGACCACACTTCACCTATGCTGATCACTCTCCGATGGTTGCCAATTGAGGCCAGGGCAATTTACAAGACTGCTTGCATCACCCGTGTAGCCCTGCACACATCCACTCCTAATTACCTGGCAGACAACTCATGCTATCATGCGGCTCTAGACCATCGCAAAACACCAAAGCAATGCTGCTAGAGCCCCCATCCTTTAAAAAGGAATGTCTCATGGCACAAACCTTTTCAACTAGCACGACCAGAATTTGGAACTCATTTCCTCCAACGCTTCGCACAACCACCGCGCTGGCGATTTCAAAGCTAACCTGAAAGCCCTTCTCCTCCAATGATATTTTAGCTAAGACATTGCATTCAATTCTTAGCACTAACACCTACACCACCTTTGTAACTTTCATGTAACAAAATATTTTGATTGTAAAGCGCTCTAGCCGTCGGTCAGGCAAGGACCGATGGCTGCGAGGAGCTCCTGTCATGCTCCGCAGCTAACTTGTTTCCGGTGGAGGAGCAGAGATGGTGATCTGCGTCTATGAGCCTGTACGAGCTGTAGGATTATCGAACGGGGAAAGCTCTAAGTGAGAGCAAGCGCATGTGTCCCGGACGAAGCCCTGGGTGCCCCGGACTCGGTCTGCTGCCGCACACTTACCAGAGCTGCTCGTCTACAACCAGCACGTGTTCCGCGCGGATTGACGAACAAAGCCCTGAGCACGGAGAGTTGAGTGCTCGCTGCGGGAGTCCTGGATGGGGCCTGCAGTCTGCAGTCACGAACACGCTGAGGCTGCCTGTGAGAGGAGGAGCGGGCTGCGGGTGTCTCAGGTGCGGTCTGCAGTCTGCAATCACGAACATGTCAGAGGCTGCCTGTGCCTGTGCCTGTGAGACGAGGAGCAGGCTGCTGTGCCGCGGTGTGTAGTGCAGAGGGCTGAGTGCTGAGTACTGTTGCTCGCTACCAGAGCGGTGGCCCAAGCACTGTAAGGAGTTCATCCAAAGAAGAAGGGAGGAAAAAAAAAATATATATATATATATACTAATCTACCTCTGAACCCACAACAGCTATACATCATGGTGGGGCATTGAAAAGAGAGAAAAAATTTCCTTTTTTTTTTGTGCAAAAAAGATACATTCCTGGTCCATTTCCTGACCGAAAGATGATATATGAGGCTGCCTGAGAGAGGAGGGAACAGGCTGCGGATCGATAACAAGAGGCAGGAGGCAAGAGGAGGCCGCAAAAGCTAGTTCTGAAGAGTCTGTTTCAGGGCACCGAGTCTCGGGCGAGAGTTGGAGGAGCGCGCTCCAAAGAACAGGGCTGCTACACATGAAGTTTCAGTGGTAGAGGTATTAGCGGTATCAACTGCTTCAGAGGAGGAGCGAAAGCTGCAGCATCAGTGACCAGCGAAGACAAAAGACCAGGGACCTGGGAGCTCCAGTCGCAACAACAGGCATCAGTGGCATTAGAGTGGGGGAGAGCGAGCCCGACCAGAGTCCTAGTCCGAGCGGACCCTTAGAAGTCTCGTCAGGAGCCCTTCTTCAGGTAAGCTCCAGGCACTCTATATAGAGCCTGTGATATTTATATGCACACATTGCACATTCTGTGGCTGCCCACCTACTTATTAATATTTTCTATGGGCATATTTTCCTAGACCAGTGCTTATTAGCTCCAGATTGTAGCTCCTCCTCCGGCAGCTGTCCTTGTACTCCCGCTGTGCTCCCACTACACATGTTGACATTTGGCCTAAGATCTGCTGCCCCCCCTTTTTTTCCGTATTTCCTTCTTAAGCAAGCGCAAATGAGGCTGAGGGAGAGATTAACCGAAGAGAGAAAACAGCATCGGGGCTTCAACTAAAATCCCTGCGACCTGGGGCACGACTTTAGTTCTAACCTTTGGCTGGGTGTTGATGGGGTGTGCAGCGGAAGCGGTCTGTGTAGCACGGATGTGGCTTGCGGCCATTTTATCTAACTCACTGCTGTGTTCGATATAATCTCAGCAATTCGATAGCCCGCTCTCCAATCCCTATAATAACCAGCCACATTCAATGAAGCGCATTTCAAGGGATTCCTCTATGAAAACACGATCCGCTCGACTTAACCTTAAACGCGACAAAACTGACAAAACAGTCACAACAGACAACCGTGCGGTAGTACATCAAACATGCAAAAAACAGCTTCTGACCTCAGAAAAGCAGTCTTGGCATCGGGACGATCCTTGGCACGGAATGTCTCAGGAACATAATACAAGATTGGAATCTTGTTCGAGCTCCGGCACTATATCAACTCTCTCAGGAACTGCCTTAACTACACCTATTTCATTAGCTGTTTCAACTACTGCGGCAGTTGGTGTCTCTAGCTTCGCTATAAGCCCTTCATCTGTAGCAGCATCAGTTAAGCTGGATAAAGGGAAGCAACCCTACCCTCTATTTTCCTGGGCTGCTTCAAAGGGTGTGCAAACAGGCTTTCATACGTAGTCACAGTTGACTCAATCAACCACTGAATTATTACCAACCCAACCATTGTCAAGCCAGACATCTGATCCCTCTCAGTTTATAAGCCAGAATTCAACCATCCAGCCAGATCCAGCAATCGTTATTTCCACAACATCTTCAACCACCAATCCCATGTCTTTAGTATCTCCCGCACCATCTCCATCGTTTGCACCGCCTTTTCAGCCTCTCCCAATCGAGGCAACGCTGCATCAAATTCTAACTGAGCTACGTGACATCAAGATCTCGCAAGAAAGGGCTCATATAAAAACTAATGAGCAGCTCGAACAAATCAACAATACCCTTCTCCAATTGTCTTCACGTGTGACCCAGGCTGAGTCTCGAATTTCTTCTGTAGAGGATTCCTCTAAAAATCAAGGTACAACGTTAAATAAAATGCGGTCAGATCTCGAGGATCTCCAATTCAAAATTGATGATCTGGAAAATAGGGCACGACGTACCAACCTTCGATTTGTGGGGATACCAGAAGATGCGGAAGCCGGCTCTTCCTTTTTAAAATTGATCTCTGACCTGATCCATATGCACATATTGATGGACAAGGTAGCTCTCGGGCAAGATCTTACCATCGTCAGGGCTCATCGCATTCCTCCAACGCATCCTTTCAATGCTAAATATCCTCGGACGATAGTAGCCAGTTTTGGAGACGTGCGAATAAAAGAACAGATCTTATCCCAGGCAATCACCAAAAATCCTTCTCCATATTTGAGAACTTTTCATTTCAGATTTTCTCGGACATGTCTATACTAGCGGCTCGAAGATGGAGAGAGTTCGTGGGATTGATTAACAAATTTAAGAACTCGGGGGCACCCGCTGGAACTATGCAACAATCCAAACTGAGAGTGCTTTACAAAGGACGCACACATGTTTTTTTGTCTGTTGATCAAGCTAAAGAATTTCTACATACAGTGAAGCAGGGTGGTGGATAAGAAGGGTCAGGGGCTTCCTTTTCTTCTTCCTCTCCCCCCCTTCTTTTTTTTTTTCTTCTTTCTTTTCCTTTTTCTCTCTCTTTTTTCTCCTTATCTTTTTTGAAATATGCATAGACATGCAACGAGAAGAAAGGAGAAAAGATAAACCTTTATGGATTAACTAATCTAAGCTCTAATAATTCTGAGCTATCCACTGCTCCCCCGGGGACGAGCTTTTGAGTACCATATCAAAGTACTCATTTAAGGGGCACAGGGGTATGGGTGGGACAGCCTTTGGAGCATGTGACGGGTAGGGCCTTTAAAGGGGGGTGGGGGTGTGGGGTGCTTCACTCGGGTTTGTTGGTCACTGGGTTAAAACACAAAAATTGCAGTTAGTAAAAATATTGTTTACTGTTTGTGATAAGACTTTGAAACCTCCAAGGCAAAAAAATCATTTTGAATTTTATAGTTTCATGATTCCGGCGCAACTCTAAGCCCCTATGTCTACACAACAAATAATTAGATTCGCTTCATGCAACATTAATGGGGCTAACAACCAGGTTAAATTGAAAGCTACGCTACAGTGGCTGGTCTCTGCTCAAATTCAGATTATCTCACTTCAGGAGACACATTTAAGAGGAGATACATCTCCTGGCAAGCTACCAAGCTTTATTTCTCAAGCTTTTTTCACCTCCACAGGGGCGGCCATTAGGAGAGTAGCAATCTTGTTCACTCAGTACTGTGGTGGAGAAATTTTACTGATCAAAAAAGACCCCAACGCTAGAGAGATTATCGTAAGCTGGAAAATGAGCAACCAAATCTTCCAGATAGTTAGTTTCTATGGCCCAATTGTCGACGACACAACTGCACTGGAGGGTCTTCAAGACACTCTCTCTCAACTTCCAGGCCATATTATCATAGGGGGTGATTTTAACTTAATACAGAATTTACAGCTCGATTCTTCATGCAAAAATAAGGCTCAAAACAAGCCTAGAGTAGCGAGATGTGCCACCACCCTTATACAGGAATTCGCTCTTTTAGATCCCTGGCGAGTTCAGTATCCCCAGGTACGCGGCTATACCTGTTTTTCGAAAAGATACAACTCTGCTACGAGAATCAACATTTTTTTTATCTCACATTATTGGGAACGAGGTAAGACCTATATCCTTGCAAACCCATTTTCAGATCATTCGGTTCGGTAATAGAAATCAAGGTTAATTTAGTTAGGCGTAAGCATCCTCGCTAGACTTTAGACAAGACTCTCTTAACTGAGGAAGAATTAGTCAAAAGCATGCAAATGAAAATCAAGGAGTTTTTAGAGAAAAACGCGGGCTCTGCTCCCCTTATCTTTGTCTGGGATAATTGTAAAGCCTATATTAGAGGCAAGAGAATTTCATACAACTGTAATATAGCTAAATCAAGAAGGGCTACAACTTTGGCGCTACAGCATAACTTAGATCAAGCAGTCCAGAGACATATAATCGACTATTCTCTAAGCACGAAAATCAATTTGGACAAAGCTCGAAGTGATTTAAAATCCTTATACGTTTCCACTACCATTGTCAATCAAAATACATGCTTTCAGAAACTTTACGAGGAAAGTGAATATGCTGGTAAGCTTCTGGCATGGTCTTTAAAAAAGAGATCTAAGAAAGCAACGATTAAAACCATGTTTGATGAAAATAGAAATCAAGTAGTAGACCAAATGGCGAATATTGGAGCGGTTTTTCTCTCACACTATAAGAAAATCTATTCATTTTCATCTCCAACCCCTTCCTCCGCCATAGATGAATTTCTTAGTCCTATCCAACTACCAAAGCTTAACGACTTCCAGCAAGCTCTTATAGTAGCCCTGATTACAAATGAAGAGGTTCAGGAAGTGACTAGGGGGTCCTCCAATGGCAAAGCATGTGGCTGTGATGGTTTTCCATCCGAATTTTAGATAATTAACAGAAATTTTAGTCGAGCTATTTAACGCGATTATAGAAGGAAATCATCTTCCGAAATCTTTCTCCGAGGCAGTTATCATAAGCTTCGTTAAAAAAGGAAAACCCCCTGACAATCCCGGTTCTTATCGCCCGATCAGCCTACTAAACACAGACAACAAATTGTTTACCAAAATTATGGCATTAAGACTGACTACTGCTGCTCAATTGGTGGTCCACTGAGATCAGTCAGGTTTTTTGCCCGGGAGAATGTTGGCAAGCAATACCAACTTTCTAGTGCAGGCAATCGATTATTATATACACAAAGACTTAAGGGCTACTATAATTATGATAGACGCTGAAAAAGCTTCTGATTTAGTTCCTTGGGAAATCTTATTTTCAATTTTAAGAAAATTTAATTTCCCGCTACAACTCGTGAAAATATTAAACAATCTTTATAGTAATGCCGAAGCAAAGAATATAATAAACTCTCAAACCGTTGGAACACTACAAATTAAACGAGGCACTCGGCAAGGGTGCCCAATGTCCCTAGTGCTCTTTGCTGTATTTATAGAGCCTCTAGCGTCTTTACTACGACAGGACCCGCAAATCAGAGCACCCATTCCGGGCGCTCCAAAACTAAAACTTTTCGCAGATGACCTAATTTTATATTTGTCCGTGGAGCAACGCAACATTTTGAATGCCTTTAAAAAAAATTAATTATTCTCCGACCTGGGGGATACAAGATTAATCATTCCAAATCTGAAATCTTGCTGTTTAATTGCTCTGACCAGGTCCTTCCGTTAGATATGCGGAATCAGGTTCGGTCTTCCGGCCCAATTAGATATTTAGGGAGATATGTTTCACGGGACCCTTCCCAGCTATACCAGCTTAACTACGAAAGCACTCTTCTGAAGGCTAGAAATCTTTTAAAACAGTGGCAGAACTTACCACTTTCACTGATAGGGAGAATAGCTGTCGTCAAAATTATGATTTTGCCTTTATTTCTCTTTGTTTTTTCAAATTTATTAATTGAAGTCCCCCCAATTTTTTTTAATGAGGTAGACCAAATACTTCGGTATTTTGTCTGGTCTGGCAGGAAACCTCGTACAAAATTAGAGACTCTACAACTACCAATTGCAGAGGGTGGACTTGCACTTCTTCACTTTAAAAAATATTACCAAGCTGCTTTTTTTGATTGGTGTACAAGGTCACTTACCAGACGTGATCTGGGCTGTAATTTTTAATTGGAGCGAATGGTTCTGGAATCCGGTTCCCACCTCGTTCCCTTTATTAAAATTCCGAGGCTCCCAAAGCGAAGTAGATATAAGACACCTCAAATTATTTTTGATAGGTTTCTTCAATTGAAGCAGGAATATCAGTTTACCTCTCTTCATCCAGAAATGCTAATCTCCCACAGTATGGGGATAGGTCTTCAAATTAGCCAAAGAAATATAACAGCCTGGAGGAGATTAGGAGTAATCCGTTTTAGGGATCTTTGCACAGGAGATCAAATTAAATCCTGGAGTCAAATCAAACAGTCCTATCCAGGACTTTCATCTTCACTAATTTTTTCATTTTTTCTGCTTAGGAACTTTTTAAGAAGTTCTCAAGTCGCCTCAGATCCACAAGTAAATCTGATCAGTCTTAATTTTTATGTAAAAGAAAGTCGAGGGACAGGCAACTGGTATAAAATTTTGCTTAGCTATCTTCAGGCTAAACCTGCACCTAAAACTTTACTAATTATTCAAAACTCTACTGGTACTAGGCTGGATATGCAAACATGGAGAGCTTATAATATCTGGGCCCATAAAGCCATAAGGGGCGCTAATTTTAAACCTATGGCTTTTCTTTTCAGATGGAACGTTTATTACACTCCTCTTCGACTCTCTAAAATGTATTCTTCTATTTCAGGAGCATGTTTCAGATGCACGCATCCTATTGGGGACTGGCTCCATATCTGCTTTGCATGTCCGGTTTTAGCTAAATTTTGGAACCAAGTGCATCAGTGGCTCAGCAACAAGCTCGAAATACACTTAGCGCCCGAACCAAGTACTGCTCTTCTCGGATTGACCAATACACTCGCCCTACCAGTACGACAACAACAGTTTGTTTTTATTGCTTCACTTGTTGTTAGGTCGCTGATCTTGCAAAGATGGAAGGAGGCTGATCCTCCAACATTTTCGCAATGGTTGGTCAAGATGTCTGGTATCAAGGCGAAAGAAAAACTATACTCGCAAAGAGTAGGAGCCTTAAGGAATTCTATAAAATATGGTGTGGAGACTAAGTCTATGCATACCCTTATCCATGTTGAGTCAGCTTTCATATACACAGGTATATATTGCGTATTTATGTTAATTGACGAGTATTTATCATGTATAGTAATGATAATTCTATTTTGATGAATTGCTTATTTATGTCTGCCTTTACTAACTGCAAATAAAAAAATAAAATTAAAAAAAGACATAAATAGGACCAAATAAATAAATAAATATGAAGCCAGAGCATTTCAAGAAACATCTTTCAGCGATGTGGAAAAGGATAATATAGTCCCATTTCTTCCCCAGAGGGTTGGAGGTTGTAGAAACTGAAAGCACCTCAGGCTGCGTCCCAAAGGAAAGGAACTGACTTCAGGGTTCCTAGTCACGTGCCTAGGGTGTCCAAGGCCGTACTGGCCGTACTGGCCATTGGGCATTTCCCCCTGAGGCTAGAAGGATGGGGGCAGGTTTTGTTACTGGGGGCCGGTTTCGCAGCTGTGCTGCAATATCGCCACCCAGTAACAAAAGCAGCAAGCAAGTGTTTCCAGCCTTCGGGGGCCAGACAGGTTTTCCCCAGGTGCTGGTCTTAGAAAACTGCCAGGGCTGCTTTGGGTTCCCAGTCCGGCCCTGAGGGTGCCTGCCGGTTAATCCAACTCTTGCTACAAGGGGGTCTCTCTCTGTACTGTAGCTAGCTGAGTTAAAGGCACGCCTGAGACCAAGATGCACGCGGAGGTACAGCGGAGCATGAAATAGATTGGTCCCAACGTCATCTTGCTTCAAAGAAACTCACTGCAGATCTTGCACGCGCGAAAGCGCGTGACCTCCTCTCTCCCCAGTGCCCTGTGTTTCCCGATTAAATCAAACATGGGGCTTTTCTGAAGTACAAGGTGATGCGCGGCTGTGAGAGTGTTAAAAACAAGCTCTGCGCATTTAAACGAGGAGCGAAACCCTTACAGCAACAAAATAACTGGTCGAGGAAGAGTAATACGCTAACTTTTAAGGAAGCAGTTTTTTGGTTCGCTAAACTAGGCTGAGCTCCTTTGCTTCCTACGATCTTTACTGCTCCGGGCCCTTGTGCAGAAAGGTGGAAAACAAGCCCAGATAACGATGCATTAGCAGAGGTCAAGAATATGACACACATCTCTTCAGCTTCGCAAAGAGGAGCATTTCTTAATTTGTTGTCTAATCAATTTCAAAGGGGAAGCACACCTGTGTGAATTTGCATGAAAATAACATTTTCATAACTCTGGGGTTTCATATGGAAATTACTTTTTCCGAAACGAAATATATTGAATTCCAACAGTGCACGCACCGAGGAACATTCCATGCCCCTCCTAATCCCAGCTCAAGTATTTTCTCAGATTATGCTGAAAATACAAGGGACACTGTGCAGTGCACAATTCAAGAGATGCTTGGGAAATAATTGGTGGGATTGTTGTCCAATTCCCCCATGCCTGAGTGAACGTAGTTAAATCATTCACTGCCTTTTAGATAGATCTGCGGTATGTAAATATCTCATACATGCACACGTATCCATCATGTTTGTATCCCATATCACTATGACAGTGATCGTCACATGGACACCTTCAAACCAGAAAATGCTCATTGTAGCTAATTGATGCAAACTTTCCTCTTTTATCTGTTGATCTCAGAGTCCTGCCAAGTGAGTAGCTGCAAAATGTGTTCCTCAAGCAGAGTGGTGCAACTCCATGGCCACATTTATAAACATATCTACAAAATTGCTTATGTAGCCAGGGGCAACCACTGCAGCTGTTATGCTATCTGACAAGCTGGCAACCCCAGACCGAAAGTCGGGACATAGTCCAGTTTCAGTGCCCCCGATTTGTGCTACTCCATGTGCATGCCTCACACACAAGGGCATACATTTAAGTGCCGTCTTTCATCTCCCACTAATTTTGGAATTGTTTGGTAAAGATAGGATTCTAAAATGTGAATTACAAGTGAGTCATTTTAAGGGGAGTGGAGACAATGTGGCTAGAAATAAGGTTCCTGGACAGTATGCCCACAACTAATCTCAGTTAATCCCCATGGACTGTGAGTAACTATGCAGACCTCTTTTGGGGTCAAATTGTACATGGAATTCTCAGTTTCATGTGAATTAATTCTCAAATTACTACCTGCTCTAAGCAGGCGCTGTATCAGCGTACAGGGCAGACTGGGGTACGGAAGAGTGGAGCAGGAGGGAGTTGGACAAGGGTAGGGATGTGCTTGCAGCATAATCCTCATGCAGTTTTGTATTGACAAATTGGGTCCAGTGTTCTCATACATGAAAAATCTGCGTGCAAATGTATAATTGGGTAAAGTTGTACCCTACCTGGAGATACCTCTCCACTTGACTTACAATGGGGTACTGAGAAGCAAACCTACACCACTTTTCAAAACACTTAATTTAAAAAAGAAGTCCACCTTCAAAGACATTTTGCTAGGGAATGCACAAATAAGCTGGAATGCCCTTCTTACCCACATGCGGCTTCCATTGTCTGTGAATCTTCCTCACTAAGGGCCTGATTAGGATGCGGGTTGGACCGCCTTCCGTGGTCCTGTCAGAGGCAGTCGGACCGTCGCAGTCTCATCGGAAGCAGTTGGTCCGACCGCAGGATTACGATGCATGCATCCTGTACTCCGGCTGAATGCTGAAATACCACAGATTCCGCCAATAGCCTTCAACATCATCCATAGGGCAGTGTCGTGTAGTTCCCACTAATCAGTAGGATCGGCGCATAGGTGGACAAAATAAACTTTGGGTGAGGTGCCTAGACTGATTCCATGCACTCCCGTAGTATATGTTGGCCTAGATACCTGCTAGCTCACAGTGCCACCACTAGCCCCCCTAATCCAAGAAGGGAGCGAATGGTTTCTGGCAGCCACTGAACATGACAACCCTGATCCCTCAGGGGTTGCGGTAACAGATCTCTCGTGCACTCTTGTTCTCAGAGAAATATAGAAAGAAAACACAATGAGACATTCTTCAATATATTTATTGAACCAACGTTATTCATGCATATAGTACATTTGCTGCGATAATCAGTAGACAGAAGCATATTAAAGTGATTACAAGCACCAAAATAGTAAATAGCAGGTATAGTTCCGCCATGGTGCTAAGAACAGCGTATATATGCAGGCATATAAAACGCTGTAATAATCAGGCGTACTCCTATTATGCAATGCCTACCCTTTATGTGTTTAGTGTGTGTGTGTGAGTGTGTAGCCAAGAATCCTCCCACGGGATTGTCCAACCCAATTACCTGGCGGGACAGAATGTAGGACCCCGTCTTGCTCACAAACTGGACACCCCTCACGGAGATGTTAGACAGCTGCTTGGTGAAGCATCAGCATGCAGGGACCTCTCGATGTCATCAGAAGTGTCTCCTCTGGCTAAGACCCGGAAATGCTTATTTATTTATAATAAAAAGCATCCTTGCGATTTATTTACAGATTAGTATTGTTATGGGTTTGCAGATAGCCCTGTCGCCCTGTGGATGTAGATAGAACGCCATTGTATAGCGTGTGCAAAGGCCTTGTACTCAGTGTTCGAGGCATCGTGATAATGTTGCGCCAAGCGAAATGTGTAAGCAAAGCAGTTTCAGAGAAACTAATCCAACATTGTCACTCACACGCATATATGCAAAGGTTATCGTAAAACGTTATTGTGCAGAAAAAGGGCAGTGTAAGAAAATGTGCAGCGTTGCTACATGGGCCTAACTCAGGCACATATCAGCAGTACAGGGATCGCTGACCTCCGCCCAGGTTACGATATGGGTTTCTGATGACCCGACCGTGGCGGTTCGTCTGACTGACTTGAGTCGATCAGAAACAATGGATTTGGGGTGCATACTCACCCAAAACCACTTCTCTCCAGCAGTCTCTGCCTTGGATCCCTTCCTCCGGGTCCCCCCACACCTGAGCAGCTGCACCCCAATGACTACGGTCCTGTGGGCACCGGAATTCAGGCAAGTGCTTAAGTGGTATGTATCCCCATTGCCTGGACTGTGAACATCCGCCACATTCCAGCAATGGGGTGCATAGTGCATAAGACATATCCCCACATATGTCATGCTTGTGTGCACAATTCGCTTTTTCTGTGATTTTGTTCGCATTTGCAGCGACATATTCGGGGATATGTGCTCCGCCATAGATGCGACCGCCGCAGTAGCAGCGGTTGCATCGTAAAACCGCAGGGGGAAACTTAAGGCAAAATATTTATTACGAATTAGGCCTGGATGTAAGGAATGGTGCAAAAAGTATGGATACAAATAATTTATTGCCTGTTACATAAATACAAAGGAATTTACCTGGTGTCCTGTTGCTTGACACTTGGCTAGTTTTTGTTTTTTGCCATTTGATTTCAGTTGCTTTTATCTGTCTTTCATCCTAGTTCCATACTTGCAGCTGTCAAAAATTGTGTTTATATGTCTTTATGTCCTACTTGCCTTTCTTTTTTACACATGATATTTATTGTTACATTATGACATATTAGACCCCAGCTGAAAAATTTACAGCAATTCTTCTTACAGACTTTCCTCGTAACATCACTCATTTATCCCACCTTTTACATTTGTAAAATTATTTTAACACTTCGTTCCAAGTCTAGGAGAATTTTAATGTGACCCATACTTTAAAACAAAGTGAATCCCTTTCCCAGAGCTGATCCCAACTATCTGAGCTGCAAAAACGCATAAAAATAGAGTAATTCATGATGGACCTCAACTGAATTACACTCTCAATGTAAGCAATTGAAGAGCTACTGGATATGAATTGATCACATCCAGTTGGACTCCAACTACTCCTTTACAACATTTAGATGTAGGAAGCACACAACAAACTGTGGTGATGTGTTCTTCATACTGCATTCCACATTCTGGGTTCCATTGTTTAGGAATGAAGGGTGAAGGACTAATGAGTGGGAATCCTACCTCTGCCAGTTGATGGTTGAGGCTGTTGGAGACTGTGGCCAACACATCTACTCTCTTACAATCAATTGTGTCCAGTGTTTGGGATGACTACACTTCCATACAAACCCCCAAACATCGTCGGAAATCCACAAGCAAATAAAATCCACAAGTTGAAGAACACATTTTAACCTATCAGACCATGAACTGACCATAAATGAACATAAATTTCTTATTTTAGGATTATGTTTTTGTCACTTAAATATACGCACAAACATGAGGAGTTACCTGCAAGTTTATTTGCAAGTTACAATTAGGCAAACAATTTGATAATAAACCTAAGAGAGCTCTATGGTTTAAGACTATCATGGAAATCGCAGATTTTTTATATAGCATAACTACTAAATTTGCATGAATTGATTGAAATCAGCAAAGCCAAGAATAAATTGTGAACAGAAATGAACACTGATATGAGACACACTCAAACAAATGGGTCTACAGAAAAAAATCTAAATATATACTAAAAATACAATTTGACGCAATCGATGTCTTCCATGGGGCATGTGGTGTCAGACCTCAAATAAGCATTGCTAAAGCCAACAGGTCTCACCTATGCGAGAGTTATTGGCTTTGCCAATGTGTTTTAGCCATGTTGTACACACGCATGGCTGTTGTTCAGCATGGCTAAAAGTTGGTGGCGTAGAAGAGAGTGGAGTGAAGTGTCGTGAAGTGTTGTAGAGTGGAGTGGAGTGGCGTAGAAAGGAGTAGAGTTGCATAGAGTGGAGTAGAGTGGCATAAAGTGGAGTGAAGTGTCGTGGAGTGGAGTATCATAGAGTGGAGAGTTGTAGAGTGCAGTGCTGTAGAGTGTCATAGAGTGGTGTAGAGTGGAGTGGCATAGAGTGGAGTAGAGTGGGGTGGAGTGTCAGAGTGGAGTGATGTAGAGTGGAGTAGAGTGGCATAGAGTGGATTGGTGAAGAGTGGAATGGTATAGAGTGGCATTGAGTGGAGTGACATAGAGTGGAGTAGAGTGTAGTATAGTGTTGTAGAGTGTCATGGAGTATAGTGGAGTGCCATAGAGTGGAGTGTCTTATAGTGAAGTAGAGTGTTGTGGAGTAGAGTGGCATAGAGTGGAGTTTCATAGAGTGTTGGAGAGTGGAGTGGCATAGAGTGTCATAGAGTGAAGTGTTGTAGAATGGACTAAAGTGCCATATATTGGAGTGGAGTAGAGTGAAGTGGCGTACAGTGGAGTGACTTAAAATGGAGTAAAGTGGTGAGGAGTTGTGTAGAGTAGAGTAGAGTGTCATAGAGTGAAGTGCCATAGAGTGGAGTGGCGTAGAGTGGAGTAGAGTGGCTTAGAGTTGAGTGGCATAGAATGAAGTGGCGTAGAGTTGAGTAGAGTTTTGTGGCATAGAGTGAAGGGGTGTAGAGTGGAGTGGCGTAGAGTGGAGTGGGGCAGAGTGGAGTAAAGTGGTGTAGAGTGGCGTGGAGAGGGGTAGCATAGAGTGTCATAGAGTGGAGTGACGTAGAGTGGGATGGCATGGAGTGTAGTACAGTGGAGTGTCGAGGAATGGAGTGTCTTAGAGTGAAGTGAAATGGCATAGAATGGAATAGTGAATTGGCATAGAGTTGAGTGTAGTGGCATAGAGTGGAATAGCATACAGTGGAGTAACATAACGTGTATTTGTAAAGGGCACATTCAACCAGAAGGGTATCTTGGCGCTGAATAACAGATGTTCATTGTTAGCCAACTCAATGATACACAATGGTAGGATGTCATAGAGTGGAGGGATATAGAGTTGAGTGTCATAGTATGGAGTCACCTGGAGTGGAGTGGCATAGAGTGGAGTGTAATAGAATTAAGTGGCACAGATGGGAGTAGAGTGGATTAGTGTAAAGTGGAGCAAAGTGGCATAGAGTGGAGTGGTGTAAAGTGGAGTTAAGTGTCGTAGAGTAGAGTGGAGTAACATAGAATAAAGTGGCGTGGAGTGGCATAGAAGACAGTGGCATATCATGGAGTGGCATAGAGTGGAGTGGCGTAGAGTGAAGTGGAGGGGCATGCAGTGGCATAAAGTGGAGTAGAGTATCATGGAGTGGTATAAAGTAAAGTAAAGAGGAGTGGTATAGAGTGGCGGAGAGTGGAGTGGCATAGAATGGAGTAGTGTCACACAGTGGAGTGGAAGAGAGTGGAGTAAAGTGGAGTAAAGAGGTATGTAGCATTGTAGAGTGGAGTGGTGTAAAATGGAGTAGAGTGTTGTGTCACAGAGTGGAGTGGTGTGGAGTAGAGTGGATTAGAGTGTCAAAGAGTGGAGTGGAGTGTTGTAGGGTGGCTTGAAGTATAGTGCCATAGAGTAGAGTGTTGTGGAGTAAAGTGGCGCGGAGTGGTGTAGAATGGAGTGGCATAGAGTAGAGTGGCGTATAGTAGGATAGAAGGGAGGGGCCTAGAGTAAAGTCACATAGAATGGAGCGATGTAGAGTAGGGTGGATTAGAGTGTTGTAGAGTGAAGTGGTGTAGGTTGGAGTATGCATGGTGTGGTAGAGCACTGCCAACATATGCCACTCATTTTCAATTGAAATTACCTTTACATTTACACGGACATGCAGTTTTACTGGTAAAACTATACAACGCACAAACGATAATGTGTGGAAATCGGCATCACCTAGTGTATTGATTTCTTTTGATCGTATTAAAATATTTGTTTCCACCACACTTCAAAATTACAAAACAAAGTGCTCTATTTGTGCTTTCCTAATTCCGATGTAGCCTAAAATATTTGTACAGTTAATTTACTGGCATTTACAGCCCTACAGCCTTTCGTAGGAAGTTTGTCACATAAATCCTCCCACTTTGCAGTCAGAGAAAGAAAAGTAAGCACCAACTTCGCTTGGAAGACAGAGTTTAACATTTGACCTCTGTCTTTGAATGCACAGCAAAGGTGACAAGATAAATACAAAATCTGAAGGCCTGTTTATTGTTCATTTGCTTTTGAACTCCAGCATGGTTACTTCAGGGGGCTTCAGCACCACCCACTCCCATACGTCCATCGCCTATAGCATAGGCGTGAAATTGAGGAAGAGGATTGTTTAAGTTATGCTGTTCGTAAAGAACGCAGACCAAAATAAGCAAGCTTGTAAACAGAGCATTGTTCCTCACAAGCATGTGAGATTAGTGGCAAAGATAAATAGAATCAGTCAAGCAGAAAGATAAGAGGCAGGAAATATCTCCCATTGAGTGCCTCATGAAAAAATAAAAAAAGAGTTTCTAGAAAGTGAGCACTCGTGGAGCAATGCAAGGAGCCAGCCACAGAGGTGGTAAACAGGGTATGTCCATGGCAGGGACAAAGACATTGCAGACTGCCTAAAACAAAAAAAGTAAGCAAAAAGAAAGTAAGCATATATGAGTTACAAAACAACGGTCAGAATGCATTCCTTGAGAAGCTTTCTGCATGTCCCCAATATGTCTTTGCAACAAGACAGCTGCACTTTCTGTTAGGCTTGACCTAAAAATTAAGTTGGAAGAGGATATTCAGCATATAACGACAATCACAAGTGTTAAAGTAGATGTCAATTTAATAATGAAAGCTTCAGACAAAGGTGGGCATACAGTCCCCTTCTCATGAGAAGACTACATTGAGGACATCCATCTTCAACTAAAAGAAACACCATGTTATGCGGCCGAACATACATAGAAAATATAAACAAGTAAAGATGGAATGCTAGGAGGCACATTTTAAATGGTACACAAAAGGAGTGATTGAAAATGAAGAATATCTGTACTTGCTAATCGAAAGTCCTATATTATAGATAATATATTAGCCTCACCCTTAATGCTTCAGATGCAAGTACAAATGTTATAAGCAGACTCACATATTTAATTACCACTTAGAAAGGGATGCCTGGGGCGTGGTTTCGGCGCCGGTCAAGATGGCCACCTGAGGGGGAAGCTCCGCATCACCGGGACGTTTTCTAGAGCCGCCGGTGCGTTTTTCCGCACCCTTTCTTCCCGGAAACATCAATTTCGGGCGTCGGAAGATGCTGAGTCCTCGGTGAGCTGTTTCCTGATTCCAGCGCATCGCGCTTTTACTATTTATAGCCGTGGATGGCTTTTCCTCAGCACGTCCGCCATTTTAGGTGCGCACAAGTCCTTCACTTTTGGAAATGAGTGCTGCCTACGAATTTTTTATTCGTTCTTTCATGCTTGGCATCCTGTTTCACCTTTATTAGCGCTTACTGCCTGCTCCTGGTGAACAATATGAACTGCAATAAGGTTGGCATTTATTAAGATATTTATTCACCTTCATTTTGGTCTCAATACCCTGTCAGCTGTTGTTCTGAAGGACATGAAGGGCTCTGCTTCCCCAGGCATTTTTCACTTTGTCCAGGATTTTTTGACGTCTCTGCGACTCTTTTAGCTGGAACTTGCTGCTATAAATTTCCTGTGTGGGCATTTAGCATCATCTATTCTGTGAAGGTTTGATTTTTACGTCCCAGGCGAACGCACCCAATGATCTTTCTACTACTCTGGTGTTACTGTATATGAACATACTACACAAGTCGAAATTTGTTTTTGGGGCTAACAGACGAGACGCGTCAACATCTTTGCCTCTGCTTTGGCCTCATTGTCTACCGCAGGATCAATGGCTGGGGTAACTTCTAACCGCACTTCCTCATCACAGTCCTCATCCAAATCATCTCCTTCGTCTTCAGCTACTAAGCGTCTGAAGCAAGGCTCTCCTCCTCCTGACCAGTCATCTCCTTCTATTTCTATGGAGTTATTGTTGGAGGAGATCCGCGCCTTACGGCCGTTTGTAGAGGAAACAAATAGCAAGATGCAATTCCTGGAGGAGAAATGGTCGACAATGGAATCTAGAGTGACTTCAGTGGAACAGCAACTCTCGGTGGTTCAAGGTGACTCTCAGAGACTTTCCTCCTTAGAAAAGAAGTCCGCAACTTGCAAAAACATACTGAGGACTTGGAAAACCGAAATAGGAGAAATAATCTGCGTATTTATGGTCTGCCCGAAACCTTGGAAGGTGATGACCCCGTCTCATTTTTTACAACCTTCTTGCCGAAACTTTTAGACATGCCTTCTTCCACAGCTCTCAATATCCAGAGAGCACACAGACTGGGATCCCGTTCCTCATCATCTACATCTCCGGCTAGACCAAGAGGGGTAATCATACTCTTCTTAAAATTTACGGATCTGCTTTCCGTGCTCTCTGCAGCTAGAACCAAGCGCCAGATCTCTTGGCTTGGACAGAAGGTTTTTCTCTCTCAAGATGTCTCCAATGCTACGGCAGCTAGGAGGAAGGAGTTCTTAAGTCTTCGCCCACCTCTTCGATCTCTTGGAGCAAGATATGGTCTTTTCCATCCCTGTATATTCAAGGTGACTTTTCAGAATTGATCTTGGTCATTTGAAGATCCTGCGGAACTTAAAAATGTTCTTCACATGCACTATGCAAGTAACATGGACACTGCTGGTCCTTCTAATGGCTGATCATTTTTTCTTACTTATTTTATTGTGGTCTTTTTGGTTTTTGTAGTGGATTGTACTGATCCTCTCCAGGGTCTACTAATGGTTTCTTAGTTGTTCTTGATGTAGTTATCTTTTTTTTGTAAGTTCTCTTTTTTCAATGATGTTTAAAGTAAGGTTTAATGTTGTTGTACTTGTTGGTCTTAGTTATGTCAATTCAATAGTCGCGTAGTTTGTTTTAAGTATATGATGCCTAACTGTTTGATTTGTTTCTTTTTATAGGTTCATTTGCTTGTGTCCCATATTGGAGTTTCGTTTCCCTCCTCTTCCTTATCCCGTTGTGGTCCGGACTCCCTGTGTCTTGGGTGTATCATCTTTTCGTGTGTCGTTCTCGCCCCAGTTTCTCTTTCATTCTTTCTCCCCCCAGGTATGTTTTTTCATTCGTCCTTTTTGGATATGTACTGTCTCTTCTTCTTGTTTTTCTCTCTTTTTCTCCTTTCCCTCTCTTCCCTATTTTTCTTTTTTCTTCTTATGTCTAACTTTTTCTTTCTTATATCCTCTTCTTTATCCTCTATTTTTCTCATCTCATTTATTTATTCTTTACTATCTCATTCATTACTGTCGTCTATTTTTCCCAAAATGTCAGTGGTTCACTTTTCATTACATGCTCAGTTATATTTTTTCTCAATATTTTACTGTTGTTTATATGATGTTAATTTTCTCCATTCCGAATTATCACATGGAATGTAAAAGGTTTTAATAACCCTATGAAGAGGCAGAGAATTCTTTCGCACCTAGCCTCATATAAACCTGATTTAGTTCTGTTACAAGAAACCCATTTATCTGAGGCTGAAGCTCTCAAACTTAAACGTAATTGGGTTGGATCAGTATTGGTTTCTCCTACTAATACAAAAAGAATGGAGTGGTTATTTTATGTCATAAAAAATTGAAATGTACTGTAGTCACACACGATATTGATTCTGATGGTAGGTGGATTCTAGTTAAGCTTTTAATCAACAATATTCTGCTTACTATTTTTAACCTCTATGGCCCAACTCAACCTGATCCCTCTTTTTGGTCTAATGTTACAGACAAGTTTTTTCAAAATAAAGATGAATTTTTTATACTTGGTGGCGACTGCAATCAAGTTATAGACCCTTTTATTGATCGCAAATCTCAGGTACGCTTCATTCCCCACAAAACTCACAAACAATTTCTTAACACTATTGCACAGACTCAACTAGTTGATGCCTGGAGGCTATGTAATACAGATAAATCAGAATTTTCTTTTTATTCCCCTCCACATGGATCCCTTTCCCGGATTGATTACATTTTCCTTTCTAAATCTTTGGCCCAAAATCTTGTGTCCTCCTCGATCGAGCCCATTTTGATTTCAGATCACACTCCAGTAGTTGTTGACTTAGATTTGCTTCATCCTCATGCTAAACTGCTTAGATGGAGATTCAATAATCACCTTCTACAAGATCCAGTTTTTCCTCTTCTTTTACTTCTTTTGCTGAAGAATTCTTCTCTATTAATGAGGATCCTTCTATATCTCCTGTTTTGGTGTGGGATAGTTTTAAGGCCACTGGCCGGGGTTTTGTTATTGATTTTGTTTCTAAGAAAAATAAACAGTCTCTTAATAAACATAAAGCTCTGTTAACTTCCATTAAACATTTGGAACACCAGTTTTATACCTCTTCATCAGACTCTACTTTACAGCAACTTATTCGTGCTAAGATGGAATTTAATAGAATTTCTACTGAAAACGCCTCTTTCACTATGCTTCGCAGAAGTGCCAGATACTATGGTGGCCGGAACAAAGTGGGCTCACTTCTTGCTAACTACCTAAAGTCTAGAAAAGAGAAAACCATAATTGAATCTATTCAGTCTACTGATGGCAAACATCTCTTCAAAGATAAAGATATATCAGCAGAATTTACAAAATTTTATAGTGCTTTGTATACTCCTGAGTCGCCCCCAACTGACATGCTCATTAATGAATATCTCAACTCTATTCCTCCTTCTTCTTCCTCCTCTGATCTAAACTTCTCCTCTCTCGACGTGGATCTTTCATTACAGGAAATCTCCTCCTCCTTGAACTCTTTAAAGAAGAATAAATCCCCTGGGCCTGATGGTTTCTCTATAGAATGTTATCTTCATTTTGCTAATTTGTTATTACCAAAACTTTTTAACCTCTTTCAACATTTTTATTCCATGGGTGCAGCAAGTGGTTCTTTTCTAGAAGCCTCTATCTGTCTTATTCATAAGGAAGGCAAAGATCCTACACTCTGCAAAAATTATCGTCCCATTTCCCTAATAAATGTCGATTATAAGATCTATGCTAAACTTTTAGCATTACGTCTTGAATCTTTTCTCCCTCATTTAATAGGTCCCGAACAATGTGGCTTTGTTAAAGGCAGACTAACTTCTGATAACTCACGTTTATTTCTCAATGTTCTCCATAAAGCCCCTTCCTTATCTTTTCCTCTCGCAGCGATTTCCATTGATGCGGAAAAAGCTTTTGACAGAGTAGATTGGTCCTTTTTGTTTAAATCTCTTCGATGGCATGGCTTTGGTACTAAATTTATTTCTCTTATTTCTTTGCTTTACTCTACTCCTTCTGCTTCTACCATCGTGAATGGACAAACATCGCAATATTTCTCTCTACATCGAGGGGTTCGGCAGGGTTGTCCTTTATCCCCCCTTTTGTTTGTTCTTTTTCTTGAACCCTTTCTTTCCCGTATTCGTCAAAACCCATCTATTTTTGGTTTTCCATATGGAGATCAGCATTTGAAATTGTCCGCTTATGCTGATGATGTTTTGTTTTTCATTTCCAATCCAGATTCTTCTATCCCTTCGTTATTGCAAGAAATTTCTGAATTCTCAGCGGTATCAGGATATAGGATTAACTTTGAAAAAACAGAAGTCCTACCACTCACAAAATGTTGCTTCAAACAGCACTTTGCTTCTACTGGTTTTCAATGGAACAGTTCTAAAATTAAATATCTTGGTATTTGGTTTTCCAACTCCATTACTGACTCTGTTAAATTGAACATGAATGCAGTCACAGATCGTATCTCCAAACTCTTCTCATCTTGGAATCCTCTCTTTCTCTCTTGGTGGGGACGTCTTGACTCCATTAAGATGATGATTACCCCTATTTTATTATATTATCTTTCAATGATTCCTGTTCGTATCCCTGTTACCTTTTTCAAAAAAATAGATTCTCTTTTATCTACCTTTCTATGGAAGAATAAAAAAGCCAGAATCTCTTTACTTCACCTCCGAAAATCGAGACTGGTAGGCGGGGTAAACTTTCCAAATTTTCGACTGTATCATAAAGCTTTTAGCTTAAAACAAGCTTCTTTTAGGCTTCTTACTAACTCTTCTCCTTTTACCCCTCTATGGGTCAATATAGAACGCTGCATATTTTCTCCTTTTTCAACCAATGAAGTTCTTTCTTTTACTGCCAAAAATGCTCTCACATCTCTTCCACTTTTTAAGCACACTTGCTCTTTGTTAAAACCCCACTTTCAGCCAAAGTCACTATCTAGGAATGCCTTTCTACATTCTCCTTTGTGGCATAATCGTCTTATAACCCTCAACAATAGACCTCTATACTGGTCCTCGTGGAGAAAGAGGGGCATTGTCTGGGTTACAGATTTATTTGATGGCACCTCTCCTTGTTCTTTTCCTGACTTTCAAGTTACATTCAATTGCCCTCGCTCCTTTTTACCTAAATTTTCCATACTTATGGAACTTCTTATTAGTATCTTCTATTCCCTTCCTTCTGAAGATGCTTTAACCAATCAGGACTCTCTCATTAAAATCTTAGCATTAAATCCAAAGGCCTCTATTATTTATAAGTTCTTTTATACCACTAATCCTGAACGGGATAAAACTAAGGTGGAGCTTGCTTGGGAATCAGACTTAGGTTTCCAGTGGAGTACTGACATATGGAATAAGATTTGGGCTCGGTCGCTGAGGATTTCCAGATCCGCTTCCACTACCCAATCTATGTTTTATCTGTATCATAGATTATTTTTCACTCCCATTTCTATAGCTAACTTCACACACACAGATAATAATAGCTGTTGGTCCTGTGATCTTCCATCTGCAGATCTCTCACATCTCCTCTTTTCATGTCCCCCTGTTCTTTCTTATTGGACACAAGTTTGGGCTTGTTTGTCTAAAAGTTTTCAAATCCACACACCTATAACTAATATTCTCCTATTTACGGGAAGCTTATCAGAATCCATTTCTCTCCAGTCCTATGAAAAAGGGTTGTATGATCTTATGTTGGCCTTGGCGTTTCAACAGATTACGATGAACTGGAAATGTTTGACCAACCTTTCAATTAAGTCATGGTGGAATACTGTTTGTCAATACCATAGGCTGGATATGGCGTATGCCTCCCAATACAATATACATGTGAATAGAGATGTTTTTTGGTTACCATTAACTTCTTATTTAAATAAGATTTCACCTAATAATGTTTCCTACTGTCGTTTCCGAAAATTTCCAACCCCCTGAATTCCTTCCTCTCTGTTTTATCTTTCCTCTTCCTTTCTTATTTTGGCAAAGTCTTTACTCAACAGTTATTTGTTCTTTACATTTTATGATTTTTATGAGCATAGTATAATAATAATTGCTACTGTTTATGGTTATAATATATTCCTTCTTTCCTCTTCCTCTCTTTCCTTTCCTTTATATCCCAAAATATAAATAGCTTTATATTGTGATTTGTTGCCTACTACTATTTTGAATACAAAGTATTTTATATATTGATATGATTTTAGGCCTTTAATGTATCTCATTGACTTTCTTTGTTTCAATAAAGCTTATTAAACATTAAAAAAAAAAAAAAAGAAAGGGATGCCTATGAACGTAGCATTATTTATTAGTTTAAGTATTTGTTGCTATTTACGCAAACTTTCCTTTTAGCTATTGTTATTTATTGGTATAAATAATTAGGCCTGGGAGTGATTTTACTTAAACTGAGCTATCAGAGTAATTCTCATAATTCCGCATTACTCTTTGATGCGGAATTATCGATAATAATGTGATTACAACCACTCGTGTACTGAAGAGTAATTTGGAGGGAAAATTCTTACTATGAGAGCACATTTAGCGAGCGTAAGTGGCTGCTTGCACTGTTGTTTATGTTCTGTTGCATTTAGCGCTGTCTTCATAACACAAAATGCATCCTCGCATTTATTTCTGCTCTTTTTCCCTTCCTCTCGCTCTGCTCTTTCACTCGTTTTCACTCGTTTTCTACCCTCTTTTAGCTTTCACCTTTCTGCACTTTTCTGCATCTCTGCTCTTTTGTGCCTTATTTCTGCTTATTTTCCCTTTTTTCTTTATCCCTTATTTCCTCCCTTTACCTTTCCCTGCCGCTGCTGCCCCGTGGCCCCTGCCCCCAGCGCGACCAGCCCAATCCAGCTCCCCTCCCGCTCCCGCCTCCCAGCTGTCCAGCCCTCCTCGACCCCTACTTAATGGCGGCCGCTGCGGGGACAGGCGAGCAAGACCACTGACTCATTGTCAGTGAAATTGCTCTCCCACCCTCGCAGCTCCACCATTAAGTGAGGCCTGCCCCTGCACTCTCGAGTGTTGGTGATCGAGGCCCTCCTCCACCCGCAGGTTTCCCTGCGCCTCATCCCTGGTGGTCCAGTGGACCTCTGTTTCCTTCCTCTCTCTCTGCTCTTTCACTCGTTTTCACTCGTTTTTCTACCCTTTTTTATCTTTCACCTTTCTGCACTTTTCTGCATCTCTGCTCTTTTCTGCCTTATTTCTGCTCATTTTCCCTTCCTCTCGCTCTGCTCTTTCACTCGTTTTCACTCGTTTTTCTACCCTCTTTTAGCTTTCACCTTTCTGCACTTTTCTGCATCTCTGCTCTTTTGTGCCTTATTTCTGCTTATTTTCCCTTTTTCTTTATCCCTTATTTCCTCCCTTTACCTTTCCCCGCCGCTGCTGCCCCCGCGGCCCCTCCCCGCGCGACCAGCCCAATCCAGCTCCCCTCCCCGCTCCCGCCTCCCAGCTGTCCAGCCCTCCCCGACCCCTACTTAATGGCGGCCGCTGCGGGGACAGGCGAGCAAGACCACTGATTCATTGTGAGTGAAATTGCTCTCCCACCCTCGCAGCTCCACCATTAAGTGAGGCCTGCCCCTGCCCCTGCACTCTCGAGTGTTGGTGATCGAGGCCCTCCTCCACCCGCAGGTTTCCCTGCGCCTTATCCCTGGTGGTCCAGTGGACCTCTGTTTCCTTCCTCTCTCTCTGCTCTTTCACTCGTTTTTACTCGTTTTTCTACCCTTTTTATCTTTCACCTTTCTGCACTTTTCTGCATCTCTGCTCTTTTGTGCCTTATTTCTGCTCATTTTCCCTTCCTCTCGCTCTGCTCTTTCACTCGTTTTCACTCGTTTTTCTACCCTCTTTTAGCTTTCACCTTTCTGCACTTTTCTGCATCTCTGCTCTTTTGTGCCTTATTTCTGCTTATTTTCCCTTTTTCTTTATCCCTTATTTCCTCCCTTTACCTTTCCCCGCCACTGCTGCCCCCGCGGCCCCTCCCCCGCGTGACCGGCCCAATCCAGCTCCCTCCCCGCTCCCGCCTCCCAGCTGTCCAGCCCTCCCCGACCCCTACTTAATGGCGGCCGCTGCGGGGACAGGCGAGCAAGACCACTGACTCATTGTCAGTGAAATTGCTCTCCCACCCTCGCAGCTCCACCATTTTCTGCATCTCTGCTCTTTTGTGCCTTATTTCTGCTTATTTTCCCTTTTTTCTTTATCCCTTATTTTCTCCCTTTACCTTTCCCCGCCGCTCCAGCTCCCCTCCCCACTCCCGCCTCCCAGCTGTCCAGCCCTCCCCGACCCCTACTTAATGGCGGCCGTGGGCATCGGGCGCGCCGCTGGCGCGCCGCTGGCGCGTCAAAGGCAAGCCCGTCTGCGCCCGTCCGCGACCCGACCGCGACCAGCACCAGGAACCCTGGACCTCCGCCCCGCCAACGCTATGACCCAGCAGCACTCCACACACTCAACCCAGGCCGCAACAACAACTGCAAGCTAGCATCACCAGCCGACACCCACGGACCCTTCAGCTGTCACCGCTGCCGGCACACCTGCAGCACCGCCAAGAACACGGATCCAGCACAACCCGCCCACAAGAACACAACCAAACCGAAGACCCTGCAATGCATCCTCCTCAACGTCCGATCCCTCCACAAACACGCCATCGAAATCTGGGACCTCCTCGACAGCACCACCCCGGACGTCGCGTTCTTCACCGAAACCTGGACCAACACCACCTCGGGACCGGACATCGCCATCACCATCCCCAAAGGATACAAGATTTCCAGGAAGGACCGCCGCACCCGCCCAGGAGGAGGAATCGCCATCGTCCACAAATCCAGCCTCCGCCTGAGCACACTCCCCGACGAGCCCACAGAACTGATGGAACACCTTCACTTCAAGATACTGGCCAGCCCCACCGCCACCCTCCGAGGAACCCTCATCTACCGACCCCCTGTACCCCGTGGACCCTTCGCCAACTCCATCATGGACATTATCTCCCTACAGGCCATCGCATCCACCAACTACACCCTGCTGGGAGACCTCAACTTCCACCTCGACAACCAACTGGACTCCAACACCACATCCCTCCTGGACAACCTCCACAACATTGGACTCCGCCAGATCGTGACCGAGCCCACGCACTCAGCAGGAGACACCCTCGACCCCCTCTTCACTACAGGAAACTCCATCACCTTCAGCCACACCACCGAACTCCCATGGACCGACCATCGTTGCGTCCACTTCACCTTCAGAACACCCACCATCCACAGACACCAGCAACTGCTCCCACGAAGAAACTGGACCAAAATCACCGACGACCAGCTCACCTCCTCACTCAACAACTCCACCCCAACCATCGCAGAAAACGACGACCCCAACACCGCAGCCTGAACCCTGCATAGATGGATCTCGGACAGCACCAACACCATAGCCCCCCTCAAGAAAAACAACAATACCCGCGCCAAGAAAGCCAGATGGTTTACCACCGAACTTCGAGAGTCCAGATGCACATGCCGCCTCCTCGAAAAGGCCTGGAGGAACACCAAATCCACAGAAGCCCACAACAACTTCAGAGCCGCCACCTACGCCCACCATCAACTCATCAGAGAAACGAGGAAAAAAGCGATTGAAGACAGAATCTCCACCCACGCGCACAACAGCAAGGAACTCTTCAGCATCATCAAAGAGTTCGCCCAATCCACCAGCGAGTCTACCGACATCCCTCCCTCACAAGACCTCTGCGACAAACTCAGCACCTTTTTCCACCACAAAATCAAGAGCATCTACGACAACTTCGACGAAGACAACCAACACACTGAACCCTCACCAACCACCCCGACACCCAGAAACCAGCGATTGACGACTGGAAAGCCCTCACCACTGAAGACACACTGAAGACAATGAAGTCAATCGACTCAGGGGCCCCCACGGACCCCTGCCCCCACCACATCTTCAACAGAGCCGCCGACACCATCGCACCCATGCTCCGCCACACCATCAACCGCTCCCTGGTGACCGCCTCGTTCCACGACGACTGGAAACACGCTGAGGTCAACCCCCTCCTAAAGAAACCCTCAGCGGACCCCACCGACCTCAAAAACTACAGACCCATCTCCCTGCTCCCATTCCCAGTGAAAGTCATCGAGAAAGCCATCAACAGCCAACTCGCCACATTCATTGAAGAACACAACATCCTCGACTCCTCCCAATGCGGCTTCAGAAAAAACCACAGTACGGAAACCACCCTCCTCGCCGCAACAGACGACATCCGCACCCTACTGGACAAAGGAGAAACAGTAGCCCTCATCCTCCTCGACCTATCAGCGGCGTTCGACACAGTCTCCCACCGCACCCTAATACGCAGACTCTACAACGCAAGAATCCAGGACAAGGCCCCCGACTGGATCCGCTCCTTCCTTTCCGGCAGGACGCAGCGGGTCAGACTCCCCCCCTTCCTCTCGGACCCCACACCTACCACCTGCGGAGTCCCCCAGGGCTCCTCCCTCAGCCCGACGCTCTTCAACGTCTACATGGCTCCACTCGCCCCCATCGTCAGAACCTACGGACTCAACATCGTGTCATACGCAGACGACACCCAACTCATCCTTTCCCTATCCAACGAGCCCAACACCGCCAGATGCAACTTTCGAGAAGGCATGGAAGCCGTCGCCAAATGGATGAAAAACAGCTGCCTACAACTAAACACCAACAAAACAGAAGTACTCATCATGGGCCCAAACCCAGACGCCTGGAGCGACACCTGGTGGCCCCCCGCCCTCGGAAACCCGCCAACCCCCACGGACCACGCACGCAGCCTGGGAATCATCCTGGACTCCGAGCTCAAAATGGACCGCCAGATCAACTCCGTCTCATCTTCCTGCTTCCACACCCTCCGCCTCCTTCGTAAGACCTTCAAATGTATCCCCCTCGAACACCGAAAGACCGTCACTCACGCCCTGGTCACCAGCAAACTTGACTACGGCATTGCACTCTACGCCGGAATAAACAAAAACCTCACCCGCAAGCTACAGAACATCCAGAACGCCGCCGCAAGACTGGTCCTCAACCTGCCAAAACACTGCCACATCTCCCTGCACCTGCGCACACTCCACTGGCTCCCCGTCGAGGCGAGAATCACCTTCAAGATGCTCACCCACGCACACAAGGCCCTCCACGGCACCGGACCAGCATACCTGAACAGCCGACTCAAATTCCACGCACCCCAAAGGACCCTACGATCAGCCCAGCTCTCCTACGCCGTGGTCCCCCGCACCAGAAAGACCAGATTGGGAGGCCGCTCCTTCTCCTTTCTCGCGGCCAAAGCATGGAACGTCCTTCCGCTCCACCTCAGACAGCATCGCTCCCCATCTTCGCAAGAAACCTCAAAACCTGGTTCTTCGACAGACCCCCACCTTGATGGAATGGAACCTGCACCCCCACCCCTAGCGCCTTGAGACCCTGACGGGTGAGTAGTCGCGCTTTAAAAAAACCCTGATTGATTGATCCATTTTAGATGCAAGGGTGCAATTTGTGCTAAGAAACTAGCATCAAATGCTGGAAGTATGTTGGGGGAAAATCCTACCCCAAGTGCAAATTTAGCTCCCATCTGCTCGCACTTGCTATTCATGTTCTGTTGCATTTATCGCTATTTCTTAGTGCAAAATGTATCTTTGTATCCATTTAGGACATGAGGGGACATATTTACGCTAAGAAAACAGCGCTAAAACCGAATTTTTCTTCTCATGTAATTCCACATAATCTCATAAAATTGCTAGGTAATTTCATGTGATTACGCTACATGGAATTGCACAAGTTGTACCCACCCCTATGAATAATGCCTAGTGATAAGCATTGCATTTGGTGTGCTATTTATGATGTGCATGGCTGTTGTGCGAGTTATGAAATGTAGTCTTAACCAAAACCTGCAAATTTCAATGATATTTTTAATTTAAATTCACAACAATAACTGCACTTTAACCAAGCCAACCAGAACTCTACTTGAACCTTTATGTTTTCAGAGTCAGCCTTCTCTGTGCATAACCTTCGACGGTGTGCAAAACTGCAGCTGCGGCTGACTTCAGATCCAGTGGGCAGCCCTCACATGTAGGCTCCCACTGCTGAGCATAGTACTTGGCCTTCATGAATCAGCATTAAATTTGGCAAACCTTTGTAACAAGTTTGGTTTTCTCTTGGTATGTCAAGTTTTATGCAGATCAGTCAAAGGGAAGTCAAGGGGCAGAATATCATTCACCTGCTAATAACGTTAGTTCCTTATCCCAGATCTGCACAATCTTTTGCAGGCCTTCATCATGTTCAGCTTACTCTTGGTATATTGAGTTGTGTGCAAATCCATCAATGAGCCGAATAGTTAAATAGGTAAAAATGTGTTCATTTGCAAATAATTTTGGTGCAGGTTAAAATTGTCGCATTTAATTTAATAGGATGTTAGTAAGTTGAGTTGAGTGCAGCGATCTCAAGTTTCAGGCAGATCTGACAAAGAGGCAAAGTTACATCTAGGGTCAAAAATTATTTTATTTGCTAATATCTTTGGTGCTGTATTGTAGAGCGGTATGACATTTGCCAGGTCCATAGCAGGTTAGCATATTTACCTAGGTATATGGGGGCTTATTTACAAGCCCCTTGCACCGCCGGTGAATCACTTTTTCCCATATTAAAAGGGACATACCGGCGGTGCAAGGGGCTTGTAAATAAGCCTTGGTACTTTTTCCCATATTAAAAGTGACGCACCAGTGGCACAAGGGGCTTGTAAATAAGCCCCATGGAGTTCATACAAATGCATAAACGGGGACAGTTCAGTAAGGGAACAAAGAAGTGTTCGTTTGCTAACCTACCATAGACTGACAACTTCTATATGCACAGTGTTCAAGCATGAGTGGCACTGGGTTGGCTGTAGGGTCTTGCCTATAGTCTGACTGGGTATTTTATACATGAAACTTGTTTTAACTGGTTAACAGACCAAACTTTGGTACTACAGACTCAAAATGGACAACTGGAGCTAAAAGCTTATTTATTCAGTGGGGGCTTTTATTTTTAAATGTAGCTCCATGGAAAGTCTGCAAAACTGGGTTTGATGACTGTCGCCATACTACCGTTCCAGCTATCTCTCTCTCTTAACCCTTGCAAAGCCACTGAATCATTATTGTAATGCTAATTGCTTCAAAATTACTGAATAGATTTATCCAAACCAACCAACAGCAAGTCCCTGAGTAAAGATAAACTTTCATTTCAAGATTGCCATAAATCCCTTCAGGGTTTCTTTAAATAGCGGAGAGTACAGATTCCAATGGGAGTTAAAATGGTAACTGTTCCTTTTTTGACCGTCCCTGTGAGTGTAAGCACCTTTGAAGTCTTAATGAAACTCCAAATGTCACAAGTAAGCCAAATACCATAAGTGTGTGCCAAGTTTTGTGCAGATCTATAAAACTGTGTCAAAGTTATTAGCAAATCCATGATTTTTTTGCAGACTCGTTACAGAACATCAAAGTCAATAGCACATGAAATACTTTTTGACCCCTTTTAACTTTGCCCCCTGATAGATCTCCATGAAAATAGTTATACCTTCAGAAGATTAAACATGCCAAATAACTGCCAGATTTCATGTTGATTCATCAAATAATGTTATGTTAAGTGTATTTGTAAAGCGATTAGCACCCACGAGGGTATCCTGGAGGTGACAGATGATGCTGTAGTTATTCGCAAACTAATTTATTTTTTACGCCTCCTTTTAAAAATGCCAACCTAGATGAATCTATACATATTTAAAAATAGGTCAGCTAAACATGCTAGGGATGTGCTAAATTTTGTTCAGATTCGTCAAACAGCTCTAAAGTTATGGGCAAATTAATAATATTGCTTTCCGAATATTTAGATTTCTCTAAAATTTACCTGCTTCATGCTGAAACAAAGCACGATTTGCAATGCCAATTTCTCGAAAATTGCTTAACGTATTTACATCAAAGTGTGCCAAGTTTAATGTAATTCCATTCAGCTGGTTTGTTTCTATATTGAAGAACAAAGAACCCTATTGGAATTAAAATGTAAAATCACACTTTTGGAAGTCCCCTTTTTCTTGGCCGCTGCTTGACAGATCAGCACGAAACTTGCCATTAAAGACCTAAAGTGGGAGAACATTTTGTTTGGAAAGTTTTGTGCAGATTATTCAACTGGACTCAAAATTATCAAGAAAACAAAAATTGGTGTGGCCAGCAGCATGGCGGACTAGACGTGCCCGACCAGAGCTCCGATTGCCTAACACTAATCCTGACAAAATCCTGCCTCGCATAAGCAATCTGAGTGTCAGCCGAAGGCGACAAAGAAGCGGAAACCACTAAGGTGAAGAAACACAGGCACAAAAGTAATCCAAAGGCGGGGGATGACGCGAGTCAACAGGGCGGTGGCCTGCAGAACACAGAAATCGCTATGAGGAGGTGAGCCCGGGGGACCGTTGAGACAACGGGCTCTCCCGCGACGCAAAGACGAACTAGGAGAGGCGCTCTAGGGGACAACAGCCGGGACTTCGCCAGGAATGCCGACAGAGAAAGCCGTTGCCAGGGGGCCCAACACTGGAGGACGAGCCGTGTGAGTCCGGAGGATCGGCCGGGGAGAAGTCGAGAGTGAGGCAAGGCCATAGCGAAGCTCGGTGGGCATACTCTTCGCCCCCTCCATGAGAAACGGACTGCCCGGTAGCTCTCAGAGTGAAGAGGTGAGCGGGCATAGCGAGGATCGGCCCGACATCGTCAAACCGGGTCTCCCTTCCCTCCTCCCCCCTGTTCACTGTCGGAGAGGGAGCGGGTGCCAGACCAGGCAGCTCACCGAAACCGCGAGACTCTGGGAGAGTCCGGAAGGCCCGAGGGGCCAAGAGGAAGACTCCACCCGTGGTCTAACGAGACGGAGGTCCACACCGTCTAATAGGGCAGAAAGGCCTGCACAGCCACAGGGGAGAGATCGAACACGGCGGACCTTGCCCGCCCCACAGAGCCGACCCAAAGGGCCAGACGCACAAGAGGGTGGGGGCCCAGAACTTGAAAATAGACCACATTGGAAAGAGACCCGGGGCTTCCCCTTGAGGCTGGGGCACATCTACACTTGAAAGACCCAGAGCCCAAGAGACCACAAGTAGGCCCGCAGGGCCCCTGGGAGTCGAGCGACACACTTCCCGGCAGAATAGCGGACCCGTGACCCACACGATCAAGTAGCCAGGAGGAGCCTGCGTGAACACAGGGCAGAGATCGGCGGTGAGCCACGTCTGCTGCATGGAGGTGGACCGCGGGGCCCGGTGTGTGAGCTGGGTGGGGCCCGGAGTGCCCCACCACACCCCACAGAAGGAGACACCGACCCCCCCTCCCTAGAAACCAAGTCAATTTTCACCGGTACACCCCTAACACTGGGACACCGCAGGAAGGCCCAGGAGGCCCAGGGAATAGGGAGGAAGAGTCCCCCGCCGGCTGGTGGGACTGCGGCCCTCAGCACTGACAATCATAGAATAACCAGCGCAAATGAAGTGTGGCAAGCCACAGTGGGAATCACCCACGGAATGGAGGTGAATCAAAGGACCTGGGGCACTAAAAGGAAGGGACCAGGACTATCATAACGAACCCCTGGAAAGGTATCACTGGCCCCCCAAAATTAAGATACAGCCACAGAGAAAGTGCACAACTAGGCGACGCCCTCCCACTCCTGACTTGCGGCCCAGGCAAAAGATCGTACCAATACGGACCAGATCGGCAGGGATCCGGTGGGCGGCCGCCAAACGGACTGGAACACCAAAACCCGGGCACTGAAAGCAGTGGGCCTCTCAAGGGTATCCTAAACCCATCCACCGGACAGCAGCACGCATCCCGTAACAGAGACAGTAAGGATGACTACACTGTCTGGTTAACTAAGTGGAAACAGACTGCACCGCGATGGGGGTATTGCTCCCTGTTGACTCAAGACAAGCACATCTACCTGGCCGCGGGTGCATACACGCTCGATTCAGAGAAAGGAACCCCAGCGCAAACAAAGAGAGGGCTCTGGACAGATCTGAGGGGAGATACCCCACGAGACTTAAGGCCACAGCAGGACTCCTGACGAAGTGCCCTCCCGGGGTGGGCGAAAGGCAAAAGCACCGAGCTGGGCCGAAAGAGAGGGGGGTGCCCGGGAGACGTGACTCAAGCAGCAAGATCACAAGACCCCCTCCCGGTAGGGACCGCCGGTGGATCCCCCCTGAGCCACACCTACAGTTGCAGCCAAATGAAGAAATGCAGGTGCTGAGCCCGATGGCAAAAGATAAGGAACCACGACGGCGAAGACAGAGGAAGATGGACAAATATGCAAAGGTAATGGGTGCTCCCACAGGAACTTCAGGGGCGACGGTGGAGGTGCCCGACAATACAATACTACTACAAGCAATTCAATGTTCCAGAGAAGCACTAGAGAGCAAGATTGACAAAATCCGGACCGATGTCGCACTGTTGAGGTAAGACCTCTGTAACATCTCTGAACAAGTCACGCTAGCAGAGCAACGAATATTGGAAGTAGAGGACACTTCACACACCTTGCAAAAAGAGGTAACGTCTTTGTCAGCTGCCATGAAGGAAGTTGCCTGGAAGGTCGATGATGCAGAAAACTGCTCGCGCAGAAATAACCTGTGATTCATAGGCTTTCCGGAAGCCATTGAGGGATCAGAGGCGGGAGCTTTTCTGCATAAATGGATCACAGACTCGCTCCCAAATGCACAGTTTTCCTCATGTTTCATGATCGAAAGAGCCCACAGGATGCCGGGCCTGAAACCCCCGGCGGGGGCACCTCCAAGACCTTTAATCACGCGTTTTCTGAACTATCAAGACCGGGACTTAATACTCCGCGAGTTGAGGCGTATAGGAGAGATCCGAATTGCCAACACCAAAATAATGGTGTTCCCGGACTACTCGAGGGAGGTGCAAAAACAACAGGGAACATTCAACTTAATCAAAGAAAAACTACGGAGTCTCCAGTTTCAGTATATGCTACTTTTCCCGGCCAAATTAAAGGTAATATTCCAGGCCAAAACGTTCCTCTTCCAAACACACCAGAGGAGGCATGGAATTGGTTAGAAGAACGCCCACTTAGACGGCAACCAAGAGACCAGACGGCTCCGCTGAAGGGGGGCCGTGCTTTAGAAAGTAGGCCCAGGTCACATAGACTGAAATTGAAATGCAGATTGGGTCATTCAGGTGAATCTACTAGAGGCACCCCGTTCAGAAGAAAAAGAACCACGGAAACAGCAATCCAGGCCTAAGACTCTGACGAAAACCAACCACAGGATAGAACAGGGGAAAATCTCTCTAAAACCAGGCAGAGGCGACAACCCACCCCGGATCCTACAGAGTGGGAACTTTCGACGGACTCTGAAAGCGATCGCCCACTATTGCAAAACATTACCCATCTGGAGGAACCAGATCCAGGCACAACGGCACATGAAATCCCGCCACAGACGCGACAAGATGAAAGCGAGGAAGGATGAATCACTCTGGGCCAGTCGAAGGCCGAAGGGACAGTAAGCTGGCATTATCCGCCTCGCTCCCTTGTGTGTGTGTTTTTTCTGTTACTCTCTTTTCTTTGTTTTTCTCTCTCTGACTCCTCTTTCATACCGAGACTCTCCTGATACAAAAGAGGGGACTCAAAGCAGAATCAAAAGTTATTCTTCAGTTAAAGTTGATATTCACTGCTGAATTGCAGGGGTAGGAAGATAGGAACACAATAAAGTTTGAGGGAGGGTGGGCGACAGACCTCTCCAAACCATCCACGACACAGTTGGTCATGTTGACTCATTGGGGAAGATGCGTGGGCGGAGGGGAGTGTGGGGGAGTCTGGGTGGGGGGATTTGGGGAAATGGGAAACAGACTGATAGGCTAAAGTTGAATTCAGGCAGCAACACCGAACAAGAGCTCAACCGACAAATAGGGCAAACGGGGAACATACTAAAACATGCCATTCGATATCCAAGTAGGCAATCGAGTGATGCATCATCACGGTAGATTCTCTGTCATGTCCTGGAACATGAACGGACTGGGAAACAAGGTGAAGAGAGGCCTAGTAGCAGCATACATTAAACGATTGAAGCCCGAGGTGATATTCCTCCAAGAAACTCACTTGAAGGGAACGCAGTGTAGATTCCTGGGTTGGGGGGCATATAAAACGCTGGCACATACAGGTTTATCCACAGGTGCCAGGGAGTCGCAATCATAATCAGGAAATCTCCACCATTTTGGGTAGAACGCACATGGATAGACCCCAACTGGACATGTGTAGTGGTAAAGGGGATCTGGGCCAGGCGAGATATCACACTGATTCGTTTTTACGCCCCCCCACGCCTACAGACACACACTCTAGAAAAACTCGCAGACATTCTCTTGCAGGCAGGCTCATGTGGCCACTTGATAGGGGGAGACTTCAATGATGTCATGGACCCCAGTTAGACCACACCACGTCGATTACTGGCATGCACAGAGACCCGCAGCTTAGACGATTCACCAATATGAGGGGGCTAACAGATCTCTGGCTAAGGCACAATCCACAAACCAGTGCATATTCATACTACTCAGGGGCGCATAGAGTCTTCTCCAGAATAGATTATATTTTAGCCCCGTCCGGGGAAGAGACAGAGATAGAAAAAGCAGAATACCTGGCTAGAGGCCTCTCGGACCACTCTCCCTTGTGGCTCACAGTGGGCAAGAGACGGCAGTCAACCCCACTGGGTTGGAAGCTTAATGCCTGGGAACTCAGAGATACTAAGGTAGCCCAAGAGATTAGAACAGATATGGAATTGTTCCTCAAGGAATACGTAGGCTCCATAGTGACTGCAGTTACACTTTGGGAGGCGTTTAAAACGCGAGACAGGGCCCAGAACATAATCGCGCACAAAAAGAGAAGAGAGAAAGAAGAGATGGAGAAAATAGAATCACAGCTCCTCCAAATTGAAAGTCAAATGCTAGCAATTGAGGACACCGCACTACTGTGGAAGATGCTAGTCCTCCGTAAGGAGTATCAAGCCCTAGCCCCACGAGAGGCGCAAGCGTCAATTCAGGCCACACACCGGCGCCTATACGACGCCGGAGACAAAGCAGGCAGACTGTTGACGTGGCTAAGCAAAAAAGAAACAGAAGCACAATGGGTAACACAAATAGCTTCAGAAGTGGGACATCAGTATACAACACCCACCGACATACAAATGAATTCGCCCGCTACCATGAGGCCCACTACACAGAACGCCCACTAGCAAAGGTTCCACAAATCGAAAGATATCTCTCAGAAATCAATATCCCTACCCTAGATAAATCAGATGCCCAAACACTAGAATAGGAAGAAACACTAGCGTAAATTAGAGAAGCGATAAGCTCTCCGAAACCTGGGAAAGCCTTGGGCCCCAACGGCATACCGTCGGAACTCTATAAGCAGAATGCGGATCTGTTGAGCCCCTACCTGTTCAGCGCATTTCAGGAAGCTAAAAAAATGGGCACCCTCCCACACGACCTCAGAACTGCCACAATAGTAGTAATCCACAAATCAGGTAAGACACCCAGGAGCTGCAGCTCATATAGACCCATCTCGCTACTAAACATAGAAACCAAAATCCTGGCCCTCATTCTAACCTGTAGACTAACAACAGTCATAACTAACCTAATACATCAAGACCAGTCTGGTTTCATGCCCAAAAGGTCCACAAGATTAAATCTATGCCGATTACATAATTGGCTAGAAGTGGCAAGCAATAGGACTGTTGTTGGATGCTGAAAAAGCTTTCAACACGGTACATTGGCCCTGCCTGAAATTAAC
The DNA here is from genome assembly GCA_963921515.1 of Calotriton arnoldi. Taxonomy (NCBI): domain Eukaryota; kingdom Metazoa; phylum Chordata; class Amphibia; order Caudata; family Salamandridae; genus Calotriton; species Calotriton arnoldi. The sequence continues at coordinate 482,551 of CAWUFW010012654.1, read as the reverse complement.
CCTCCAGAAATTTGGATTCGGACCTAAATTTCGGAAATGGATAGATCTCCTATATGGAAATCCACTCGCCTGTGTGCGAGTGAATGGGGTAGTGTCAAGAGAGTTCCCTATAGGTCATGGTACCAGACAGGGGTGCCCCCTATCCTAGCTGCTCTTCGCACTAGTATTAGAGCCTCTGGCATGTATAATTCGGACACACCCAGGGATATCTGGCTTTTGAGAAGATACAGATAGGACAGAAGACGAACGCATATCGCTATATGCGGATGATGTCCTCCTCTACGTCACTAACCCCAGAGATACCCTCCCATGCATCTTTGACGTGTTTGAGAAGTACTGGGAACATGCGGTTCTAAATTAATTGGGAAAAATCCTGTCTATACCCGGCAACTCAAAGTTTTGAATCAAGTGCCGCTCTCGGGCAACTCAAGATGGAAAAGGAAGGGATAAAATACTTGGGTATGTATGTTTCGGCAAATAAATCCGAAAGTCTTAGCCGCAACATATATAGAGTCATTACAGAATTTAACACAGATGTAGAGAGATGGAAAGCCTTGCCCTTAAAACTCCTTGGAAGGCGGCAATGTACAAAATAATAACACTGCCAAAATTATTATATGTTCTTCAAAATACATACCACCCCTTCCCCGAAGAGGTTTTCTCTAAGATAGATGGGACACTTAGAACGTTCCTATGGAATGGTGGTAGTCCAAGGGTGGCACTCACTACCCTGCAGCGAAACCAATATAATGGGAGCATATCTCTTCCAGACATTAGGGCTTACTACTAGGCAACACATTTAATTGTCATCAATGACTGGGAACACATGCCAGGAGATCACCCCACATAGGTGCTGGAATGAAATCAATTTGAGACACGCCCACATACTCACTACCTATATGGAGGTAAAGGCGTTAAGCAACTGCCTGGAGCCACACAAGTCACGATAAATGCATGAAAGAGGGCAGAAAGGCAGATGAGATGGAACGACAGAGTAACAAAAGAAACACCACGATGGGAAGAGGCGAGACTGTGAGAATTTGCTAAATTAAAGGTTTTCAGAAGGTGGAATATGCTTGGCATCTCAAAAGTAGGGGATATATTAGAGGGTAAGGAACATTCTTCCTTCACGACTTTACAGAGGGAATACGAGCTACACCAGAACCAACACTACAAATATTTACAGGTGTCCCACGCCTGGAGGACCTAAGGGGTAGACACGGAGACATCCCAGAATATGCTCAACTAGAAGGGAGATTGCTCATGGAACAAATCAGTAAAAAAGCTGTCTCGTGGACCTATAAAACTCTCATAAATAATAAGCCGGACAATCTGATAAAATTGAGGGCAAAGTAGGAAGTAGAGGTGGGAACCATGGATGACCTTGATTGGGTGGTGGCGCTGATGCATCCACACGTGGTTGCCATCAAGTCTCGCCTCCGCCTAATACAATTTAAAATACTACACAGGGCATAGTATGACAGGGCCCGTTTACATAAAATGGGAAGGGCTGATACACCTGAGTAACACCGATGCAAATATGAGGAGAGTACCTTTATGCATACACTATGGGAATGCTCAGCGATACAAGACTATTGGAGGACCATAACAAAAGAGTTTATGAAATACTGGGTGAAACGATACTCATGGACCCAAAATTTGTAGTACTGGGAGTACCCACAGAAATAGACCTCCCCAGAGACAAGTTACTGTTAGCAAATTTAGGTTAGTAGTGGCCAAATGAGACATGGCACATCATTGGGGGACAAATACACCACCCACACTACATGAATGGAGAGGAGGGATGGACCTATAAATGGCGGGAGGAAAAAATGGCATACAAAGCCCGTGGATGCCCCAAGAAGTTAAAAAAAATATGGAGCCCTGGATATGACACTGTGGGCTCCTAGAGGGGGACGACACAAATTGAAACTTAAGATAATACAGAGTGAATAGGGGGGCGGGACAGAGAAGGGGAGTGTACGGGGTATTTACATCCCTATGTTGGATAAATGAAGAAAATATAACAATGCCTTCTGTCGATTGCGTTACGATACACTTGCAAAAACAAATGTATATGCTGTACCTATAATGAAAATATTAAAAACAGTTTAAAAAAAAAAAAAAGAAAAAAAAATTATCTTTTCTTATGGAAATTTTAACTCAACCATAACTAAACTGGTGCTATCACTGCAAGTGTAATATATAAATATTTATATATTTAGACACATATACACATAAGTATCACACAGGGGGCAATATTTATGATTATTCAGAATTTTCACTGAAAATACATTTTTGTTTTTTAATAACTTTGATTCTGTTCAACGAATCTGCACAAAAATTCCAAGAAAAAGGTTGACCAACACTGGGTTTGGCAAGGAAACTTTCATGCATTTGTACCAAGCTGAAGCCCAAAAATAAGAGGGAGACAAGGAAGTGCCATTTACTAGTTTAACTTCCATAAGATTATTTGCTCCCTACATCACATCACATTCCTACATCACATATGTTGAGCTGTCAAGGTTCATTGGCTCCTGTGACAGTGCTCTTCTCTTTTTACTCCTGTCAAGGCGACCATCCTATTAACCCCTTGACCGCGATCGGAATTCCGCTCGTGTGCTGGACATTCCGATCGCGGGTGTGGTCGTGACGAGCTCAGCTCGTCATGCGCACAGCGCTACCGCGCAGCATGACGAGCTGAGCTCGTCACGCGCATCGAAGGGGTTAAAACTATCCTCTGTACCCCTTAGACAGTTTTAAATCATCTAACCCACCACCGTACACTCACTACATCCTCACTTGCATTCATCATTACGACTAAAAATCTGAAGATCTCTGATAAAGTGCCCTCTTGAGGGTCCCGTTGGGCATTGCAGCGCTAGCCCAACCTGGAGCAGCCCAATGATGAAGCATGACACCCATTTGGGTGTGTGAGGGCAATTACTTCTAATCACACGGATTCCATGATCCAGTCGATCCGCCCTTCTCCTGGTCCCGACCGACAGCTTCTAATTTCTTTCTTTAGCCTTTTCTGGAGGAACAGCAGCTTTCTTTTGTTTAACTACGATATTTAAGGAGTGTGGGTGCTGAACCTGCTAATTGGCTCCTAGTCCCTCTCCTGGTTTACTCTCTTTTAGATTTTCACCCATTTTACCCCTCTGGATTTTTTGCTTTCTGACTACCTGGTTTTGGACTTTTACTCTGAGTGAGCCACGACAACTGAGACTTACTCTCTGTAAATTCTGTGGTAATGGACATAAAGGGTTAATCACCTATGGCCGCCTTTTAAGATAAGGCCTCTGGGCTGGTTACACACAAACATGTGATCACATGCCTGTGCACATGTGTACAGGCTGAGCATGTGAAACTGCCATCTACATCAGACTTGTATCTGTACACACGTAGACTATCTCAGATGAGACTCTTCAGGGATTGGTGCTGACTAGGAGCCCGATTCACAAAGGTAAACTTAGAACAAAAGTCTAAGTTTACGACTTTCAGTATTCACTAAGGTGAGTTATGAGTAGTATCTTTATGTCCGCACTCGTGGAGGAATATCCACACTCGTGTCGGAATCTCTGCACTCGGGGTGGATATCCGCCCGATTGCGGAGATTCCACTCCACACCCAGAGTGTAATCTCTGCACCCGGAGTGGAATCTCCACACTCCAAGTGCAGACGTAAAGATACTTCTTGTAACTCACCATTGTGAATTCTGATAGTTGTAAACTTAGGGGCCGATTCACAGAACTAATCTGAGACAAAATCCTAAACTTACTACTTCTGGTATTCACAGAAGGCACTTACGATTTTTGGTATTCACAGAAATAACTTACGATTCGTAACTTTACGTCCGCAGTCGGGCCGGAATCTCCGCACCTGGACCGTACTCTCCGCACCTGGACCGTACTCTCCGGCTAGGGCCGTACTCCCGGGCTCAAGCCGTAATCTATGGCTCGGGCTGGATAAAGTGTAATCAATGGGCTGGAATGCAATTTTTACAAAAAGGAACATTAGGAATGTGTGATAAATGGTAGAGGAGGTCATGAAAAATAGTCCGGGCAGGGAAAAGAGTATGGACTGACACTACATCATAACCCAGAAAAGTTTGCTCCTGGGACTGCAAAGCTAAAATAATACCTAGCTGGAAGGAAGAAGATCCATGAACTTCAGCAAGGATGGACTTTGGGACTCTGAAACTTAAGTTGGCACCCAGGACTAGGATGGGCTTCTCCAGGGTCAGTGGTGCTGGACACCTTATGCCACCTGAGGAACAGTTTGAGGAGTGGACTTGCTGCGGGACCCGGGAGGTTTTTTCTGGGACTGCTGTGGACTGACCCTTTACTCCGCTGACACATAGGTGCCCTGTAAGTAGCGAGTAGACTGTGGGAGTGGGGGAGTGCAGCAGAGAGGGTGTTCTGATTGTTAGCTATGAATTAGCTGTGGAAAATGTCTCCCAAACAGGAGAACGCATCACAGAGCCCAAGCAGAAGACAGGTCTTGCATGAGTGTAGCAAAATCAAAATTTCCAACAGAGTAAGTACACTTTAGAGGCCAGGGTGCCTGAAGTAAATGCTCCTGTAATTAAGAGTTCACCACCAAGAGCACAACAACACACAAATGAACAAAATCTGCCAAATGGGTTCAGAGAAACATGCATCTGATGCTAGGTTCTCTGGGGGGGGGTGGCAGGAGCATGTGGCTCTCTGCTGCAGAGGCTTCCATGTGCCTCAGGGAGGGCAAAGCCCCCAGGGATGGCTCAACCTCCAATATTTAATTTTGAATGGGGATGGGGAATGTGTTGGGCTCCCTCCCCAAGATCCTCTTTGGTCCCTTTGGACCACATTACCTGGGGCCCAATGCAATTGAAGACTGTCCCAAGTGATCTCATCTCCATGGTCAGAGAGCACAACCCTGAGTGGTGGTGTGTGGCCTCCCACTTTACATGTCCGTAACTAGGGGATCAGGGTAAATGAATACCACACAAGCTATGCCGGTTCACAAAGACGTAGGTGGGAGAAATTAGCTGCCGGATCTCACACTAATACTAGAAATGTGTTGGCTGGGCACGGTACCAGCAGGGCTCGCAGGGGCATCGTGGCTCCATCAGCAGTCCCCAAGAAAAAATAATTAAAAAAGGCATGGTTGTGCTCCAGGTGAGACTCTTACATTATGCATGCCTCAGGAGATAGAAGCACCAAAAAATCCTCTAGGGCACTCAAAAATTAGCATATTGTTTCTTGTGGTGCCCCTAGGGAGGGCAAGAGCACTACCAACAATATACAAAGTGTTCTGGGGGCTACCAGAGGAGCAGCAGTCCCACAGAAAATGCCTCCCCAAAAGTGGCCCTAAGTCTTCAAAGGACTTATATTGATGCCCTTGGGAGAGTTGTTATGCTCTTTCAATCTTTCAAGCACTTCTAGAGTTGGAACATTTGCTCATAAGCTCTTAAGTGCAGGAACCCCTACTGGTTGATCCTAATGTTACAGTGGCAGCCATGTAAAAATAGAAAAATGACTCATGTTCACCTGTGATTGAACTGACAATATTTTATTGAATGTGTTGACATAAACAGTGGGCCATAACATGCACTAATAAAAGGCACTGAGAGATGGTACCATGAGAGCATGTTATTCATGTGGTTAATAACATACTCTGCCATTACCATTATCCATTGTTTAATCAACATTATATTAATGAAAATTAAACAAAAACTGAACCCCATTTAGGATGCAATTTAATCTCGTCAGGGCCATAAACAGAGTAAAGATGCATTTTAAGATATTAATGGCTTAGTTACCGCCCCATTATAAGTGAGATTATTGGGACACTGGTGCAACCAGACAATTTGTGAATGCAACTCATTACCTGAAGTGTTCTGCTGTGAAGGAAGAGTAATTATTATTTTGTTCACATTGATGCACATGGTATTTTACAGGCCACACACAATTCTAACATGGAGTTTTTATTCAGATGCAATAACATTTACATATGCTAAATAAAAAATTGAGTGTGCTTTTGAACATACGTGTTAGTCTGTTGAACGTGTGTTAGCCTGTTTTCACTGCAACACAAATAGCATTTTTCCATGCACGAGTGTTGTTAGTAAAATGATTGTATTGTTTTTTTCACGTCTTGGCAATGGTCCATGAGACCAAAACCAATTTATTTCAAGCCCAAAATGTGTGTATGTATGTGTGTATAAATATATATTCCCTGAAACAAAAAGGACAAAGTAAAGTTGTAGGTAGGTATGGTTATAATATTTTACTTTACTTCAAAAAAACTGAGAAATTCACTGAAAAGTTAAAGTGACACTACAGTTAGGTGAAAATGTCAGTTAAAACCACTGAAATTCACCAGGTACAGTTAACTGAAGTAACCATTGCTTGTGCCCCCGGCATGCACAGTGTTGTTATCAATTATGTCATTTAAAATGCTGCACTGATGTTATCAATAATGTCATAGAACATGGGGGGCGTGGCTACGTTGAGCTGCGAAATGGCCGTCTTCTGAAGGGGCTCCGCAGACCAGGCTCTTTGATCCTCGATAATTACCGTCTCAGTGCGAAGTCTGCCTCTGTAAAGTGCCACATCGGGCTGCGGACCTAAGCTGCACCATCTGATCGAAGTTTGAAGATTGACACCTGTGTGGACGCCGAGTTACACGATCGGTCTGGGTGCTGCCTTCGCCGGGGGGAAACGGCCGCCGTGAGATGCGAGACGACGAAGCGAAACTAATGAGCCTGGGCCCTTGAACACATCCGACGAATGAAGAGATAACTACATAAGCGGGGAACTCAAGGTACAAAGACTACAACTGCCGACATGCATCTACACGGACCCCGCGGCTTTCAGGGCATCGGTGGAGTGGAGCCTGAAACGCGGTCCTGGGCCGTGTTCCTGAGCCTGGGGGTGCGAGGCAGACCCGATTGCTGTGAGCCGTGACTCGTCGGATCCCGGCGACTGTATATCGCACTGGGCTGGCAAGACTTCCAGACGGAGAGACGTGCCACTGGTTGGAGAAGCGGTGAGTGTGGGCCGGGGGTGTGTGGTGGTGCGGGGCGGGTGCACTCCGGCCGCATTGCTTTCGGCCATCCCGGGTTTCTACACTTCGAGGGCCGCATTGTGGTGGGAAGCGTGGCTGGGCCCGCGCCTCGCTGACTCCCGCCGGGACCGGCTCACTGGGCGTTAACTGCGCTGATTTGAGAGCCTGAGTGGTTGCGTGGGGTGAGTGGGTCCTGGGCTGCCTTGTCCTGCACCCCGCGTTCAAAGCAGGGACGAGGGGCTGGCCTTGAGGCTATGGGTGTTACTCAGTCCGGACCTGCTCTGGTGGCCTAAGCTGTGCACAGGCCCACACTCGCTATGAGGAGGCTCAGTGGATCCTCTCCCCCCGGCAACATGGCGCAGTGCTAGACTTGCTGCGTGCACCATTGAGGTTCACATCGGACCACAGGAGCTGCGGGTGGGTGAAGCAGGCATAGAGAGCAGCGCCACAGTCATCCTATAAGTCAACTATAACTGTGCTGTTGCACCACATCGGCCCAATACGGCGCAAGCCCACAAAACCTTGAATTGGGACCGCGACTGCCAATTGCCCCCAGCCTGCCTTGGGAAACCTGAGACTTACCTCTGATCCCCACCTGCTGATAGCTCAGTGGAGGAGTATAACCCGGGTTAATAAGTCTGGCGAGCACCTCCACGTGACACACGCCTGAGATCCAAGTTAACTTCCACGACACGCTAACTTGAGTAGTAAATACAGCGACCTGTGGCATATACACGCAAGGGGTAAAAACTATCACACCAGTGCTGCTATCCTGCATCAGCCCTGTATCAGCTACACCCTTTGGTGCTACTTCTTGGGTGTGTGACAAACGTCCCAATGGGTAAGACAGACCCCAAACAGCTTAAGCTCCCCTTCGAACATAAACGCCCGACTAGAACCAACAATGCGGACCAGGAACCTGACAATGCCCAGGGCTCCAAATATCACGCGGAGCAACAGGAGGAAGACATCCGCACTATCTTGCTGGACGTGCGTTCCAGTATCAAAACAGTCGACAACAAGATAGACGCTCTTACCTCAAGACTGGATGCAGTGAAGAAACGTGTAGATGCACATGAGGGCAGGTTGGACATCTTGGAGAATAGGCTGTCGGACACCCAGGATTCTACTACAGAATCTAGAGCGCAAATCCTCAGTATGGAAAAAGTGTTAGATGTGATAAAAGCAAAAAATGAGAATTTGGAGACGCGCTCTAGACGTAACAACCTATGAATTACTGGGCTGCCGGAATCAACTGCTATTCCGAAAATGGAACCCTACATAGAAGACCTACTGCGTGAATTATTTGGGCCTGTACTTTCACAGGTTATGATCGTCGAAAGGGCGCACCGCTCCTTGGGCCCTAGACCACCGCCAGGAGCTGCACCACGTCCAATTATCGCACGCCTATTGAACTATAGGGACCGAGACGCCATACTCAGAGCAGCCAGAGACAAGAGCCCTGTAACCCATCAGGGCAACACCCTTTCCTTTTTTCCTGACTACACGCCTGCTGTTCAAGCGGCACGCAGGGAGTTCATACCAGCGAAACGTGTCTTACAGAATGCTTCTGTCTCCTATGCGATGTTGTACCCCGCCAAGCTTAAAGTCACATTTGAAGGAAAGACACAATTCTTTACTGATGCTAAATCGGCCCTTAAATATGCTAAACATATAGGTGCAAGGAGATCGCCCTCGCTTTCTTCACAGCAAGTCGCTTCAGAAAAGAACCTAAGTGACAATGATTAGAATCTTAATCAAATGATCTTGCATTGTGTTACATAAATGGGTTTACGCTCGCGTTCACTAATATAAGGATATTTGCCAGTTCACTTGCAGTGAAATAGAGTTCATGGCTTGTGGTATTACAGAACTGTAAAGTTTAGTCTATTTCTTTTGATAGACTTTGTACTATTTATAAATGCCTGGTCACCCTGCCTCATGGCAGGTTATCGCTGACGTCCCTAGCCCCACAGGGAGATCTCCCATGTGTTTCTGTTTTTTTCAAAAGGTGTTTCGGGAGGGGGTGGGTAGACATACGTCACAACCTGGTTGGGAGGTTGCTGTGGGAGGGGGATGGGGTAGTGGGAATACGGTATACTCAGGCGCATGGTCAATAGCTGCACAGTATATGCTGGAAGTGCGAAATACAGTGGTGTTTCCTAATGTTTATGTTACCTGTTTATTCTCGCTACAAGTACAGCACGGCAATGCAATTTGTTTTCCAATATACAAAGTTCCAATGCCAGTTTATGTTACTATACAACATGCTTATATTTCAATAAAATGACAGAGACCAAATTCTTAACCTGGAATATCCGCGGGCTTAATGATTTTAAGAAAGCACGACAGATCCACACATACTTGAGCAGACATCGCATAGATATCTGCTTTCTCCAAGAAACCCATCTGAAATATGACTCCGACCCTAAATTGAAAAATAGATATTGGGGGGAAATACATTCGGCCCCTTATTCCAATTACGCTAGGGGTGTCTCGATACTGATTAGGCGCGGCTTTGGCTGGTCAACAACACATATACAGACAGATCCTGAGGGACGGTTTATCATCCTAACGGGAACCCTTATGACAACTAAGGTTATTTTAGTAGCATTATATGGCCCAAATGTGGATGACCCACAGTTCTTTCTCATTGTATGGGCCAAGATAGCGGCATTGGGTGGAGATACGGTCATTTGGGGGGGGGGACTTCAATGTCACTCTCAACCATGAACTGGACAGAGTCGGGGCAGCTCGCAACCCACACTTTAGGGCAACTATGCAACTGAATAACATTATACGGGAGCACGACCTCACAGATATCTGGCGAAGCAGGAATCCAACATTGAGGGAGGGAACGTGTATTACCTCGCACCACAATGCATGGTCCAGGATAGATTACTGGTTAGTCACAGGTGATATTGCTGCGTGGACCTTAGAAACGACACACCTCGCACGAGCACTATCGGACCATGCCCCGGTGCTTCTACACTGGAAGGTACCGCACACACTACCCAGCGCATTCAGCTGGCGTATGCCCCCGCATGCGCTCCTAGATACAGCATTCCGAGAGGAAATTAGAACTGATATTACACAATACTTCTCCACTAATGAAGGGTCGGTGGACTCCTCATCGACGCTTTGGGAGGCGTTTAAGGTAGTGATACGTGGGGCTTGTATTTCCAAACAGTCGGGGGTGCTGCACTCTATTAGGTCCACTATAGTTAAACTTGAACAGGAAATTAAAAAAGGCGGAACAACTGTTCTTCCAAACTAGAGAACCTAGGCATCTAGCCACTGTGCGGGAGAAAATCTCTGATTTTGTAGTAGAGGCTGACAGGGAGACTCGATTTTTAGGAAAGCACACCAGGGCACGAAGCTATTGGGAGGGTGATAGGCCTGGCAAAACCCTTGCTAATGCACTCAGACAGTGCACCTCTCCGGCCTTTATAGCTGAACTGCTAGATGAGGATGCATCCCCTATTAGAGGTCAAGAGGCTTCGCACGCACACCTTACTAAATACTATTCCTCACTCTATACAGCGACACAGAGGGCACCCCACCCTGACCTAGAGGAATACTTCGAATCCATTGAACTACTATGGCTGAGTAATGCCCATAGAGAATACATGGATGGACCTTTTTCAATCGAAGACATCACACAGGTCATTAACGGCTTACCTGGAGAGAAAGCGCCAGGGTTGGATGGCCTAACCACCGCGTTTTATAAAACCTATGCGGAGGAGCTAGCACCTCGGCTGTTAGATGTATATCAGGAATCGTTAGAAAGGGGAATTCTCCCACCAACCATGCGTGAGGCCGCAATTATCTCTCTTTTAAAGCCAGACAAGGCGCCCAACCTATGTGACTCATATAGACCCCTGTTGTTGATTAATGTGGATGCAAAGATCCTAGCAAAACTAATAGCTAATAGATTACAACCGCTGTTGCCACTTATTGCCAGACAGGACCAGTCGGGCTTCATCCCGGGTAGATCAACTGCTCACAATTTGCGCACTTTTTTCGCTGCAGTGCATCAGATAGACCCCAAACTGCCCGATGCTGCGGTGTTTCTTGATACAACTGAGCATTTGACTCCTTGGAGTGGCCCTTTTTATTTACTGTCCTACCTAGACTGGGATTTAGCCCCAATTTCATCAAACTGGTAGGTTTGCTCTACACTAGACCCGCAGCTCGCCTCAGAATAAATGGCCTCATATCTGAACCATTTGATATAACCTGTGGAACAAGGCAAGGATGCCCGCTCTCGCCACTGCTGTTTGCAGTGGCAATGGAGCCCTTGGTGGCAAGAATCCTTCAACACTACACCGCACGGGGTTTGATCTTCACGGATAGGAGTCTTATAATTTCTATGTATGCAGAGGACATAACACTATATATTTGCAAACCAGATGATAACCTTCACCTGTACTGAGGGAGGTCCTTCGCTATGGTGGGATGTCTGGCATACAGATAAATTGGTCAAAATCCTCTATTTTACCCTTGACTGACGCCTCCTTGGAAGCTAACTTAGAATTCCCGCTCAAATGGGCCGATAGTGCGGTTAAGTATCTTGGGGTGTGGCTAAGCAGGGACCTACAAGAAATATGGCGACTGAACTCGGAAACCTACTAAACTGGCTGGAACAGAAGGCGAAATTCTGGACTGCTCTGCCTCTGTTGCTGGCTGGCAGAATTGCTATCACTAAGATGATAGTTCTTCCTAAATTTTTATACCTTTTCGTTAACATCCCCATATCACTGACTAAAGCCTTTTTTAATTCCCTGCGTTCTACTGTGATCGCCTTGAAGTGGGCGGGTAAACAACCCCGCGTGAGCTGGGAATTGCTAACACGTCCGCTATCCCGGGGAGGAATGGGAGCGCCCGACTTTGAACTCTACGCACTTTGTGCGCAAGCCCAATTCCTCCATTTTTAGGTCTCGCCTACGCAGCGCGCATGCGCTGCATAGGAGGAGACCTTTAGCCATTGGTTCCCTTTATTCCCCAAAAACGTGCACGCGTTCCATTGCCTTCAATGGCAACGCGTGCACGTGTGGCGATTGCCTTGCGGGAGCGAGCGGCAGCGCCATATGGTATCAATTATCGCCGCTGGCTCCCGCAAGGCAATCGGCAGGCCCCCCTCCCCCCTGCTGCCGCGCGAGGCGCGCTTTTGCTTGTTTTTATTGCAGATTGCCATACATTTTCCCGCAGATTGGGATTGCCAGGACTCGCTAGACCAGCGACCTGTGTTTGGTTTATAAATGTGGCACTAGAGGGCAGCATTGTAACATTTTAGAACGTTCGTTCCATTTTTCGCACGCTTTTGAAATACAAGTGAATTTCGAGCCTACCAACAGGAATGATCCAGTTCGTTGTCTTTTCAATTGTTTAGTTGCCTCTCTTTCGATCAAATAGTAGGTTGTCTAATTGTTTTCCCTCTAAATTAGAAAGGGGAGCATGCAAGCGTGCCACAGGAACAAATGCGTGTCTGGTGTTGTATGACAGGACTGTAGTGAGTAGGTTTACGAGTGCAAACGAGGCCACCTCTCGGGTCTGCCTTCCAGGCCAGTCTAGGGAGGGCCAGGGAAGAGCTGTAATAATGCTAAGAGTCAAAAGACAGCTCCTGCCTTTTTCTAACATGCTTTTACATGTGCTAGAGATTCCATGTTATCCTTGTGTCCCTTTGTCTGTTGCGTGTAACTTCCTCATTAGTACAGGACCGCGAAAAGGGAGGCGTACACTTGTGTGCCTAGTGCACAATTGTCCCAACCCTATCACTTGAACCAGCGAGCTATTGTGTGCAAGGATTGTTCTTCTGAAGTTCTGCTTGATAATGTGAAAGCAAAATTAGGGTTCCATAGTGAGCAATCATCTACTTGCGCGATAATTCAGATATGAAACCATTTATAATAGATCTTTTTTGGGGGTAAAACCCCGTTTTATTTTTGAATTAGATTAAACTATTTCTCCACTGCCGTCGCCACTAACTAAACGCAAAACTGTACACACCCTGGGCAGAAATTGAAATTGACTGCCGGTCAGACGTATTATTTTTTTTTATTGTAAAACGAATTAACTTAAAAGAACAGCATGCAATCAGAGACTAGAAAAAAATCTTCCTGTAAGCCTGTCTTCCCAGAACCATTGTTAAAATGTCCGACATCCGTAGGGATGCGAAAAAGAAGCCTAAAGTTCCTGGGGAATATTTCTTAACATGGGAAATTGTCACCAGAAAGGAACCGATTCTGAGCAGTACTGCAAACTACATATTCTGAATAGAAAACTGTATATGTTTAGGACTGCTGCTGTTGAAAGGCTAAAAAACAAGCATTGGCATAGCCAATAGGTCTCGCCTTTGGGACCGTAGAAGTGTTTAGCCATGCAACACTTGATGTTGTTGCACCAAGGATATTGTGCGGCATAACTAAATACTTATAAGGTCCCAAAGGCGAGACCTATTGGCTATGCCAATGCTTGTTGGATATATCACATCCCATTTCCACCGCACGTGGCCATCGAAATGGATATAGCTGATCCCACCCCCCTGCATGCAGCTGTATATTTACCATACCGTAGATCGATAAACGAAATTAACACTGTTGAAACCCTGCGCTGGGCTTGGGAGGGGTTACGGAAATGGGTTGGGACTCCCCTGCTTTACGCGCCCTCCACCTCAGTCGCTCATCACCCACATTTCCCCTTTCTCCATGACAGGGGTTCCATAGAACGGGCGCGAGACATGGGACTTTCCACATTAGGTGACCTATACCCACAAGATACCTTTTTGGTTCAGCCACAGCGACAGGAGGACCTACTAGCTACACCATCATCACGCAGATTAATCACTAGCTATATATAACCACACGCAAACACACACCCCATGGGATGCCCCGAAAGCGCTCTCACAATGGAGAGCAGACCTGGATGAACTCCCCACGGATGAGCAATGGTCGTTTTGTTGCTCGCAGTTAAAATACTTATCTCCAAACTATAAATAAGACTCATTCACTTCAAGTTCCTACACAGGTTGTATCGCACTCCTATGCAATTACATAAACTAGGGCTGCGCCCAGGTTCGCGCAGCTGGAAATGCAAAAGTGAAGCAGCTGCCTTTCTACATATAGCGTGGAGTTGCCCACTGATTGCTGAATACTGGGAAGGTGTCTACAACACCATACAACCTGTTACTGGGGTGTTGCTGGAATGTACTCCCATGGTGGCACTATTGGGTTATGTAAAGAAAATCCCACCTGAGACGCGCTGCCTGGTGGCAATGATGTTGTTACTTGCAAAGCGTAGGCTGGCCATCCACTGGGGTGCCCCCAGAGTCCCCCGGATTGCTACTTGGGGGAAGGATATCCCTTACTGCCAGGAACAGCTGGCGGCATTCTGGGATCTTATGCCCACAGCATCCCGCCCGCGGGACATATGGGAACCTTTCCATATCTGGCTTAGAGGCCGTGACGTTGATCTCCCTGATGATACACATCAAGCACTTGCGATCTCCCCGTTACGATCCACCCAATAGTCGCATCAGCACTTGACACTTTTCATGAATGTTCCTCACACATATGATCTGCCTGCTTGGTGGTGTGTGAGGCAGTCAATCATGATCATGCCCCCACTCCTTATGTCAAGAGTCTACATTGAATTGTTTGTTTAGCCTATAAATGTCACATTCATGTCTCGGTCATTGCAACTATGGGAAACAGGTTGTTATAGAATATAAATGTTGTACTTTACCATTTTATTTAGCCTCTTTTCCTCCTTCAAAAAGTACAAGACGAAATAGAGAAATGTACTTGAACCTTATTGGACATTGTTATATCATGGCTTCTATGATGTGGTAACTTGGAAAAGTGCTGTGTAGCGTTAAAATGTACTTACATCTATGTTACATGTATGCCTGAACAAAACTTAATAAAAAGAACTTTAAAATAATATCATAGAACATGTTATGAATGATGTAATATGTGTGATAATAAGCAGTGCATGGCGAAGGTGAGAGTGCTTACAGCACAAACCACAGGACAAATTTACTCCAAACTTGATATGAAAATAGAACTTTACTCAGAAAGG
Source organism: Calotriton arnoldi (assembly GCA_963921515.1). NCBI lineage: Eukaryota > Metazoa > Chordata > Amphibia > Caudata > Salamandridae > Calotriton > Calotriton arnoldi. Next base: position 467,422 of record CAWUFW010012654.1, on the reverse strand, counting down.
GTGCTTTCATTGATTTAGTGTAAATCCATTTAGCAGTTTTTGAGATACTAGCATTTAAAGAAAGCTGCACAGCAAGCTTTAGAGGGTAGCAATTTTGTATATCTCTGCCATTTGGGACTCACAAATAATTTGCAAGTCTGTGAATTAAAAAAAAAAGATCCCATTGGGCAAAGCAGCATTTTCTCCTGTCCTTCTTTTCGGACCTGCGGTACCAGAATTGGTTTTGCTGATCTGAGAAACTTGATGGGCACCGCATGAGAAAAATTTCACAGGCTGCAGCCTGGTGGCTTGGGGCATAGTTTACACTTCTGTATTTACTAAAAAAAATGTCAGATAAGGGGCCTGGGTAGGCACAAACTGACCACATGAGCCACAATCGGGGGACCATCAAAGGGCCGCCATTCATGTTAAAATTAAAAATTGAGCTGAAAAAGGTTGTGGGACTCACAAGTTACATTTCTGACTTGTGAATACCCGACACCTAAAATGGCAGCCGAGGACCATGGTTCCTGTCTCAGTATTGCATTTCCCAACGACCATTTTAGATGTTGGGGATTTGCGAGTCAGATATCTAACACGCAATCTCGATGCTAGCTTCAGGGTGTAAATTTGGTACCGGATCTACAAATCTCTAAAAAAAATTAAAAGAAAAAAGAAAGTCCTGGTCAAAAGCCTGGCACTATGGCCCAGCCTTTGGGTATCAGCAACAGGACAGCCCTGTGTCCTATTCCTCAGGTGCATGGTAAAAGGGCATATGTTATGTGTGCAGTTGGGGTTGGGCATCTGCCTACATGCCCTGCATCCAAACATAGCTGCAGGTTAGGCACAGGTCCTGTCCATAGGACATGTCCAACATCCAACCCCCGTTATGCATGGCTGAAGACTATGCACAGCAGGGTTAGGCACCCGCTGTAAGCTGGGTGAAGAGCAGCGACCCATCCCTGCTGTTCATGGTTAAAAGGAGTGCACAACCAGGTTTAATCAGACCAGGTCTGGTCCTGCTCCCAGCCCCTGCTGCACAAGGCTAGACGCCAGTATAATTGAAAGATGAAATACAAACATAGCTCACTATATTAATACAAATTATACAAGACCATAAATACCACCTTAATAGGCAAATCAGCACTGAAAGTGAGATTACAAATATAGGGACCTATTTACAAACTCACTGAAGTCTCTGCACATGTAGTTATACGCTTTAGTAGTAAACATGGGATGAACCTAGGGAAGTGGCTGGAAATGAGGAATACTTATTACTAAATGGGAGGGGATTAAGGAGGGGTACAGATTGGTGTGGGGGTAAGAGTAGGGGTTTAGGGGTTTGGGTAGGTACATCCAAATACAAAGCCCCACCAACAAAAGAGTAAGCTCAATGCTATTCATTACTCTTCTAAAGTTACTACAGTCAAAAAATACCCAAAACAGTCATAAATGTGCTCCAGTCCATCGTTTAAGTACGTACAGCACCGAACATGGCCACTCACAGTTACTTCAACACAGTCCCAGAAGAATAAAGGTGGCAGGGACATAACATAATACCCCATAGGAAATAACGTTAAGTAAAGTAAATTAGTTTGAATTTTAAATGACAAATATCTATATGTTTAAAGTTTTAAACGTTATATTCGATTTAAAATACTCTTAATTAAATAGAATAATACTTATTTTTTTGTTTAAAAATAATTAAATAAAATCTTTACACTTCTAACAAAATTCAAATTAGTTTCAATTGGTCAAACATATAAGATCTAGTAAAATTTACTAAATAGTATTCTAATATAAAAATGATAGTGATGTTGAGTATTTCAAAAATTAGTTTACATAAAAATAATTATAAATTTAATTCATATATTTAATGTATTGATTATTTTTTAAACATTTATCTTGATGAGCTGTTGTGATGTAACATTTAATTTGTTTTAGTTCTAAATTAATAATAATTATTTTAAGTTATTTACATTTTTATTTTACATTAATATATCTTAATTGTTAATAATTATTTAAGTATATTATATTCCCTATACTTTACCATAGGTAAATCTCCGCCACAGTTGTTAAAACATCCACCTACAGGTAAGAATTTACTAATGGTGACTTTACATTCTTAAATCTGTGCTAGAAGACACCACACCCTCTTTTGAGTGAAGAAGATTTGTAAGTCTGCACCTACTAGTAGTAGTATTAGTCATAGAGGGGAAAAAGTGTAAAGTTTGTACTAGGTACAGTATTTTTGATGTCTCTCATATGTTCAAAGACTCAGACATGAGATCACAAGCAATTAATAAACATTATCAGAAATATATTCCCAATGATAATCATAATGACACAACTTACATTTACTGTAATCAAATAATCTTTGCATTCTATCTGTTAAACAGTTCCAATCTCTCCTACTGGAAACATAGGGGCCGATTCACAGAACTAATCTGAGACAAAATCCTAAACTTACTACTTCTGGTATTCAAAGAAGGCACTTACGATTTTTGGTATTCACAGAAATCACTTATGACTCCTAACTTTACGTCCGCAGTCGGGGCGGAATCTCCGCACCCGCAAAGGAGCAAAGTTTTCTGGGTTATGATGTAGTGTCTGGCCTTATCCTTTTACCTGCCCAAACTATTTTTCATGACCTCCTCTACCATTTATCACACATTCCTAATGTTCCTTTTTGTAACAATTGCATTCCAGCCCATTCTATCCAGCTTGAGCTGGAGATTATGGCTCGAGCCGGATAGTACGGCCCTAGCCAGAGAGTACGGTCCGGGTGCGGAGAGTACGGTCCGGGTGCGGAGATTCCGGCCCGACTGCGGACGTAAAGTTAGGAGTCGTAAGTGCCTTCTGTGAGTACCAGAAGTAGTAAGTTTAGGATTTCGTCTCAGATTAGTTCTGTGAATCGGCCCCCACAATGTTTAGTCACCACCTTACCAATATGTCTAGCTCTCATATAAGTAATGCTAGGAAACTGAGTACTACAATCCTTTTATATCAGGATCCAATTTAAGAATTCTCCAATGTTTTCTGAATAGTTTTTAAGGATCGTCCTGAAAATCTGGTAATGAACCTACATTTTGTAGTGTCTATCTTATTCCTTGCCTTCAAAATAACCAAACTCTTTTACAACCACGTACCCTAGTTCAGGCTCTATGTAATGTGCCAAGTAAATATCCTCTCACTTAAAAACATCATGCCATCCTATCTATTCCCTGTCCACAATCCACAATATTCTAGCACATTCTTCTTTTATGAACAAACCCCTATTGGGTAACTGGAGGTAGTAGTCTAAGGATGAGAACTTCTAGCATGTAGAGCACTATTAGTGGCTGTCCCTTTTTGGAAAAGTCTAGTATGTGACACTTCTTTCTCCAGATCAACATACAGCTCTAACTGCAAAAATGGTATCTTCTCTAAACTATGGGCCTGATTACGAATCTGGTTGGACTGGCTTCCGCGGTCCTGTCAGAGGCGGTCCGACCACTGCGTTCTCGTCCGACTGCCGGATTATGATGCATGCATCTTGTACTCCGACCGACTGCTGAAAGACCGCCGATTCCAACAGCCTTTCTCCAGCCGCCGAGATGAAGGTCGGAAAAAGACAACATCCATAGGGCAGTACAGGGATCTCCGAACACTGTCCAGATTACGATAAGCGTTTCTGACAACCAGACCGTGGCGGTCCGACCGTCTGCCTCTAGTCGTCGGAAACAATGGATTTGGGGTGCATACTCACCAAAATCAGCTTCTCCCTGACAATCTCTGGTGTGGATCCCTTTTTCCAGGTCCCCCATACACCGTGGCAGCTGAACCCCGAAGACTACGACCCTGTGGGTGCTGGAATGCAGGTAAGTCCGTAGGTGGCATGTATCCCCATTGATTGGACTATGCACAGATCGCCACACTCCAGCAATGGGGTACACGGTGCACAAGGCATATCCCCACATATGTCATGCATGTGTGTACATATCACATGTTTCCTGTGATTTTGCACACACTTGCAGCAACACATTTGGGGGTATGTCCGATGCCGTCGATAAGACAGCCATGGTAGCAGTGGTTGCATAGTAATACGGCGGGGGAACTTTTTCCAGCCTCGGCGGTCGGAATCGGATCGCAGCCGCCGTGGTCGGACAGACGGTCTGACCGACATCGTAATAAGGCCCGATATGTTAGAGTGAATCAAAGATATAAATGTATTATTATTCAAAGTACAAATGTAATCTTCTAGTTCCACAATGTCCCCATCACAAATGATGAGAAGATCATGTATATACCGCATCCACACAACCACATGATTTTTCCACTTCTCCGTTGACATACCTCTTTTTTCTCCAGTAACCCAGCATCAGATTTGCATATCTGAATGTGATGCATGATCTTATCACTACTCCACAAGTCTGTAATTGAAATCTGAGTTTGCTTTTGATTTGCGTTCTTTAGGTGTCCCCAAAAATCTAGCCTTGCAAATACTAACTAACTACAGAAAAGATACAAAGAACATCTTTCGGGTGGGAAGATCACATTCTTCCATTTATCTAGAATGTTTGTCAAAATTTGTGAACACTAGCTGTTTGAGATCCTTGTGTTTCTGTCTCCATTCTGCATTCCATTGGCTCTTCTCCTTTCCGCTCTATGTATAGTACAAGTTCTGTAAATATGAGAGTGTCACAAACATTAAAGCTTAGTAACAATAATATAAAGTATTTAGACAGTGATTTGGTTTTCAATACTACATTGTGTGTTATAGAAGGCTTGCCAGTGCTCACATGAGATTACATTTCCACTGTGAGATTACCAGTTCATTGTACCATTACTACGTTACATTTAATTTATTGGCCATTTTTTCAGAATACTGCGTATACTGAAAATGTACGCATTAAATATGAGATATTATTAAAAGTGGGGAGTATGAGAGACACACAGACTTAGCTGGACATTCGTATTGTATTGTACTGTATTTGCAACTGTGATAACTGTCTTGTACTTTGCCTAGACTCTTACACACACCTTCCTTGAGTATATCCTTGACTGCTAGCACATCTACCCTAGGCTTAGTAGAGGCCCAATTTCTTTTGTGGGTTTGGTACCTGGAGAATGGGTATCCAGGCACGCTAGGATTTTCCTCTTTAAGAGTTTGGTGACCCTTGTACTTGCCTAGTTAGGAGAAATCAGTCTGGCATTGGTGGCTAGCAGTGTAATCTGAGTCTTGGACTTGTGCAACACACTATTGCAGCACAATAAATTCCTTCTAAAGACAGTGGTCCCTAGACAATAATCTGGTACAAAACAAATAATATAGACTCAATCAGTACTATATCTTTCTGTCCAGCCGGACAGGCATTTAATATGCAATTGAAGTATAACAAAAAATAGGGGAAACAATCTAAGTGGGACACAGCCTGCGTTCTACTAACACGAACGGACAAACAACATGAAGAGGGTTGTGTCCCACTTAGATTGTTTCCCCTATTTTTTGTTATTCTTCAATTGCATATTAAATATTGTCTAGGGACCCCTGTCTTTAGAAATAGTTAACTCACCCAAGGTCCCTGACCGATTGCAATTGGGTCCCCTTGTTTTTTCAATAGCACAATAAATTCCAGCACCTAATATCTTCTAAAGTAATTGATCAGATTATATAACGGAAAGGGGTAGAGTTGAAAGGCATGTATCGTGGGACACTAAAAGAACAGTCAGGGAACAAGTCTAAATCATTGGAATCTTTTTCGATATACTGACTGTGCATAGAGGGAAAGAGCTCCCAAAAATGTAAGCAGTCCCTGGTCCACCTGTTATCTTAACTCGGCAGCCTTCTCTCAGTCCTTAACCCAATTCAGTTCTGTAACTCCTTTCAGCACTGAGACTTCCTAAGACTCAGAAGAAATCCGTCTCTAGATTATGGAGCTCAAATTGGATGTTGCAAAAGTTGAATCAGCTGATGCACAAAGATGATTCCAGAGGAATATGCTGCATGCTGAGAAGGAAGAGAGAAATCTGAGAAAGTGAAAAAGAGCCCTGAGAAGGAGAAAGAGGGAGGAGGGGACAAGCGAAGGCATGGAGGTAGCTAGAAAGTGAGAAGGACTAGGTTCATGCTATTAAAGTTGTGCACATGAAGTTGTTAGTCTGGAAGATCACTTCTACTCCAGAGCTCCTGGGGCTGCACATTCCCATGCAAATCGAGCCCCTCCTGGCCATGGTATCCCTAAGGATCTAATTGGAATGCACTCTATGGGTAAGGATGTGTTTGCGTGGTTTGCTTCAAATGAGCTACACTGTAAAGCCTATAAGATTACACTGGCGGGCAAAGCTGCATGCTTATTCTGATGTTTGCCTTTCAGCGGTAGAGAGGTGATGATGGATTTGAATGTGAATGCTACCCATGATGGCATAAAATAACAAGCATTGGAAAATGCATTAGGTTTCGCCTCTGTGATTAATAATAAGCTGTTTTTTATTGTAAGTTGTAGCTTGCTGAGTAGTTGTATATTATAAATTACAGAAAGTCTGTTAAAATATTATGACTTGTTTATGTACAAAAAGGCAATATTTTGTGCTGTTACTAGTGGTATAGCGCGGGTAAGTAATAGCAAAATTTTGAAAAATGAAATGAAATAGGGAAATAGAATTAATTGATGTAATAGCAATATTATGTGTTTAGAGGAGTTCAGATAACGTTTGGGACCTGGTGCCACTGCACCTGCTGTACCATTCAAATCATGCCCCTAGTGCATGCAAAATAACTGCATTTGTGATGACCTGTTTAGTAGTAAAATATAGCAATATTTGGTGTTCAGAGGAGTTATGACAACTTTTGGGCCCAGTGCCACAGCACCTGCTGCACCATTCAAATCATGACCCCATTGCCTGTAAGTTAATTGCACTTGTGACTGCGTGTTAAGTGGTAAAAGTTTGCAATATTTGGTGTTTAGAGGGGTTCCTAGAGATTTGGGGCCCTGTGTCACTGCACCTGCTGCACCATTGAAATCATGACCCTAGTGCCTGCAAGGTAACTGCACTTGTGATTGCTTATTTAGTAGTTAAATATAGCAATATTTGGTATTTAGAGAAATTCTGACAACTTTTGGCACAGGTGCCACTACACCTGCAGCACCATTTAAATCCTGGCCCTAGTGCCTGCTAGAAAACTGCACTTGTGGCTGTCTGTTTAGAGTAAAAATTCATCAATATTCTGTGTTTAGTGGGGTCCCTAGAGCTTTTGGCCCCGGTGCCACTGCATCTGCTGCACCAGTCAAATCAAGCCCCTTTTAACTGTAAGATAACTGCAATTGTGTCTGCCTGTATATAGTAAAATATAGCAATATTAGGTGTTTGGAGGAGTTCTGACAACTTTTAGACCCGGTGCCACAGCACCTGCTGCACCTTTCAAATCATTACCCTGTTGTCTGCAAGGTAACTGCACTTGTGACTGTCGTTTTAGTAGGAAACGTTATCAATATTAGGTCTTTAGAGGGGTGCCTAGAACTTTGGTCCTGCTGCTACTGCACCTGCTGCATCATTCAATTCATGACCGTATTGCCCACAAGATTAATGCACTTCTTACTGTCTTGTTTAATAGCAAAATTTAGCAATAATTTAGGTTTAGTGGGGTCTCTGGAGATTTAGGCCCCAGAGCCACTGCACCTCCTGCACCATTCAAATCAATTCCCTTTTAACTGCAATGTAACTGCAATTGTGACTGCCTGTTAGTAGTCAAATATAGCAATATAAAGTGTTTAGAGGAGTTCTGACAACTTTTAGGCCCGGTGCTACTGCACCTGCTGCACCATTCAAATTATGACCCTGTTGTCTGCAAGGTAACTGCACTTGTTGTTGCGTGTTTATGAATAAAATATTGCAATATTAGGTGTTTAGTGGGGTGCTTGGAGCTTTTGGTCCTGGTGCCACTGCACCTGCTGCACTATTGAAATCATGAAACTAGTGCTTGCTAGATAACTGCACTTATGACTGCCTGTTTAGCAGTAAAATATAGCAATATTAGGTTTTTTAGTGGAGTTATGACAACTTTTGGCCCCAGAGCCACTGCACCTGCTGCCCCATTTAAATCAAGCCCCTTTCAACTGCAAGGTAAATGCAATTGTGACTGCCTTTTTAGTAGTAAGATATAGCAATATTAGGTGTTTAGAGGAGTTCTGACAACTTTTTGGCCCAGTGCCACTGCACCTGCAGCACCATTCAAATCACGATCCTAGTGCCTGAAAGATAACTGTGTTTGTGGCTGCCTGTTTAGTTCTAAAATATACCAATAATCGGTGTTTAGGTGGGTGCCTGGAGCTTTTTATTCTGGTGCCACTGCACCTGCTGCACTATTAAAATCATGACCCTAACGCTTGCTGGATAACTGCAATTGTGATCGCCTGTTTAGTAGTCAAATATAGCAATATCATGTGTTTAGAGGAGTTCTGATAACTTTTGGGCCCGGTGCTACTGCACCTGCTGCACCATTCAAATCATGACCCTGTTGTCTGCAAGGTAATTGCACTTGTGGCTGTCTGTTTAGTAAAATATAGCATAGCTCTTGTATATTAACGTTATTTTTAACACACAGGGGCCGATTACGATGTCAGTCGGAGTTGCCTTAGACCGACAACATCTCGGTCTCGGGACCGACCGACCTCTGGTCGGTGGTTCAGACCACCTGATTACGATGCGACCGTGTGTTACGGCCGTAAACCGGCTCTCATAGAGAAATGGGGGTGTGTGTAAAACCCTGCACCCTGTGGCAGGCACCCCCATGGTGCCTGCCACACAGTGTAGGGCTTTACAGTGGGGTCCTCTAGGTACCCCATCGACCACCAACTGTAGGCCGCAGAGGCAAAGGGGCCCTGATAGGGGCCCTCAAAGTCGCTTTCCGACAGCCTTTCCGTGTCAGAAAGGCCGGCACGGAAACGCTGTGGGAAACCGACATCGTAATCCCGATGGCTGAAAAGACGTCCATAGGGGATTACGGTGGAGTTCTGACCGGCAGGAAGACTCCGAGAGCCGGTCGGAGCCGAGTCGAAATGACCAGCCGGTTTAGATTCCGACTGCTGACATCCTAATTGGGCTGTTGGACCGCAAACTGACCGTGTCGGTCGGAAAGCCTCTGACCGCCATCAGAAAGCTTCTGACTAGCGGTTGGAGGCTTTCCGACCAACATTGTAATCGGACCCTTAATGTTTATTACAACATTTAGAATTTGATCATAATGACCATTAAAAAATTAATCCGATAATGCCTACAAAGTGCAAAGGAAGGTACTGAGGCATGAATAGGAAATGCCACAAACATTCTAAGGCTAAAGCATCTGCTTTACACAACTAAGTAATACAAAGCAAGCTTTCCAGCATACAGTTAGAAGCTATCTCTCTTTTCCTTGGGAAGAGATCTTATCTTGATAGTTAATGGGGCTTAAACAGTGTGAACAGCTTTAGTAGAAGTATCGTAAATGCATGCAGCCAGGGGAAGTTAACAAAAAAAAAGTTCCACACAAAAGTGAATGAACACAGCAATTCGGCAATGGGAACTGATAAGAGACCCCTTTTAAGATATATTAAATACAAGAGATTTCACAAGCACAGTGCAAGCGCTGTGCAGAAGAAAGCTAGAAATGAATGAGGCACTGATTGGTCAGTACCAACTCAAGTTTAAGGAAACTGACAAAAAGTCTCATGAAACTTTGGAGTCTTGGATATATAGTTGTACAAAGAACTTCAAAGAATGGGTAAATGAAAAAAAGGTTGTGATTTTCAATGCACTGTTCAGTCATTTGTTACCTGAGAACTTTTGGAGGATTGCTTTTCAAATCTGCGTCAGTAAGTTGCTGCCACACGGCATTCAGACTTCAAGCTAGAGCATGTAGAGGACATCTGCTTGATTGCCAAGGGAGGAGGGGACAAAGGGACAACATAATGGACAGTCACACAAGTCAGGAGATACTTTCAAACAACCCTCTTGAACCCGTTAGGTATTCCTTTGTGATTTTAAAGCTCCATGGCCATTGAAAAACCCTTTAGTAGTACATTCAACCAATGCTGGTAAGACAAAGCAATTCAACCCCCCACCCTCCCTTAGCTAGCAAAAGGACTTCGACTGCCTTCTGGCACTAGGGTGACAAGACTCAAGTACTCTTAAAAAATGGTAAGGAATCCATTCCACAGAGCTGACCTTTAATTTTGACTAGGAACATATGGACCTGAATGCTGACATGTTCATTGTCACCATGGATGTGTTGGCTGAAGATTTGAAGATTCTGGCTCAAGTGCCAAAAAGTTTCACAACTTCCTACAAAGGGCCAGTTTACAAGAGGGTCAGTGTAGACCCCTGCATAAACTCCGGTTTGCACAGGGGTCGGAATAATGAGTTTGGTTATATTTAACAAAACCTATAATTATTGAATGTGTTAAATAATGTATTCCTTTGTTAAATGTTGGCAGGTCAATCCTGCCGAAATTTAACAGTAGAAAAGCATACAGTATTTACCATGTCATGCAGATTTTGGTGTGTTAAACAGCAAAATCTGCATTTTCTTCCCCATAAACTTGTAAAAGGTGCTATTTTTTGTACCCAATAAATAAAGTATCACATGGTGTTATTATTTATCAGGTGAGATAAATAACATCCACTCTTAATCAGGGACAAAATGTTCTCTTTGATGGAATAAAAGTGACTGTTGGCCGAGATTCCAAAGCAAGGATTCAACATTAACCTTGCACTATATGTACTGCTTCACCACTTTCCATGAGAAACATTGACTCAGTGAGAAACAGTTAGCTGGAATTATCTTGCAGCTTGATGGGATCGGAAGAGTGTAAAGGTTGAGCTGGTGTGAGGGATGATTTCACTATTGATTGTCTGTTGGATAACAAATTTGTTTCTTTGGATTGTTGCTAGCTAGGTTGCAGCATGCACCTACACCCTTCATGGAGTATTTGTAATGGCCTAGGCTTGGAGATGAAAATCCACAAAGCCAGGATGAACTGTACTCTTCAGCCTGCTGGGGAGGACTCAAAAGTCTTAACTTCACCAGGAACAAACACGGATAAAAACCACAGTGAAGCACTGTCCACACAAAGGAACTTCCTGGAAATGGAAGACTTTTTTACAAGATGCAGGTCTTGATAGGTGTGGGACAATGGATTATTAATTGGGGTGGGTGGTAGGCCAACACAAGTAATAATGTCACTATTCTTGTTAGGTCCAGTAAAGGTTTAATATAATTTAAACCTGAGCTCAACCTCTGGTAGCTATGGCACAGCGCAGACAAGCTTAGGTTAAGAAAATGTGTAAAGCATTTAGAAGTGCCAAAATTTGAAAACACAATAGTAATCCCACTTCAATTTATAAAACGAGAGAATAATTTAAAGAACAAAATTATACCAAAATGGCAGAAATCCAATAAGGGAAACCAAGTATGTGTATTTTTAAAGTTTTAAATAAAAATAGCACCAAAAAAAGTAAGCCCTATCACAGTAATCTAATTGACTGGTAGCTCAGCACGATGTAAAACCGAGCATGATGGAACGTCGATCAAATATAGAAAGCAGGTTCGAACTCGGTCGAAAGTTTTACTTTCTGACTTAGGGCCTGATTACGATGGCGGTGTGACCGCCACCATAAGGCCGTCAATGGCGGTCCCACCAGGTCCACATGCCGCATGAGGATGCGGCGGGCGGAGGCATCTGCCAGTGAGACCGTCCGCCGCACATCCAACAGGCTCAAGGAGCCCGTCATATAATTCGGAGGGACAGTAATCCCTACAATAAGGGCGGTGCCTGAGCAGGCACCACCGTAGGGATTACAATGTCCCTTTCCGCCTGCCCTTTCATGGCGGTCCACCCGCCATGAAAAGGCAGGCGGAAAGTGACTTTGGGGGCGCTTAGCGGGCACCCCGTCCCCCCTGGCCCTCCACTGTGGAGTCTGGGGGACACCTATGGCATAGGTGCCTCCCTAAACATCCCTGCACTGTGTGGCAGGCACTGCATGGTGCCTGTCACAAGGTGCAGGGATGTTTCAGAACATGCCTCTTAGCAGTGAGGCTTGCGCTGCAGCCCTTTTTCAGGCCGCAGCACAAGCCTCAAAGCTAAGAGGCATGTTTCCAACCGCCTCTACAGAGGTCGGATTGTAATTTGCTTGGCAGGACCACCGACTCCCTGTCGGCCAGTCCCGTTCCCGTCAGGATGGCGGTAGGACGCTCGTCTGACCGCCATCATAATCAGCCCCTTAGTCTCTGAAATGGAAGTAAAAAATCCTCAGCAGACAAGCATGCTTTGGCCAACAAGGGCTCAACGAGGCTGGATAGCCATTAAATGAGGTCCCAGTGAAGCCATCGACTATTGGCAGAAAAGCTCTGAGTGGAAGAAATTTAAATTTCACACCCACGGAATGCCGTCGCTGGCCAGATAATTTCAGTGTCTCTGTCCTGTGACGATTTCTACATTCAGACTTAGTCACTTTTTTAGACCTAGGATTCTTCCAGCAGAGAAAGGCTGCAAACTGTAGCTACACATACAGATTTGCTGCTGCGGAAAAGCTCTGAGCAGGAGTAACCTGAATCTTTGCCCCAGCGACAACGCACCTTTGTTGGATTGATCTAGCAGGTGTGTCACGGTCCTCCAAAAGTCTTTGGAGCCAAAAAGTCTAAGTCTCTGGTTTCTTAGGATATTAGGAGAACTTCATTTTGACACAATAAAGGTTCTCAGGACTTCAGAAATAGGACTTGGGGGTCAAGACTCAATCAAGCAAAAGCCACCAGCAGGGTCAAAGGCAAGTCCAGCTGGAAAGGGTCAGCTGGGCTTATCAAGAAAAGGGATTCTAATACCTTGTTGTGTACCTATAGCTTAACAGGAAGCCAGCCAACTGAGCCTTGGTGCCCACTTCTGTGTCCTGGGTATAGGTGGGAGCAGGTCCGGCCTTTCAGGTCTCCTCACAGGTCTCAACAGCAAGTACATTCTTTCTTCTCTCTGCCACAGGTCCAGTAGTCTTCTGAAAAGGGTGCTCAGAGAAGCCACATTTGTGCCTGCCACTTATCTGTGGGTAGGGGTGAATCCCAGCCCCTCTCTAACCAATATGGAAAAAGTTCCCCGGGTAGCACTACCCACTTTCATAGCAGTTCCTGTGTGCCCTGCTGCAAACAATCCCACAGCACCACTCTCTGCCCAAATCCAAGATGGTGAAACCATTCTCCGCTTGTGCAAAGCTTGTGTGCCCACCCAGAGGAGTGGTCAGGGAAATGAGTAATCCCTCCTCTGTGGTCACTTCAAACCAGATCTGGGGGCAGCTCCTCTCCCACTGCGATTAGCAAAAGCTGACTGGGGGAACAACAAAAAAGGCCCTGCATAGATGTCAGCTAACATTTGCCCGTGACAGGAGAGGAACCTTTGAAGTTAATCAAGTTCTTGGGCACACCCCAGGTGGTCATCCTGGCAAAGGATGAGAACACCTCCCACAATGAAGCCCTTTGTTCTACTCTGGGAGCAGTTTTCACACATTAGCAGGGAGGCTATTTAGCTCCTGGATGACAGACGGAGCTCATTCAAATGGGCATTCAGAGGCTGTACGGGTGGAAAAGGTAACTTTCTAAAAGTACCTTATCCAAAATATTTATTACAAATGCATCTTAACCAGTTAATCAAGCTTGAAATGAAAAATTCAAAAAGTCCAATAATTAGATTTATAGCTATTTTCTAGCCGGAGTTAACATTATTCAATGTAATATTGTGGCCCAATGCTTTCCAATAGGACAGCCAACCATGCTACAGTATAAATACCTTTTGAGGCCTTTTCACTGTAAGGCCATGTTTAACACTAAACTTTTACATTTCCTACTTTTAAATACCATGCACCCTGGCTAATGGGCAGTAAGGAATACTTAGGAGTGACTTATTAATATTTAAAAAAAGGTTTAGACCTGTCAAAAGTGGTTCTTTTGACCGGTCGAATTTGCATTGTGAAAACTGGACAGCCAGGCTACAATGATAGGCCTGCAGTCATGTTTGCACTATCACTGTGGTGGGTGTCACAATGGGTGCTGTAGTCCACTAGTGACATTTAACTTACCGGCTGTGGGTGCACTTTGTACCATATACTAGGGACTTAAGTTACATATGCCAATTAGGAGCATAGCCAATTTCAACATGTTTTAGGGATCAGAGTACATTCACTGAGGCCCGATTAGTAAAGTCCCTGAACAGTCAAAAGACAAGCAGCATCAGTACATAAAAATGAATGTAATCATGCAAAAAGAGGCATTTTTCTACAATAGGGAACAGCTTGTACAGATTCCACCAGAGTGAATCATTCTGCTTGGTCTGCACACCCAAGCCTAAGCACAGACTGAAAGAAAAGCATCAGTGAATTTCACAGTATTTTGGGATGGTGAATTGCTATGAAGTGAACCATCAGAACCCAGTGCCAGCAACTGGCTGGTGGTGTTGGAGTGTCACAAGATGACTTTCTCAAATGAGATCTCTCATGCTGAGCACCTTTGGGTCAAAAAACAGCTGAAGTTCTGTTAAAACAATTCTATTGATTTATTAAGGACATGAATTTGGAGAATTTCTGATGCACCTCTCCTACTTCCCAATTTATGCTAAATCAGGTGGGCAGGTCATATTAGCTCCGGTACCATTTCCAGTGGTCAGGGTGCAATACGATAAGGTAGGGATGGATAGTGTCAAACATTTAGCGCCTTTTCATTTCCCAAGCTACAAGTACATACTTGCTATGGCAGACCATGCCATCAGTTAACTTGAGGCAGTTTCCCTTTGAAGTAAGATTGCTCCTTAATAGCTCATGCCTTTTTGGGAATCTTTGCCCAGGCTGGGTTAGTGAAATAAGTTCTGTCAGATCTGGGATGCAAATGCATAAGCACCTACATGAAGCCATGAGGATGGGTTAAACTATTGATTCTCTTTCATGCTATTCACCATTTTCATGAGCAGATTTACACCAGAGTGTAGATTGTAACCATGGCCTGATGGAGCCTCCTACAACAGGATTTAGTAGTATAATGTTACTACGAGTAACTTTTTACACACAAATGGAAATCTCTCCCAAGGTGATGGAAATCTCACTAAGGGAAACTGTAGGAAAAATAGGTTTATTAATTCTTAAAAAATATTTAAAATATTTTAATGTAATACAATGTAACTTCAAGTAAAATATGCATTATTAACCTAGAATTATTAAAAATGAAATGATTCAGCAAGTACACTCATCAAATTAAATGTTTATTAAACATGTAAAAATATGAATTTAATTTACAAATATTATTTTTAATCAATATTTAAAAATCTCACCCTGAGTAATATTTTAATATTTAGTCAATTTAATTAACAGTTAAGTGTTTTGTATCAATTTTAATATGTAGTTAATGTTATTAAATGTTAAGGAGTATTTTAATTATTATTTTTTAAATAATTACTTAGTTTTAAATGTTTAAAATGATCTTTTTTAAATCTAACTTTTAACACTAAAAGCAATTTATATATTGAATTCAAAGTCAAAATAATATAATCTATTTAATAATATTTCCTATGGGATGTTATATTAAGTCCAGTGAGTGAGTTGCAGTACTAGTGGTGCGTCATGTGTGGGGCTGGGCATACTCCAAAGGTTGATCAAGAGTACCTTTATGGCGGTAGTAACTTTAGAAGTGCAGTTTAAGAGTAGCAATGGTTTTAAACGTTTGTAGGTGTATGATTGTCCTTCCATAAACCTCTCCCTAAACCTCATCCAGTTAGGAGTAAGTATTTCTGATTTTCCAGGCACTCTCCCTGGTCCCGCCTATGTGTGCAGAGATCTCCATATATGTGGCGGAGTACTCTGCACAGAAACAGTAGGAACAGCAGAGGTCTCAATATTTAAGTTTTTAATAATATTTTGTAGCACATGAGTAGTACTACTTCATTTACTACAAAATGTCTTTTGTGAATCAGGCCCATAGTATGAGGAATCAATTTTTAAGATGCAGACTGATGTCTCACACCATAGAATGCGTCCAATTCTGCTCCAACATAAAGAGAATAGCAAAAACACCCTGTAACTTTTTTAGCCAGTGTCTTTTGAAATGCAAAGAGAGCTTAGTGTCAATTGAAAAGTTGCACATGTAATCATGTGGCAATAGAGAGGTTATATGCTTACTTGTTTGGGATAAAGTTAATCATCCAGAGTGATCATAAGCCATCCATTCCAGTGGCACATGCCCAATCTGTTAAAAGATAGGATATGTGAAAGAGAAGAGGGGAAAAAATGCAGCTAAAACCTACATTCAACTACATGAATACCAGATAGTTTGTGATCATTGAGGCTGGTAGGAAGCAAAACCACTGTAGTCTTTTTCTAGGCAAGCTGTGGTACACAAAAAGCTGTCACTGAGGCAAGCAGAGACAGGTAAGCTTGGTTGGACAATAAGGTGACAACTCAAAGTCATAGAACCCATCTAAAAGGAAAAGACATCAAAAACATGTGAAGCAGTGGGAATTTCCAGGAACCCCACCCTAACATAACTTTGTATTGTATTGTAATTGTAATTGCATTTATATAGCGCTTGCTACCCCTGACGCGGCTTCAAAGCACTTTTTCGCCGAGTAGCACGCTACTCCGGAACCTATAAAGGATTAGTGGTGAATCAGTATAGTGAAAACAGGAAAGTAATTTGAGCGGTGGATATGTTAGTCAGTTATTTGGATCGAGAAGGATAGGTTTGCATTTATATAGCGCTTGCTACCCTTGATAGAGTGTTGAAGTGCTTTTTTGGTGAGTAGCACGCTACTTCGGAACCCATAAAGGATTAGTGGTACTTTATATAGAGATGGGAAGAGGGAATGGCAGTGGTGGGAGTATGCCGGATAGCATATGCAGGAAGTGTGAAGGCTGCCTTCTCTTGTTTTCCTAGCAAGGAGAGGTGGCTCCAGAAGAGAATAAAAAGGGAAAAGATAAAGAATTAGATCGTAAATCCTCACTATAACTAAAGAATCCTTTAAAATACGAAGGGATAAGAGGGCTCTGGGATGCTGATTACCTTTCTTCTCTCAAGTTAAAGACTCTTATGATTCCAGTCTTATAATGTACTTTGATGGCTTTTCTGAGGCTTGGGAATAAAGAAATTTGACTACCAGATCAAGGGGTTCTGAGAGCTTATACGGTTAACAGACATCTGGGGCTAGATCTTGTATTTAGGGGCCCGGTGTACAAAGCAATTTTACAGTTGCAAAGGTCAAATTTGACACTTTAAGACCACAAGTTGGCTTTTTAAATGTACAAAACCATAATTGAGATTCAATAACACATTTCTGAGTTGCAATTTGGGTTTCAGACGAAAAACATAATTGGTATTTAAAAGCGGGGTGTAAAGAGCATACATTCCAAATACTGATTCCTGAAATTATGTATAAATGTTTCGTGACTGAAATTCGGTCCCAAAGCATTTATATTTTACCACCAAATCAAAATTGGTGGTAACCATTCGCAGATGGAAAGGTGTGCCCTAGCTGACGGCAGTATTTTATTTAGTATTTGGGGTGCCCAGTGGCATTAAATGAGACCTGACTCCTCTTTTCTTCTTTGAGCTCAGCTGAGGCATAACATTTTAACGGTGTCTCTTTTCAGCAAAATACTTTGTAACTCTGGCATATCAAGGCAACGTTTATGGAGTGGGCAGCACTTTCCATATGCCCCTAACTAACTAACTAAATAATTAAATAAACAATCTCTCATCAGGTAAAAATTGACTAATCAAAATTGGCTCACTTCCTTCACCTCCTTGGGAATAACAACACTGTTAGACCTGGCACCATTGGCGTGGGTCTCCCCTCCATTTCTCGCTTTTTGTCTCCTCTGTGTTTGCTGGTATTAGATGCTCTGGGCGCTGTGCCATGGCCATTCCGTGCCACAGCGCGAATGCTCCCTATGGCAAATTGACTGTATGAATTGATGTTCCCCTAATTGGCTCATTTGGTTTATCTGTTAGTCTCTAGTATCGTGCACTGTGCGTGCGCAGGGCTGGTAGACCGAATGCTGCTGGTGGGCCTGCAGCGCTGATTGCGCCACCCACGGAAGCAGCTTGTAAAGTGGAAAGTCGAATTTGGTATGCCTGAGCTCAGAATATTAACGTACATCTTTTAGTGAGGGTTATTTCTATATTCCGTGCTCGAAAATACCACTTTGGGAAAGTGGGTATTTTCTTGCCTAAATCTTCCAGTGTGCTCTGCTGTTATGTGTATTGGCCGTCTGGTTTTGGAGGGACAGGGTAGGCTGAACCCGACCTGGGTCGAGTAGAGGAATCTGCAGCTGGAGTATGGGGAGGGGTGACCCTTTGGTCTGAGCAGGGCTGGGCCTGGCAAGGTGAATGATGGCTCCAGCCCCCACTGTGCATCTGATAGCAGCCCCCCTCTTCCTCAAAGGCAGGATGCCGCCTCGTAAACAACGTGCCCCCAGGACCTCCCCCAACAGGTTCTGACTGGGTTCAGTGACTTGTGACTTTTGAGAGAACAAAGACTTGGGGGGTATAAAGATCTGTGCCGAAACCCCTACGCGGTGTGTTACTTCTGGATGCCAAGACGAACCTCTGTCCGTGTAACTAGAGGGAAAGGACTTTGAAACTTTCATCCATCTTGCTGAAGCAACTACCCAAGGGCCTGATTTGAGCTCGCCTCCTGCTGAAGTCTCAGGGACATTAGACTTCACCCATCAGCCGTCTGGATTCCTATTTGAGGGGGATTTTACCCGCAGGTGAGGCCTCTATTGAGAATTCCGGAGCCTCTGGTTCTACTGCGGGGAAACGCGGGCTGAACGTCGCTATCGCTATTGTGGGCCGCTGCAGCTGAGGAGCTGTGCCGCTGAGTGCCCACATTTGCCATCCTACGAAACTCATCGCTATCGCTATTGTGGGCCGCTGCAGCTGAGGAGCTGTGCCGCTGAGTGCCTGCATTTGCCATCCTATGAAAGTCGCTATCGCTGTTGTGGGCCGCTGCAGCTGAGGAGCTGTGCCGCTGAGTGCCCGCATTTGCCATCCTATGAAAGTCGCTATCGCTGTTGTGGGCCGCTGCAGCTGAGGAGCTGGGCCGCTGAGTGCCCGCATTTGCCATCCTACGGAAATCATCGCTATCACTATTGTGGGCCGCTGCAGCTGAGGATCTGTGCCGCTGAGTGCCCGCATTTGCCATCCTACGGAAATCATCGCTATCGCTGTTGGGGGCAGCTGCAGCTGAGGAGCTGTGTCGCTGAGTGCCTGCCTTTGCCGTCCTACGAGAATCATCGCTATCGCTATTGTGGGCCGCTGCAGCTGAGGAGCTGTGCCGCTGAGTGCCCGCACTAGTCACCACGTCCAGGATCTTGTTACCCCCTTCGGGTACCGCTGGGTGCCCGGCTTTAAGCCCCGTCCCAGGATTGTGGTGAGTGCACGCCGCGGACCGCTACAGCCGGGAGCTGTGGCCACTGCGAGTCCGCCTGTCATCACCGCGGCTTCCTTGTGAGGCTGCGTGCCGTGCCCCTTTACATCCCAGGTACATTGTGCATCACCGGGTCACGTAGACCCCGGCCCCGAACTAAGTCCGTTCCACCCCCGTTTCGAATGCCTTTATTGCTTTTAAAGTGAATCTGTAATTGTGTGCATTGTGGTTCCTTGAGTGCTTTTAGCCTCGTGTTCAGTCTATATAAAGATAACTATTTTTCTCTAACTACTTGTGGTGTTCATTTGTAGCGTCTTTCCTGTGTTATTGTGTATGGTCATAAATGCTTCACACACTGCCTCTGAGATAGGCCTGTCTGCTCTTGCTACGTTACCACAAGGTTGAGCAGGGGTTATCAAAGGGTGTAGGCCCCTTACTCTGACTTAGGAAGAAGGATCCCTATTTGGACCTTGGCGCCAGCCGCGGCCAACTAGAGATCCCCATTTCTAACAAACACTATTTGTAAAAAGACCAAAGGCCAGATATACGAAAGCTTTTTGTAGTCACAAATTGTCCGAATCGCTTTATCAGGCCGTTTGCAAATGCATAAAGTCCTTTTGTTATGCACGAAAGGCATTCAGATTAGAATTGTTTGCAAAGTGAATGACTAGGTCAACACTATTTTTGGGATTGCAAATGCTGATTTGCTATTTGGAATTTCCTAATAGCAAATTGGTATTAGTACGTGCAAACCATTTGCAAATTGTAACTGGTAGCAAGATGCAGTTTTTGCATGTGCAATGTACCGCCAACTCTAATTAGGTGGCAATCAGGTGCAATCTATATACACCACCCCACAATGCACCACACCCTTTCACAATGACAGCTTTGAATGTTCTGGCAAGGAGAACTTGGATTTTGTTTGGTATACAGAGGAGGAGGAGGAGGAGATAGGATAGGATTTTTAGGGTTAAAGTAACCCTTTTTGCCCAGCAGAGCAGATCTATGACCGTATAGACTCAGTGGTCAGGTTATTTTGTATTTAATTTTAAACATCCACTGCTACAAACATCAACTGAGAAAAGTAATTCTATTCCCCTGCATGTACATGTACTCTGTTCCCTGCACCTTTTAGCCTCAGGAAGTTACCGAAGAGTAATTGCAGTAGTAGGGGGAAAATAACAAAGTGCTTTTTCACATGTTTTTTAGAAGGTTTCCTAATGTTATGTTGTACAAAATTAATGAATATATTATTTTTCCGGCAGCTCAATAGGACTTACAGTATACCAGACTTCTTTTTCATATTTCATCTCCAATGTCATAAGATGTGTAGCTGGAACTCATATTGCAATATGTCCACCCTCCGCAAATGAGTTTATTTTTCACAGTCATAAAAATAGCCACTCCCTCAATATCCAGGTTGTGTGATGCCTCCAGTGTCATAACAGATCTTGTTCAAATACATAAAAATACAATAAAAATATTAATACATAAAAGGTGATGGGAGGAACCCTTACAATTTCTCTAACCACTGGCAATCACCGTGGTAGCATTTTCAGCCCATCATTCTTTTGCTCACCATGTCATTACAATTTGGACCCAGCCATATGCAAATCAGTCTTGACCCTACCCTTGCACTTAGGGCGTACATCAAACACACAAAAGGTAATAGGAGGAATGCTTGCAATTTGTCTAACCACTGACACTCGCTTGGGTAGCACCTCAACCCATCGTTCTTTTGCTCAATATGCAATTTCATTTTGGAGCCAGCCCCATGCAAATCAGTCTTGATGCTGCTCCAATAGGAAAAGTCCAGCCCAAACTGCCAGGCCAGGTCCTCCCTGAACCAGAACACAAGCAACCCAAACCGTTTTTACCCTGATTAGGGCTCATCAGTTGGTATAGCTTGGTTCCAGTATCACAGTAAGCGGGGGTCCCACAACTGTTCATATCCGTGCCATTTTGGGGTGTACGTCAAACACTCAAAAGATGACGAAAGGAATGTGTAGAGATGTACTCCCTTTGTAATGGAATGTAGAACCATCTGCTGGCTGGAATGTTAGGCTTTAAATGTTAAGGGTGGTTAGAGCTGTGAAGCTGAAGTGCAAGCTGGAGGTGTTTTCCTTATCTCTCTGAATAAAGACCTACATGAACCTAATCTTCCTGGATATCATCTTTACATTGGCGACGAGTTGGCGAATCCATACTGCGCAGGGGGCAATCTACTATTCACCTCCACCCCTGGATTTTATTTCTACAACAACAGTAAGGGGCCGATTCCGATCTCGGCCGGTAGGGCTCCGAATCGGATTTGGCTTAACCGGATCCGATTCGGAGCCCTATTGCCCGACCGATTCGTACGCGCGTCCGGGCGAGGGAGTACGATGCAAAATCGCCGACCGACTCGTCCGGGCGTCCCGACCGCTCCGACCGACTCGTTCCCGGGTCTAACCGCACGGACCGACTCGCTCGGACTCGACTCGCACCGCGCAATGGAGACGTTCCCCGGCCGGGTAAGTACGATGCGCGCCGCAAGCAGTCCGACCGAGCCGCGCACTCCGGCTCGAAAAAGCAGTCGGAGCCGTACTTTGGGGGTCCATGTCGGACCCCCCTGTATGCGTACCCTCGCGAATCGCACACAGGGGGGACCCATGGGTCCCCCCTACCTGTGCGTGTACGGCGCGAGTCGCTTTGCCGCGTACACGCTGTAGGGGGCGCCCTTGTCCACCTCGCACCCATTGAGTCAATGGGAGCCTGCGTACGCGTTGTACGACAGGCTCCCATTGACTTCAATGGGAGTCCGACCGACTCGAGTCCGATGGCATACGTGCGCATCGTACTCGTTCGGTCGGGCTGCATGGGTCCGATTCGGTCGGAAATCTCTCCGGGTCCGGCTCGGTCGGAGAGATTTCCGGCCCGAATCGGAATCGGCCCCTAAGTGTTCCTTGAAGCCTTGACCGTGTGGAACCTTACTGAATGGTTTCTGTACTGTTTCACTAGCGCTGAATGTGTGATGGAGCGCTGTGATTTACTGCCATACAAATTGGAGGAGAACCGGCTGAATTTGTGACATTCTTTAGGACATTAACTAATGCTAATTGAATGAAGTCTGTCGCGCTGAACTAGTGCTGAAAGTATAAAGAAGCGCTGTTGATTTATTGCCTTACAAAGTGGAGGATCGAGTGAAGTACTGCTGCGCTGCGCTAGTGATGAGCGCTGAAATTTCTGCCATACGGAACGGAGGAAGTGTAATTTATCCTTCATTTCTATTAATTATTTTTACTTTGCTACGAAGCGGAGTGGCTGAAATTGACTAGCAAGGAAGCGGAGCCGCTGAAATTGACTAGCGGATGAAAGTGCTACATGTTGTTGAGCAACCCCTCGAGGCTGGTTCTGTAAAAGCGGCGTAATTGATAAGAAAAGGGAAAAAAAAAAGAGGAAACAGACCGTTACTCTCGTGCTGTCCCCGTGCTGTCCTTGTGCTTGTCATCGTCCTTCATTTTCACGAGCGCTTACTTGCGCGCA
Source organism: Calotriton arnoldi (assembly GCA_963921515.1). Classification (NCBI taxonomy): domain Eukaryota; kingdom Metazoa; phylum Chordata; class Amphibia; order Caudata; family Salamandridae; genus Calotriton; species Calotriton arnoldi. Next base: position 444,515 of record CAWUFW010012654.1, on the reverse strand, counting down.
CTGCCTCATTGCCTCGTCAAGATTTGTCTCCCACTTCCTACTGAAAACGGACGTAAACGACGCATTGTGGCGGCCATCTTAACTCTTTGGGTTTGAATTTCCTTCATTACATGACTGTCTACTCTAGCGGCCATCTTGGAACGGATTTGGTTGCATTGGTTTATGAAGGTTTTCCACGTTTGCACGAAGATACACAACGAACTTGGACACAAGGAAATAAATAATTACCAATTTATTATTTTCATTATTATTTTAATTTTTTATATTAATTAATTGTTTTACTTAACAATAATTTATATTACAGGTACCGTAGTCATATAGTTAAGAAAAGGTGTATTGGTGTAAGTGAATTGGTGTTACACTTTGTTTTATTGCACTGTTTACGTAATTTATCTGTAGATATGACTGATCAAGGTTTGTCTGCACCGCCTACCTTTCTAGCTACACCTAGTGAACCTCCTATTCCGTGGAAGGAGTGGAAGAAATTATTTCTTACTTATGTGTTAGCAACGGGGGCTGACAAATACGGCCCAGTGCGCAGACAAGCTATATTACTCCATCATTTGGGTGTTGAAGGGAGACGATTGTATGAGGATCTTCCGGAAATATCTTTGGGAATGGGTGATGGTCAGCCAAATAATGTTTATGAAATGACATTGCAAATGCTTGAGGTTCGTTTCAAAACAAAGATTAATACTGTTTTAGAGAGACACAAATTTTTCTGTCATACTCAGAAGGTGGATGAAGATATTGCAACATATGTTGCTGCACTTAGAGGTCTTTCACTAACATGTAAATTTGGAGAATTGGCTGATTCACTTATCCGCGACCAAATCGTAAGGTGTACTAATAACAAAAGAGTTAGAGAAAAGCTTTTAATTAAAGATCCCTCGCTTGAAGAAGCTATTCAGATTGCTAAGGGGTTGGAGCATACAGATTTGTGGATTAAAGAAATAGATTAATGCAATACTTCTGTGTCAAGCAAGGAACATATTCCAAAGGGGTCTGAAGTGCATGCTGTTGTTGATGAAACTAAGAAAGTGAAACCTGTCCGAATTTTCAATCTTCTAACAAACTTAATGAGTCTGGGAGAACCTTTTTCCCATCTCCTAAATTTGATACCAGAGTAGTCAAATGTTACCATTGTGGCGCTCCTGGCCATATTGCTTCTAGTACTATGTGCATGGGCAGGAATGCCATCTGTCGATCTTGTGGAAGGAAAGGTCATCTTGCTAAGGTTTGCAGAACTAAAACCCAATTCACTCGAGTGCAAGAAGTACATGATACTTGTGAAAGTGTGCGTGAACTGATGTTGAGTGTAGAAGTTTGTGAAAAGTCAAGGCATGTCAAGCTTGAATCACATTTGTCTTTAGATGGTGTTCCTAGAGAAAGCACAAATAAGTTAGAGAAACCTCATTGTGTCATAAACTTAGACAAATGTGGGATTGAAATGTTAGTAGATTCAGGAAGTCTATATACTTTACTCTCTAGAGAAACGCTTCACAAGAAATGGACCGGAGAAGTGTTGGTGTGGGACAAACCTGACATTAAAGCAGCTGGGTATGGTGGAAAAATAATTGAAATTGTGGGGATGAGGTGGATGGTTATTTCATTTAATGGTAACAAAGTTTTTGGATGTGTGTACTTGACTAAACAGGGGTCTGACCTTTTAGGTTGGCGTCATCAAAAAGATCTCAATATCATTTTGAATCCGAATTCCACTGAACCTGTTACTACTTCAGTTGTGCACAACATTGATATGTATGAAATGAATATGATGGAGAAATATCCCAAAGTGTTTTCTGATCAATTGGGAAAACTTAGAAATTTTTCTCACAAAATTATTTTAAAAAATAATTCAAAGCCAGTGGTTCACAAAGTGAGGAGTGTACCCCACCTCATGAGAGAACCTCTTCATGAGAAACTTAAAAAACTCATAGCGCAAAAAATAATAGAACCAATTGAAGCGTCTGAGTGGTTGGCACCCATTGTGGTAGCACCCAAGGAAGGAGGAAAAACGTTACAACTCAAAGGAGGTTGTCTTACCGTCTTAGACTTATCACTATTTGCACACGCATAACACTCTTTCACTACTCCCTCAATGTCACTGTCCATTCCTGGCCACCAGAAAGACTGCCGAATCCTCCTCTTCGTCATATTCCTTCCCAGATGACCCTCATGAGCAATATCGATAATCCTCCTTCTTACCCCAACTGGTGGCACAAATTGATTCCTCCTTAACAACCTTCCATGATACACACTCAATTCATCATGAACATGATAGTAACCTTTAAAACGGACATCATCCTCATGACCACTCCAACCTTCATACACAAATTTCACAACTTGTTGTAGAACACTATCCTCAGATGTGGCCAATGCCCACTCTTCTTTGCCGAGAGCCAGTCCCACTTTCTCTCTTCCTACCACATCAATCTCCTCATCTACTATATCCTCGTCCAGCACCAATTCCACCGTATCAAGAGGCAATCTGGACAAACAATCAGCAACTACGTTTTTCAAACCTCTCACAAATTCTACTTCAAAATTATACTCCAGCACCGACAACATCCATCTTGAAATTCTAGGGGTTACACTGCCTTCTAGACCCCTTCCCCCTTAAACAAATGGATAAGGGGTTTGTGATCGGTACGGACCTTGAAAGGTAGTCCCTAAACAAAGTACCTAAAATGATTTATGCCCCAACAACACGCTAGCGCCTCTTTCTCAATATTTCTCAAGCATTACGAAGTCTCCAAGATGCAAACCCAATGACTCTTTCTTGGCCATCATAAATCAGAGTCAACACGGCTCCAACTCCAACAGCACTTGCATCAGTTGTAATAAGTGTTTTAGCATTGACATGAAAATGACCAAGTGTAGGAGCTCGAGCAATACAGTTTTTCACCTTATCAAACGCTTCACTACAAGCCTCATTCCATTCAAATAGAACACCCTTCTTCATCAATTGCCTTAAGGGTTCTACAATCTCTGTGAAGCCTTCCACAAACTTTGAACAATATTCCGCTAAGCCGAGGAAGGATTTCAACTGATCCTTAGTCATAGGAACAGGAGCATTCTTTACTGCAGAGACAATACTTTTTTTGGTTTAATTCCATCCTTAGATATCTCATGTCCCAAATAAGTCACACAATTTTTTTTTATTTGACATTTTTCTTTCTTAATTGTCAGCCCATTCTCTTCCATTCTTCTCAATACCTCACCCAAAACCTCATCATGATGCGTACCATCTTTCCCTACAATTAACACATCATCCTGAAAACAAAGAGCATTACTTAGCCCCTCAAAAATTCCATGCATTACTCTCTGGAACACCGCTGAGGCAGACGCCAACCCAAAAGGCATTCTACAGTAACGAAATGCCCCCAGCGGTGTTACAAAAGACGTGAGATGTCTAGACTCTTCGTGTAAATCTATTTGGTGATAAGCAGCCGACATATCGATTACGCTAAAAACATCTCCACCACCCATTGCAGTTAGCATCTCCGATATGTTAGGTAACGGCTGTCTATCGACCCAAATATTTTTATTCAGGTCGCGTAAGTCTACACATAAGCGAATTTTTCCTCCTTCCTTGGGTGCTACCACAATGGGTGCCAACCACTCAGACGTCCATGGGAGAAAGTAGCTATTGATTTCTTGGGTCCAATTTCCAAACTTGGCACTCGCAATAGGTTTGTAATGGTTTTGGTGGATTATCATTCGAAGTGGTTCGTTATTGAAACTACAGATTGCATAGACACGGATAAAGTTGTGGGATTTTTGGAGAGAGTATTTATGAACGAAGGTATTCCGAAGACCTTGGTGTCTGACAATGGTGTGCAGTTGGTGTCGAAAAAAATGGTGGATTTCTTGAGTAAATTTGGAATCAAACATGAAAGAGTTGCACTGTTCAGACCCCAAGCCAATGGATTGGTAGAAAGGGTAAATCGTTTGTTGATGGATAACATACAATTATCTCTGTCCAATGGATTGTCTTGGTTGGAAGAATTGAAGAAATTAGTGTGGTCATATAGAGTGACGCCACATTCTGTGACTGGTGTGTCACCGTTTGTCCCTCTTAAAGGTCGGGAACCAGGTTTGAAGGAAGTACCTGGTTGGCTGAAGGATAAAGAATGTGTGTGGGTTGATCGTACGCTTGTTGAGAATGATGTATGCCAAAAGCAATTAGCTGCTACCAGTCATTATAATGACAGGAAAGCTGTTAAAGTCCCTGATATAAAAGAAGGAGATTGGGTCGTTACCAGGAAAGGTGGGGTAGTGACCAAGGGTGAGAGCAAACTTTCTAAACCTGTTCAAGTAAAAGCTATCAAGAAGAATATTCTTATTCTAACTGATGGATCTGCGTGGAGCACAGGAAATGTTAGTAAATGTAATGCTCCTCAACCGGTTCTCTGTGATTGATGCATAATTGGATGTGATCCTATTTTAATTGTTGATGCAGTTATATTTTATCATATGTTGAAATGTCATTTGATTGTTATTTTATTGTTTTCCTTTGTATATAAGGGGGAAGATGTGTAGAGATGTACTCCCTTTGTAATGGAATGTAGAACCATCTGCTGGCTGGAATGTTAGGCTTTAAATGTTAAGGGTGGTTAGAGCTGTGAAGCTGAAGTGCAAGCTGGAGGTGTTTTCCTTATCTCTCTGAATAAAGACCTACATGAACCTAATCTTCCTGGATATCATCTTTACATAATGCTTGCAGTTTATCTACCAATGACAACTACTCTCAGCAGCATCCCAGCCCATCTCTCTTTTGCTCACCATGCCATTTCATTTTGGATCCAGCTATATGCAAATCATTCTTGACCCTGCTCCAATACTAACAGTCCAGCTCGAACTGTCAAGCTATGTCCTACCTTGACCAGAACACAATCACCCAACACCACTTTCTCTCTGACTAGGGCACATCAGTAGAGTATAGCTTGGTTCTAGTATCACAATAAGCATGGGACCCACATCTGTACATACCCTTGCACTTAGGCCGTACATCAAACACATAAAAGGTGTAGCATCCCAGCCTATTGTTCTTTTGCTCACCATGCCATTTCAATTTGCACTGAGCCACATACAAATCAGTCTTGATCCTGCTCCAATAGGAACAACCCAGCTTGAACTGCCAGGCTAGGTCTTCCCTGTACCTGAATAAAAGCAACCCAATACAGCTTCAACCTTATTAGCGCATTATCAGTCAGTTATAGATTGGTTCCTGTGGCACAGTGAGCATGGGACCAACATCTGGGCTTACCCTTGCCACTTAGGGTGTACATCAAACACTCATAAGGTGATGGAAGGAATGCTTTCAATGTATCTATCAATGGCAATCACTCAGAGTAGCATCCCAACCCATCTTGGTTTTGCTCAGCACTCCATTTCAGTGTGGACCCAGCCATATGCAAATCAGTCTTGGCCCTGCTCCAATAGGAACAGTCCAGCCCAAACTGCCAGGCTATGTCCTCCCTGGACTAGAACATAAGCAACCCAAGACCGGTTTCACCCTGATTAGGGTTCATCAGTTGGGTATAGCTTGGTTCCAGTGTCACAGTTAGTATGGGACCTGCATCTGGGCATACTCTTGCCACTTAGGGCATGTATAAAATGCTCAAAAGGTGACAGAAGGAATGCTTGCAATTTGTCTAACCACTGGCAGTTGCTCAGGGTAGCATCCCAACCCATCTTTATTTTTCTCACAATGCCAATTCAGTTTGAACCTAACTATATGCAAATCATTTTGATCCTGCTCCAATAGGAACAGTCCAGCCCAAACTGCCAGACTAGATCCTTCCAGAACCGGAACATAAGCAATCAAAGTCTGTTTTCACCCTGATTAGGGCACATCAGCTGTGTATATCTTGGTTCCAGTGTCACAGTGAGCATGGGACCCACATCTGGGCATTCCCTTGCACTTAGGGTGTACAACAAACACACAAAAGGTGATAGGATGAATGCTTGCAATTTGTCTAACCACCAGCGACACTCAGGGTAGCATCCCAACCATCATTCTTTTGCTCACCATGCCACCTCAGTTTGGACTCACCCAACACAAATCAATCTTGAACCTGCTCTAATAGGAGCAGTGCAGCCTGAGCTGCCAGGTAAAATCCTCCCTGAACTGGAACACAAGCAGCCTAAGACTAGTTTCTCCCTGATCAGGGCCATTACATTTTGTGTGTTTGGTAACAGACCTTGTTTCCCATTTTGCTGCCAGCACACATGACTTGTATATGTCCCGCCACAGTGGGATATATAATTGGCTATCTCAAGGTAATTTTGGAGATCGTTTATTGCTTGGTAAGCATTTTCATGTGTGTTGCCACATAACATAGCTATAAGGAGGGGTCTGTCCAATTTTGAAAAACAATCTGATTCCGATCCAGAGGATGAAAACCCACAACCACAAATCCCACAGGATTCCTCTCGTGCTGCTGAGGGCACAGCACATCGTGCAGATATTACATCACATTATTATTAAGATAAATAAAAAACAAACTATGCAAACAAGACTCAAGGCAACATTTTTTATGGCATAATCAAACAAAATTTGTTTTTACTCTGGTTTCATAAAAGTTTTTTGTTTTTTTCAGATCATAAAAAATGTATTTAATTAACAACATATTTGTGTTTTGTAAAGTTAACACAAGATTTTGAAAACATTGTTCATGAATATAAATAATATTAGTGATTTGTTTTTCCTCTACTCACACTACTTTTCTCTGCAGTATGAGCCTTTAGAGTACCTGACACATCAGTACTAGATGTATGTCTGCCTGTGCACCTAACATTGGCACAGAGAAGCCACTTAGCTTAAGGTAAAGTTGTATTTTAAGTCACAATTGTGAAAATGCCACTTTTAGAACATTGCAAAGCAGGAAAGTACTTGTCAGGTTGCACTCCTTCCCTTAATCAAATTTCATGTTCATACCAAGAAAAATAGTAGTCTGTAAATGCGTGCGATCAGCTACTGTGAATCGCCCCATGTCACAGCTCATTCAATAAGATTCCAAAGGGTACATTGCTCACGCACCCAACTGCCGCACTGCGAAGTGGGAAATATTCCTTCTCAATGAAGCATTTCTTCCTGATTTTATCCATTTAAGCCACTGGATACCAATAATTTTATAATTCTTTTTTTCAACAATTGTCCTTATATTTTTAATTACTGCGGAGACAGCATGATTGACTATCATTATTTATTCAACTTTATCTTTTTCTTATGCCTCCTGAATGCCCATCCAAGCTTTTACAGTGACACGTCAAGGTCAATCATGCAACGGAGTAGGCCCATTAGAAAATACCCAATGTATTTCAAGCCATAAGGCTCTTCGTCAGGGGTCTCTAAAACAAATTAAAGAAACAGCTCAGCTGACTACTCCAATGAGAACCTTCAATATACAAAATACAAAACAGTGTTACAACACCCAATGCCTCTTCCCTCGCCTCCCTTGATACCCCCCATTCTAATCTCAAAAACTCAAACTCATTATCTAAATGCGAATCCACCCTCTCATTGCTGAACCCCTCTCACCCAAACATGCCTCTATTGTGTGACATACTACTGTGAATAATACAAAAAATCTTGTGTGTTACACCCAAACTACTGAAACCACTCTTCCCCTTATCAATCCTCCCTGATTCACAATACTGCTTAAATTATGCTGCTTAAATTAATGTCAACTCGTGTGTACCAACCAGTCTACTAAAAAACCTTCTCCCCGCTTACAATCCTCTCTCATTCTCTATCAATTCCACTCCCCACCAAAACCAACTCAATGAATTACCTTGAAAAACTATGAACCGGCAGCCTAATCTCCTCATATTTTTCTCTCCATTATCACACGAACTGCTGTCTTTCTCCCTGCCGTTCAGCCCGTTGTTTAAACTATGTTCACCCTCGTGTTCCCAATCAATTATGCTCCCTCCCTAATTAACTCTTACCCCGTGACCTATACCCTCAATGACTATACTTCATTACTCAAGAACAATAAAGAAAACACAATCTCCCACAATGCACCACCCAGTACCTAGACAAAAACAAGCAGAATTTTACGCTCGTGCTCGACCCTTCAAATAAACCCGTGTGTCAAATGAACGAGACACGATGTTGTCTCTAAAAAAAAAAATAATAGATCAAATTTCATCACTATACCCCACAATTACATGCAACAAAACCAAAAAGAATCCACTGGAAGAAATGCTTCATTGGTAAGGAATATTTCCCACTTCGCAGTGCGACAGTTGGGTGCGTAAGCAATGTGCCCTTTGGAATCTTATTGAATGAGCTGTGACATGGGCGATTCACAGTAGCTGATCGCACGCATTTACAGACTACTGTTTTTCTTGGTATGAACATGAAATTTGATTAAGGGAAGGAGTGCAACCTGACAAGTACTTTCCTGCTTTGCAATTGATCGTCCCAAGAAGCTTGCACCCCATGGATGAAGTTGAATTTTGCATAAACAGATGGAGAACATTTCATCACTTCGGAGACAGTGAAACACAAGAGTTATGTTTATGGAAAGACGAACGAGCAAACATACAGCGTGAATAACAGCAGCTGATTTAAGAGACAGTTGCACTTCGATTGCTTTTTTTGGTTGCCTTCATCAGCACGTATTTCATTTAGTAGCAGTGGATTCTTTTTGGTTTTGTTGCATGTAATTGTGGGGTATAGTGATGAAATTTGATCTATTATTTATTTTTTTAGAGACAACATCGTGTCTCGTTCATTTGACACACAGGTTTATTTGAAGGGTCGAGCACGAGCGTAAAATTCCGCTTGTTTTTGTCTAGGTACTGGGTGGTGCATTGTGGGAGATTGAGTTTTCGTTATTATTCTTGATTAATGAAGTATAGTCATTGAGGGTATAGGTCACGGGGTTAGAGTTAATTAGGGAGGGAGCGTAATTGATTGGGAACCCGAGGGTGAACATAGTTTAAATAATGGGCTGAACGGCTGGGAGAAAGACAGCAGTTCGTGTGATAATGGAGAGAAAAATATGAGGAGATTAGGCTGCCGGTTCATAGTTTTTCAAGGTAATTCATTGAAGTGTAAAGGGGCACGGGGTGAGTTGGTTTTGGTGGGGAGTGGAATTGATAGAGAATGAGAGAGGATTGTAAGCGGGGAGAAGGTTTTTTAGTAGACTGGTTGGTACAAACGAGTTGACATTAATTTAAGCAGCATAATTTAAGCAGTATTGTGAATCAGGGAGGATTGATAAGGGGAAGAGTGGTTTCAGTAGTTTGGGTGTAACACACAAGATTTTTTGTATTATTCACAGTAGTATGTCACACAATAGAGGCATGTTTGGGTGAGAGGGGTTCAGCAATGAGAGGGTGGATTCGCATTTAGATAATGAGTTTGAGTTTTTGAGATTAGAATGGGGGGTATCGAGGGAGGCGAGGGAAGAGGCATTGGGTGTTGTAACACTGTTTTGTATTTTGTATATTGAAGGTTCTCATTGGAGTAGTCAGCTGAGCTGTTTCTTTTATTTGTTTTAGAGACCCCTGACAAAGAGCCTTATGGCTTGAAATGCATTGGGTATTTTCTAATGGGTCTACTCCGTTGCATGATTGACCTTGACGTGTCACTGTAAAAGCTTGGATGGGCATTCAGGAGGCATAAGAAAAAGATAAAGTTGAATAAATAATGATGGTCAATCACGCTGTCTCCGCAGTGATTAAAAATATAAGGACGATTGTTGAAAAAAGAATAATAAAAATATTGGTATCCAGTGGTTTAAATGTATAAAATCAGGAAGAAATGCTTCATTGAGAAGGAATATTTCCCACTTCGCAGTGCGACAGTTGGGTGCGTGAGCAATGTGCCCTTTGGAATCTTACTTTTAGAACATTGGCATTTTCTTGTCCTAGCCATTTGGTGTCTGTAGCCTGTATCCTGGGTCACATGACTAGGAGTAGCTGACAGTTGGTCTTTGTGTATGGCTTGCAGACAGTGAGACAAAGGAGAATAGGTGTTGGCAGGATGGGCCATCTCTGACTTCATTAGGGGAGGAGCTGTCACCTGCCACACTTGTTCTTCACAAAGCCTCTGCTTGAGCACACTCACAAAGGGTTTGACACTAGTCTTTTGTGACCCCAGACATGAAAGTAGGAAATTCCAACCATCTCTGGGTGTGGAAACCTCCAGAACCTTCTCGTACTTCTAAGTGGGCACCAGGTATTAATAATGGACCCTCACACCCAACCCTTCAGTACACCTCTGGACCTGTGTAAGACTCAGAAGGACTGATGTGCTGCTCTCCAAGAAGGACCGCTACTCTATTGCCCTGCGTAAAAGGACTGGACCTGCATCTTGATCCCAGGACCACCAGAGTTACTCCAAGGACTAGTTAGGTGGCCTGCTGATTAGAGCCTCAGGGACATAAAAGGCTCCAACTACCTCAAAACTAGCACCAGGACTCGTCTGCTGTGAGTCTTGCCCACAAAGTGGTACCAACCCAGTCATGGACCCTTGGACGTGGGCCCGAATGTGCTCTGCCAGCCTAGCTGTGGCCAGAACCAATGCTGCACACCACACCTCCTCACAGCTTCACATTTAAACCACCGCAGTGTAATGCATCCACGATGCCAGGCCTCTCATCGCAACCGGCAGTCTCCTCGGACCCACCACTGCGTGACACATCCTCAACACAGGCCTTCGCATTGCAAGCCCCTCATCGATGGCATCCTCGATGATGATGCAGGACTTTGCAGCGCAGTCCTGCAGCTTTTTCGGAAGTGCCGGTGCGTAATGCATCTTCAACGCAGGACTCCGCATCACTGCCCTGCAGCTTCTTCGGTACCCCCACTGTACAACGCACCCTCAACACAATATCTTGCAACGCTCCGCAAACCATGATTTAAGGTATTATGTTCAGTGGGTCTAACTTGGTCCCTATATCCGGTCTGCACTCCATAGTGGTTGGCCTGAATCTGTGATTTTGCCCCCATCCAACGTGACCAGATAACCACAGTTGGTGCTTTGTGCTTCTGGGCACTATTTTTACTTAAAACTTTGAAATTGCATCTTTTGGGTTCTACTGATTGGATTCTTGTCATTTTGGTCTCAAATAATTTATTAGATTTTACTCTATTGTTCTAAATTGCTGTGGGATTGTTCTTGTGTTGTGTTATCACTTTATTACTGTTTGAAGAGCTGCATAAATACTATACACATTGCCTTTAAGTTAAGTCTGACTGTATTGTGAAAAGCTACCAGAAGGATAAGCACGGGTTAATTTGGGGCTTGCTGTGGTTCACTCTGAGATTGTAGTTGCTGCTTGAGTAGGGTTTCACCCTCCTCAACCAGTAACCCAATTTCCAACATGCATTAATTGGAAAAATCAGTCCTTAATTGTTACGCTTTGATATCTTGTGGAATAGGCTCGATGACCAGTTGTCTCCCAATGCAAGTCCTTTTGATTATGTTGAATTAAGGTTAAAAAGTGGGAAATTAGTTGATGGGCTTATCGGGCTGGACATATACATGCATTCCCTTGTAAACCCTTCGTTTCCATTTAAGCACAAGTGCCAGAGCACTAACCAACACAATTTACACCTAGGCCATGCCCCAGTGCCCCCCTTGCATGAGATTCAGCGCTAACACAGGTTTATTGACTAGACAAAATAAGAGCAGTTACCACTAACCTATACAGCACTCCAGTCCTTTTGGTCACAATTGAGCATTCCACAACAACTCCAAGCGTGATGCATCAGGGTGAGTGAGTGAATCTCTTAGGTACTAAGCAGAGGGTGCACATTAGCCAAGAGTGCAATCAAGCTGAAATACAGATTGACACTTTGAATATACTGTCCTGGAATTTTGCAGGAATAAAATTAAACCAGAATGGGGTTAATTTATAGACCAGTTTGACAGCTGCATTTTCCAAGAGACATAGAACACCACACCAATACTTAGATCAGGGTAGACTAACTACGAACGCAGGCCGCCCATATGGAGGAGAAGCGCTGTGGATAACATTTTCATTAAATTGCAAAATTAAACAATTAAATATAAATTCCTGTGACATTTTGGGGGTCACTGTAACCTCAAGGGGATACATATTTAATATCTATGACATCAACAATCAAACTGAACAGGGTGAAGAGAATCTGAAACGTTAAAGCAATGTGAGCTACATAGGGAAATGAGTTCAGAAAAAGGACCTTTCATTGTTGCAGGCTTTTCTAACACTACCTTTGAGCCCCTAGACCAGAGGTCTTTAAACCTTTTTGCATAGAGCCCCCCCTAAGTAAATGTTTTGAAGTCGGGCCCCCTTCCAAAATTTTATGGAAGAAATTGGGGGTGCAGGAGGGGCATGGCTAAAGACAGGGGGCAGGGATTATGAGATCATTTTAGCTGCGCTTTTCTGTAGCTCATAATTCACACCAAGGGCCTTATTACGAGTTTGGTGGTCCTCCTTCAGCACCAGCACCGCTGCGCTGACAGGAGGACCGCCAAGCTCATGGTGTGCCCGCCACCCTTGATTATGAGTATAATCCAGGGTGGGCGTGTGGTGCTGCGGCTGTCTCACAGCAGTGGCTGCGTCTGGCTCATAGGAAAGCCTTAAGAGCAGACTGCTGCCATGACAGCACCTGCAGCAAGTTCCTGCATGGTGTGGCACGCACCATGTCATGCATGCCACACCGTGCAGGCACGGGGGTGCAATTCAGGCACAACATGTGCCCCCCTCGTATGCACCCACAGGCCCACAAGCAGCAGGGGGCCCTGTTAGGGCCCCCATAGTTGCATCTCCCACACCCTTTTCATGGCGGGCTCACCACCATGAAATGGGCGGTGGTAAAGCAACTCAGAATATGCTCAGTGGTATTCCTGCCCCTTACCGCTGTGCCACCGCCAGTGAAGACAGCCTGGAAACGTGCTTCCAGGCTATCCTCATTTACAAGGAAATGCAGAGGCATTTGCGCCCCCTGAGAATACAGCCATGGGCCCCCAGGGGGGCGGACCTCCAGTTTGATGACCTCTGCCCTAGACAGTGACGAAAGACTGATCACAAAGGAGGAAGATGAGAAATTAAATATACCCCACCTCGAACTAACTCCTTTAAAAAAATTGTCCTCTTCTGCCCGACAGCTGACTTCCCTAACAACAAGGCAGGGACTTAGGGCCTGTAATGGTCAGACCCATTCTGACAGTGGAGGTTGCCACAAAAGCAATTGCATAAGCAGAATCAACTACATCTTGGTGGATCTCCACTTGTGTAGAGATGCGATTGATATGATGGTATTAGATAGATGAGATGGTGTACATAATGCCTTTCATTTTACCATGAACGATATTATCAGTGATGGGCAAGGACCAGGCATCAGTCGCTAACTAGGGAATTTAGGGTCAAGAAGAGAGCTTATAACAGTTACTGCCCAAGAATTTGCAGCATCTAATACAATAATAATCCCAATGCCCTATTCTCAAACACTCCAACGTTTTTGCTTCTTTAAGAAAGAACTTCCAGAGAAACGTAAGACCTTCTCCTAAAATGCTACTTTAATTTGTGCATAGTTCAGTAAGAAATGCAAAAAAGTTAAAAGCAATTTACTGCAGGCAATAAAATGTAAAAACCAGATATGTGTAAGAGAAGCTAAGAAAGCATAGAAATAACCACAAGTAGCAGCTCGGAGGGAGTGGGATGAGCAAAATTGGCAGGACCTACTCACAGAAGTAAATAATAACGATAGCAAAACATAACATAACGTGTATTTTGTAAAGTGCACGTTCACCCGGAAGGGTATCTTGGCGCTGGATAAATAATAGATGTTTATTGTTACCCAACTAAATTGTGCTCATTTTATTGACCTCAGAAGGATGAAAGGCTGAGTGGACACTTTCTGGCATATAGTGGCCAATGGGACCCATAACACACAGAACACCATAGATAATTTAATTCAACTGAAGAACTGGCAACAATCATTTTGTTGAGCTATACAAACACACTGGGGAAAACACAAGCAGTAGAGTACTTCAGGGTATGGGACCATTGCCCTAGAATTTTGAACTTCTTATAATAGAGCTCACGGATACTCTGCATGCAATAAAAAGTATCATTCCATGTAAGGCACTGGGCCCTGACCAGTGATGTTATCTTAAGGGACTCTGATGAGTGGGCAATTTATAGAATGATTTGAACAAACACGACATTGGAATCCAACGGTATCACTCTAATGGATTGCTCCTTCTTGATGGAAAACTCAGTCAGTCAACCCTGCTCAACACACCTCGGACTCCTGTGACCTCATCTGCAAAGCTACGCAAGGATCCTTCCAGAGTCCAACCCTCTTCAACACATACATAATCCTTTTAGCCAGCATCATCAGTTCTCACGATATCGATATCCTCTCCCACGCCAACGATATGCAACTCATTCTCTCCCTCACGGATAAGATGCCTAGTACCCGGATAAAGTTCAATGCCTGCATGACAGAAATCGCCCACTGGATGAAGACAAACTGTCTAAAGCTGAACACATACAAGACTCATGATCTTTAGGAAGAGCACATGGCCGTGGGACTCTGCCTGGTGGCCAAAAGAGCTAGGACTTACATCCACCATCCACGCCAAGAACCTCAGGATCATCATCGACAGCAAACTCAACATGACTTCCCAAGCCAATTCCATCACCTCCTCATGCTTTCGTATCCTGAAGATGCTGATGAAGATTTTCAAATGGTTCCCATCAGCACCTGGAAAACCATCATGCACGCCCTGGTCACAAGCAAGCTAGACAAATGGAACACCCTCTATGTCGGGATCAACAAAAAACTCACCAGAAGGCTGCAGACCATTCAGAACTCAGCGGCCAGAATCAATCGCAGCCTCCCACACTACACTCACATCACACCACACCTGAAGGAGATCCATTGGCTCCCCATTCACAAACTAGCATAATTCAAACAACTCACCCACACTTTCAAGGCACTGCATTACACTGGCCCAGCATACCTCAACAATTTCATCTGCTTTCACAAACCTTCCAGACACCTCCACTCATCTGGACTCCTACCTGCAAAAATCTCATGCATATAGAAAGCCAGATCCGGCTGTGGACCCTTGTTCTAGGGCCTCCTCCTCATTTCTTGAATTCTGAAAGAACCTAAGACCTATCTTTTCAAATAGTGTTGCTAGGCCCCTTGTGTGTCTAGATTCACACCTGTTAAGTGCCAGGACTCCCCCCCCGGGTGATGGTGTGATCTAGAAATCTGCATACAATAATATAACAAATGGCATACTGAGGTTGCTGTCATACCCATTATTTGGCATGGTGCTGAAATAATTCAATTGGACAAGAAGGGGAACAGGGATAACCCCTTAATCATAGACCCAGTAGCCTGATTGACAGTCTACAAAATGTTTTGTGTTGCCTGGTCCTTGACAAACTGCAATGTAGGAGGAAAGAGGGCAATAATCTTTCAACTCTTCAGGCTGGCTTCAGAACAAATATTAGTACAGTCAACCAGGTTTTTAGATTTTTCACCATATATTGGAAAACTGTGGTTCTAGAAAAAGATCACTTGTACATTGCTTGTGTAGACCAAGCCGCATTTGATCTTGTACCAAGCAAAAAACTCTGGGCAGATTTGGAGAGGATGAGTGTCCCTAGTAACATATTATCAAATCTGTCTGCACAAAGAGAACTATGCACAGGTGCGGTGATGTAGCAAGAGCGAACTGACAAAATGCTTCCCCATATAAAAAGGAGTGCACCAGGGATGCTTTCTTGCCCCGACACTGTTTTCTTGTATATAATGTAATCGCACATTTGGATGCTGTATAAACAACTCTCCCACACTCGCAGGTAGCAAAGTCCCTGCACTACTCGTTGCAGACGATATGTTTCGGGTCTCAAAACCCCTAGAGGGTTACAACTCCTAATTGACTGCTTTGTGGAGTTCTGCACTGAGCGCGGATATGTTAAGGGCAAAGCATATTAGTAAGAGCTGTTTAAAATGGTTCACTGACACAACATCAATGTAAAAAATATCGATGTTAAAAATATCGAATAAAAAATATAGACAATGAAAATATCGACTCCTATACTTAAACAGGTAAGTACAAAAATATCGACTCAAAAATATCGATGTAAAAAATATAAATGTATAAAATATCGACTTTTATATAAATATAAAATAAAATAATATATATTAAATAGGTTAAATATTAAATATAATATTAACAAAATAAAATAAGTTTAATATACATTTTAATAAAGTATAACAAACTTAATAAAAAAGATAACCACACAAACATAATAATGTATACATATATATTTACTTTAAAACAATTAATAAACTATTATTTTTAATTTATGTTAAAATTTTAAAATAATGTAAAAAATAAAAATATAAATTAATGATTTAAAATATAAAAAACAAAAATCTATAGTAAATTAAAATCTAAAACTATTAGAAAAATATTTAAACTTACATTTCACAATACAATCAGTGCAACAGTAGGGAGAGTGTTGGATAGCAAAGGGGTGAAAATAACTATTCCCCTCCAGTGAGTGCAAAAGTAGGGTAAGTGTTGAATAGCGGAGGAATTAAATTTACTATTCCAACTCCAATGAGTGCAACAGTAGGGAAAGTGTTGGATAGCGGAGGGGTAAAAATTACTATTCCCACTCCAGTGAGTGCAACAGTAGGGAAAGTGCTGGATAGCGGAGGGGTAAAAATTACTATTCCAACTCCAGTGAGTGCAACAGTAGGGAAAGTGTTGGATAGCAGAGGGGTAAAATTTACTATTCCCACTCCTTCCCTATACTCCCTATCGTTCCCGCTGCTTCGCATGCTTCCCTCCCCACTCTCACTTTGGCAGCTATCCCCCCTATTTCCCAGGACGAGTTTCTCACGCTGAGTAGGAAGGTCAAATCGGGTTCCCCTATGGATCCTCTGAGGCCTGCCCAATTTATGGACTCCCTACCTGCACTACTTACACCTTTGTGCCAGGTAATCAATTCCTCCTTCGCCACTGCTGTGGTGCCTCGGCTATGGAAGCAAGCTAGGGTGGTCCCCTTGCTGAAAAAACCCTCACTGGACCCAACTAAACCGGAAAATTTCCATCCCATATCTTTATTGCCTTGGGCTGCTAAAGTGGCTGAGGCCCACACCAATAACATCCTTTCGAGCTTTCTGAACAACACCGGCGTCTTGGATCGTTCCCAGAATGGCTTCCGCCCTGGCCACAGCACCGAGACTGCGCTCTTAGCGGTGAGCGAACATCTGCGAACCATCCTGGATGAGGGACATACCGCGGCCCTGATATTGCTCGATCTAAGCGCCGCTTTTGATACGGTCTCTCACCGGATCCTCCTACGCCGCCTAGAGGAGGCTGGGGTGGTAGGTCTGGCCTTGGATTGGTTTCGATCTTTTCTGTCTGACAGAACATTCCAGGTCATGGCCCCCCCTTTCTCTCTCACGCCCATTCCATCAAGCAGGGGGTCCCCCAGGGCTCGGCATTGAGCCCCGTTTTGTTCAACCTGTACGTTCAACCCCTGGCTGCGGAGGCGAGAGACCATGGCTTGACCATGGTCTCGTATGCTGATGATACGCAGCTGGTGGTGGCCCTCTCCGATGATCCTAAGCAGGGTGCCTCCAAATTCCGGAGTGGCCTAGCGGCGGTCGCGCAGTGGATGACCACCAACTGCCTTCAACTTAACGCTAATAAGTCAGAAGTGTTATTGGTGGGGAGAGATAAGGGGCTCTGGAGCACGCAATGGTGGCCGGCAACTTTGGGCAGTGCCCCCACCCCTAGGTCGGCGGTAAAAAATCTTGGGGTCTGGCTCGACTCCACTCTTGGGTTTCAGGAGCACACTAAGAAGGTTGCAGGCACCTGCTTTGGCCTACTCCGGGGCCTGAGGCCCATGTTGGGGTTCTTCGATCCACCCACCCGCCAACTGATAGTCCAGGCGACTATTTTGTCCAGACTGGACTACTCCAACTCACTCATGTTAGGCGCTAATAAGGCAGAAGTGACTCGTCTTCAGCGAGTCCAGAATGCAGCCGCCCGAGTCTTGTTGAGGCTCCCTAGAACCTGTTCCGTGACGGGTGCAATACGCCGTCTACATTGGTTACCCATTTCCAAAAGGATTGAATTCAAAGCGCTATGCCTGACTTTCAAAATACTAAAGCTTTCATCCCCTGAGATTCTGTCTAATCTGTTGGTTCCTTGTGTACCCACCCGCCAGCTACGCTCTGCTGAGCAATATTTGGCTACGGTCCCTCGGGTGAAGCGCCTTAGAGCTGGGGTCTGGTCTTTCCGGTTTCTAGCCTCGAAACTATGGAATACCCTCCCTATTCAGATTCGCCGTCTGGATTGCTTGCTAACCTTTCGGAAGGCCATCAAAACCTACCTGTTCCCCTTGGTCTAGCCTCTAGTTTTCTACTGACACTGCTACCAGCGCCGGGACGCCTCTTCACTGAGGCAGCTGCGCGCTATATAAGTATAATTAACATAACATAACAGTGAGAGCTACAGTAGGAAAAGTGTTGGATAGCGGAGGGGCAAAAATTACTATTCCCACTCCAAAGAGTGCAAAAGTAGGGAAAGTGTTGGATAGCAGAGAGATAAAAATTACTATTCCAACTCAAGTGAGTGCAACAGTAGTGAAAGTGCTGGATAGCGGAGAGGTAAAAATTACTATTCCCACTCCAGTGAATGCAACAGTAGGGAAAGTGCTCGATAGCAGAGAGGTAAAAATTACTATTCCCACTCCAGTGAGTGCAACATTAGGGAAAGTGTTGGATAGCGGAGAAACAAAAATTACTATTCAAGCTCAAACATTCAAAAAATAAATAAAAAATATTAAAAATTAAAAAAATCATAAAAATAAATTAACAATATTTAAAAAATAAAATATATTAAACATATAAAAAGTACACATATTATAATATTAATTACATATAATAAAAACCTACAAATATTATATAAAATAAAAAATTAAATACATTTATAATAAATAATTCTTTTAAACTAGAAAATATTTACAAACAAAAAAATTTATTAAAACATAAATGTATTTCTTTTATTTCCTACCCTATAACACCACACCAATAACAAAACACTTCAAAAAATTTTATTACATTTATTTCCATAATTAACATAATTAATAATCAATTAAAAAAATATTATTAATAAAAAAACTAATAAACATTAATTGACTGCACACACTTTAACACTATAATATCCACAACACACACCTAAATTAAATTACAAAATAATAAAACACAATTAAAACTTCTTTTTAAATTAAAAACTATTACTATTAACAACTAATAATTACAAAATTAAAATGTATTTAATACCCACCCTTTACCCCTTTAAAAGTAGAAACAACACACACAAAAATAAGCAATTACCCAAAATAAATATCAAATAATTAACATTAATTAACAACTGTATATTAATTAATTAAACACAAATTACTTCTCACCCTTTACTCCTATAAACACCACAACACACACCTAAAATAATTACACAATTACCATAATTAATTACCAATTAATTAATTCAAATTATTTAACAACCAATTATTAATTCATCAATTAAAAATAAATTACTTTCCACCCTTAACACCCCTTACACCTATAAACACTACAACACACACCTAAAATTAATTACACAATTACCAAAATTAATTACCAATTAATTAATTAAAATTATTTAACAACCAATTATTAATTCATAAATTAAAAATAAATTACGTCCCACCCTTTACACCTATAAACACCACAACACGCACCTAAAATTAATTACACAATTTCCATAATTAATTACCAATTAATTAATTAAAATTAATTAACAACCAATTATTAATTAACTAATAATAGATTACTTTACACATTTAACACTATAACATCTCAATTAAACAAATATTAATCAATAAAAAATAATCAATAAATGTAATATAATTATATTACTTCCCACCTTATTCCCTATAAACCCACAACCCCTAAGGAACTAAAAACACAAAATTCAAATAAATAAAAATTAATAACTACTTAAAATTTAACACATATCTTAAAAATACAAACAATTCTTATACAAAAAAATACACATCACATACATATAAAATATATACTAAAATACATAACATTAATAAAAAAACTATGGGGCCGATTACGATGGCGGTCGGTGTCAGTACCGCGGTGCCGGCGGTGCGGAAAAACGCCTTTTACCGCCCGCCAGCAGCGGTCCTCACGGCCGCCATATTATGAAGGGCAAATATGCCCCATTTCCCGACCTCCGCGGTGCAACACCGACCGCCATGAAATTGCGCCCGCCACCGCGCCGGTGGGAGCCAATGGAGACTCACCGCCGTGCGTAATGACATCCCGTCCGCTTAACAAATTAGGATGCGCCAAACAACCCGTCGAACCGCAGGGGAGAAACCGCCCTTTCAGACACGGCGGAATCTCGACAGCGGAGCGTGAAACGAGACTTCCGGAGCCCTCCACCCGGAGCCGAACGCCATGGATCCAGCACTACACGTCCTCCCGGTGCTGTACGTGATACATCACCAGGTCAACATCGCCCGCCGCGGACGCCGCCGCAGGTACGTAAAAAAAACACAATACAACACAAAACAGAACACAAATTCCA
The DNA here is from genome assembly GCA_963921515.1 of Calotriton arnoldi. Lineage (NCBI taxonomy): Eukaryota > Metazoa > Chordata > Amphibia > Caudata > Salamandridae > Calotriton > Calotriton arnoldi. The sequence continues at coordinate 423,880 of CAWUFW010012654.1, read as the reverse complement.
CGGGCTGAAACAGGGCACCTGGCCACACCAGACACACTGGTGTGGACAGGAACACATCCATCAGTGTACCCACACATGTCTCATCTGGCACCAATTCACACCCTGCATCAAGCCCACCAAATTACCGCGAACATAATGTAATGTGTTGCTGACGACACCGCAGCGGTGAGTATGCGGGAAATCCATCGCACAAAGCAGAATGCATGTACAGCAACGGTCAGGCCAGAAAGACCACAGGCCACCACCACCACCCACCACCCACAGCTCCGCCGCACACAGCAAGAAACATGCCAATACCCCCTGTGCACCCCCATGTCCAACACCAAGCGAGCTAAATCCACACCCAGCAGCACACAACTAACACCTAGGGAGACAGACACAGCAGCATTGGGTGTAGATTAACACACAGCACAGAGGCACAGGCCCAGGGCAACACACACACACACCACAACACCACATACATGGCAAGAAAGCTGAATACAAGCACAAAATTAACATCCACACACACAAGGAACATACAGACTACTGGACACACACCCTGCCAACTCACACAGACATACCCCACACCGACACACAGCCACATACACAGACTACATGCCACCAGCAATGGAGCACAACATAGAGGAAAGCAAAAATGATGTGCACACAAATGGGAGGGCAAGGAGACAACCAACAACCAGGTGAACAGACACATGCAGGACAAGGAACCTAGAACAACATCCACACCCCATCCAAGCACATGGCTGGCACAGTGAGTGAAGTCAAACAACAGTCACCTCAGTGCAACAACTCAGGGAGACAGCAAGGTAACCCATGTATAGGGACAGAGATGAAAGGAAGGACCTCAAGTCAAACAGTGAACAGCAAGTACACATGAGTATCACACAGGGCACATTGGCACACTCAATGACTGTCAAACACAAGTAGGAGTCCCCATACATACCCCCTCATATCTGCAGCACACAACCCCAATGCCAGACACACAGAAGGGCCTACATAATGTCCAGACAAGATACAGACAAACAATCAAACCCCCTGGGGGCATCCACAAACATCACACACACACAGGGATTTCAGTACCAACGTCTGCACCAAAACAAAAATGGCAAACACAATTCAAAACAGAAACACAGACAGAACCACAAAAATAACACACATCACCTGTGCAGCCAAACTAGGGAAGGCAATGGGAGCACACACACAACAGGAGTGCACCACCTCATCAGTCAGGAAAAATGCATAGGCTACATACCACAACACAGACAAGAAGTGCACCATCACAGAACAACACAGACACATCAAACACACAACAGATGCACAACACCACAAAGCACATAGCAAACACAGCAGTACATCAGGGGATGTACACTAGGACAGCACAAGGCAACATACACCCACAGCACTGTATGCACAACAAGCAGTGTGTACACACAAACACACAACAGTCCCACACAGCCATGAGTCACACGCCATTAACACACACATCAACACACACGACAAAGCCACAACCAACACACCGTACAACCCTTGACCACCCAAATGCACACCATGCAAGTAACCGTTGTGACTAGGATGACTGCCCATCACAACATGACTACACATCTACACTGCTAGGCATACATGAAAGCAAGAACGCACATACATGTTGAGCCTAGTCAGCCTGCCTGCAATCCCGTGTATATGACCCCTCCATGTGTTTGCAGTGCCCACATACCAGGATGCAGTAAAACATAGCCAACATAAACAAGGAAGGAACATGAGTCTGGTATGTCACCGAAAACAACATTACTGACCCCACAAGTATCCGAGTCATGAAGAACTGAAGTCCCCGTCACCCCTGTAAAAAAATGATAAGTCAAACAAGCCAGTAGCACAGTTGAAGTGGCACACAGAGCATGTGGCCCAGTAAATGTTAGACATACAGGAAAAGCCATATTCAGTAAGGACAATGACACAACTGACAACATGAGCAACTGTTTTTATTCACAAATAGCACTGATAGGCAACAATATCAGACAAGACCAAGGCACAAGATGCAGAGCCTGAACATGAGAAGCTGCACAGGCAGGGGGCAAACTGCAAGGCCAGTGGCCAGTCCAAGGTGCTGACAGAGTCAATGAGAAGCTGCACAGGCAGGGGGCAAACTGCAAGGCCAGTGGCCAGTCCAAGGTGCTGACAGAGTCAATGAGAAGCTGCACAGGCAGGGGGCAAACTGCAAGGCCAGTGGCCAGTCCAAGGTGCTGACAGAGTCAATGAGAAGCTGCACAGGCAGGGGGCAAACTGCAAGGCCAGTGGCCAGTCCAAGGTGCTGACAGAGACAATGAGAAGCTGCACAGGCAGGGGGCAAACTGCAAGGCCAGTGGCCAGTCCAAGGTGCTGACAGAGTCAATGAGAAGCTGCACAGGCAGGGGGCACACTGCAAGGCCAGTGGCCAGTCCAAGGTGCTGACAGAGACAATGAGAAGCTGCACAGGCAGGGGGCAAACTGCAAGGCCAGTGGCCAGTCCAAGGTGCTGACAGAGTCAATGAGAAGCTGCACAGGGAATGTGTGTCACCAAACTCTGCCATGGTCAGCAACACAGTCTGGTGTGTCACGATGGGCAGCACAGGTACCGGTGTGGGAGAGATAGGTCTGTGACGTTGATCAACATTCATACTTGGCTGTCAGTCTGACTGGGAGCTGACTGTGTGTCGGGCACTGTTGGACCACTTGACTGGGGAGTGAGACGCCCAGCTGAGGAAGAGCTATCAGTGGCCTTGGACGCTGGAGGGCTGCTTGGACCAGGTGGTGTAGTGGCACGTGGAGGTGGACTCAGGCCGACGTGGGACACAGTGTGGGAGGGAGACAGTGGAGGGGTGCCCTTCCACTTCTTGGGGATTCTAAATGGCTTGCCTGTCTTGGTATCAGTGGGAAGTGGTGTGGACACAAACGGCACACTCATCACCAAGGCTGCCGCAGGTGCACACGCTGGACCTCCCTTTGGGGATGTGCTGGATCCAGAAGGACGCTTAGCCTGGCATTGCCTCTGCCCCTCCATCCCCTCTTTACCCTGTGTGCCCCCTACAGTGCCCTCCTGTCCCTGCTTCACTGGACTTGGAATGGGAGTAGAGGTAGTTGGTGAAACAGCCTTGGATACCTTACTATGTGTAGCCTTGCCAGGCCCCACCTTCACAGTGGGCATGGAGAGTGTCTGCATGCCTTTGCGAGACGTTTTTGGGACCACAGAGTCTGTGGCCGGGGATTGCTCTGAGGCTAGTGACCCTGAGTACTTCCTCCTTGAATCATGTGCCTTTCCAACGCCTGACGGGCTCTTCCCTTTGCGCTCTGGGGTTGTTTTTTTCTTCATAGGGGAAGGTGTCTGTGACCTTGACCGCTTGGGCTGCTGCTGCTGTGTGCTACGTGTGCAGTATCGTGACGTTGAGGTGTGTGAAGAGTGGTCACCGTCGTCAGACGTCGCCACTGGCATGGGGGTGGACAAAGGGACTGGAATTGGACTACGAGATTGAGCCAGTTGAAGTGCAGCCGCCATTGTGGAGGACATTGTCTGGACAGTGCGGTGCAGCCCACCCACGTCTGAATGTATGCCCTCCATGAAAGCTAACACCTGTGCCAATTTGCGGTCGTGGTCTGACAATGCATTGAGGAGCCCTGTCTGCCCCACACACAGCGGGCGCATAAGGTCCACACACTCTGCACTGATGGCAGCAGGGGGCACAGGGGCAGGGGCAGCGGTGCCTGGAATGAAGGACACTCTTCCCCTCTTTGTGGTGCGAACACGGGCAACAACAGAGGAAGTGGCTGGGAGGGTGGGCACTGCACGCTGTGTGCTGGAAGATGTAGCAGACTCTCCGTTCCCTGTGTCCTCCAAGATGTCTGCACCACCGCCGTCATCAGATGATGTTGAACTTTGCGTCTCGGGCTGTGATTCCTCCAGCATACTCCTATCCCCCTCCGAGGCGCTGGTCACATCTGTGTCACTGGGATCCTGTGCAGCTGTTGTGCTTGTTTCACCACCACTGGTGTCCGTCCCCTGTCCCTCCGTGCCCACGGGAGATGCTGCATAACAGAGAGACATGTAGGGTCAGCAAAGTGACAGCAACAGGATAAACATATTCAAGCAAAGCAACACTGAGGATGACAAAGTCTACATGTTGCAGGCCACCCCGTGCATTCTCACCATGCAGACACACTTCACTACCTCAAACAGTGCGTACAAACATCTAAACACGGCATAGCTGAGCCATGTGATGGGCAGACAGCACAACATCATGCATGTTGGGGCGTACAAACACTAACACCAATGGACCAGGCCTGCAGCACACCACCCACAATGCCATTGAAATTCCCAGGATTGGAAAAACATCAGTAAGTGCATGTATGTAAAATCCGTGACTGCCACACCCAGCACAGGGGCCACTTACAACCCACTGCATCACAGTAACCACATCACGTACACCAGCGCAAGTACAGGCTTGGTACACATGCAGCCACTCACAGACAAAATCAACCTTCACAGAATACTCACCCCTAGCTTGCTGTTGATGCTCCTTCAAACGTGCGTCCAGCTCAGGCTGTGTCACAGCCAAGATGCGGCACATCAGTGGTGTCAAGCTGCGTCGTGACAACCTGCCACTGCGAGGGAGTAACCCCAGTGTCATCTCGGCAACGTTCTTTGCCAGTCGTGATATGTCGTCCCACCTCTTGTGGCAGTGGGTGCGCCGGCGGTTTGACACTCCCAGAGCCCGCACCTTGGTTGCAATGGACCTCCACACGGCCTTACGCTGGTGTACCTTGAGCTGCAGGTGTGGGAGACAAGAGGGGGAAAACATCAGTGACACACTCTCATGGTAAAACCTGTTCCTCTGAACAGTGGCATGACACAGACTCATCTCCACACGGCAGATATGGGTCATTGATGTACACTCATGCCAACCACACACGTATCACACTCTGTACAGTCAGTGATGTGTCCTTGTCACATTGGGCGTGGACAGTCCATGCCAGGTAGAATCACACAGAGATGGACAACGAGGAGCCACACAAACAGTCACATGAACAATAACTGTCCCGAAACATGCAACACCAGATAGCTGTCACACCATATGGATGTGTACACAACACATGTCCATCCACCCTTCATGTCCATGCATTTAATGTGTGGGTTGCATACACCCCCTTAACAACTAGGAAACAGCATGTCAGCCAGTGCATGACACAACCCCACACTCTCAGGCACATACACCATCTGATCGACTACATGTGTGCCCCCCTTGCACTCACACCCCCACTGTTGGAGACTTACCACAACATTTGGGCCACCATATAGCCGTGGGTACTGTGTCAGCACCTCGTCCACCAGGACATCCAGCTCCTCGCTTGTAAATGGACTGGCACGGATCTTCTCCGTCCTAGCCATCACTGTGGACATGAGACGTCAGCGGCGGCAGTGGGCGGTGAGGGGTCCCAGGCAGCAGTCCCTGGAGGCAGCAGCAGGTGAGGGGTCCCAGGCAGCAGTCCCTGGAGGCAGCAGCAGGTGAGGGGTCTCAGGCAGCAGTCCCTGGAGGCAGCAGCAGGTGAGGGGTCCCAGGCAGCAGTCCCTGGAGGCAGCAGCAGGTGAGGGGTCCCAGGCAGCAGTCCCTGGAGGCAGCAGCAGGTGAGGGGTCCCAGGCAGCAGTCCCTGGAGGCAGCAGCAGGTGAGGGGTCTCAGGCAGCAGTCCCTGGAGGCAGCAGCAGGTGAGGGGTCCCAGGCAGCAGTCCCTGGAGGCAGCAGCAGGTGAGGGGTCTCAGGCAGCAGTCCCTGGAGGCAGCAGCAGGTGAGGGGTCCCAGGCAGCAGTCCCTGGAGGCAGCAGCAGGTGAGGGGTCCCAGGCAGCAGGCTCTGTGAGCAGTGGAAATGTGGTGCTCCCTTCCACACATATATAGGGCCCTGGACTCGTTTCAGTGGTCATAGTCTTCTGCCATTGGTGTTCCAGGTCAGCCTTCTTCAAAAGCATCCAATGACCGCCTCCGCGGGGAGGAGCACGCCTACCGCGATTTTTGAATCTGCAACATGCCACCGCGATAGCGGTCCCCATTGGCTGCAAGGGCATGGTTCATGGCGGTGACACACCGCGGGGTCCTGGCCGGCGCTACCGCGGTGGTGCATCTTACAAATGCATCCTATCTCCGCATCCGCTGGGGGCGGAGCACTCCTACCGTGATTTTTGAATCTGCATCATGCCACCGCGATAGCGGTCCCCATTGGCTGCAAGGGCATGGTTCATGGCGGTGACACACCGCGGGGTCCTGGCCGGCGCTACCGCGGTGGTGCATCTTACAAATGCATCCTATCTCCGCATCCGCTGGGGGCAGAGCACGCCTACCGCGATTTTTGAATCTGCATCATGCCACTGCGATAGCGGTCCCCATTGGCTGCAAGGGCATGGTTCATGGCGGTGACACACCGCGGGGTCCTGGCCGGCGCTACCGCGGTGGTGTATCTTACAAATGCATCCTATCTCCGCATCCGCTGGGGGCGGAGCACGCCTACCGCGATTTTTGAATCTGCATCATGCCACCGCGATAGCGGTCCCCATTGGCTGCAAGGGCATGGTTCATGGCGGTGACACACCACGGGGTCCTGGCCGGCGCTACCGCGGTGGTGCATCTTACAAATGCATCCTATCTCCGCATCCGCTGGGGGCGGAGCATGCCTACCGCGATTTTTGAATCTGCATCATGCCACCGCGATAGCGGTCCCCATTGGCTGCAAGGGCATGGTTCATGGCGGTGACACACCGTGCGGTCGTGGCCGGCGCTACCGCTGTTTGATTGCCATAGAGTGACATGGGTGACCGGGATGTGGCTGGTGGAGCATGACAAACGCCATCTGCAGCTATGTAGAGGGCCATCACTAACACCAATGTGTCATGTGCAGCACATGAAACACTTGCGTCAGTGGTGGGCATCGACACAGGTACAAATGGTGGTTGGCATGCTCCGCCACCCAATTCACGGACAGTATGTGCGTCCGCTATGGGGAATATGCAGCATCACATTGTACACTCTGTGCGTCATTGTGTTTATGGGGCACGTTTAAGGCACCTACGGACAGTTCTTGTTGTGTGTGGATCAATGGTCATTACTGTACTACGCACAGTGGATACGTACAGTGGCACATGGCACTGGATAACATTGATATGGTCTCCTGTCACAAATGTCAGCCACTGTGTTACGTCTCACACCAAATGGAACACTGTACTCCATTATGTTGAGCAATATTTACACACAATGTCGTATCTGCCACCCATGCTGACCACTATCTCACACCTGAGCCCATGTGTTACACTGAAAACCCAGATGAACTCATTTATTCAGCATGACTGTCATCATTGGAAACAGATGTCACCCTGTTGTGTTATTGCTAAGACCAATTACATGCCGCATGTTATGTCTTTGTACACACTGGCAACTCCTGCAGTGTATGTCCACATGTACAGGGGGGCTCGACCTGCTAAAGGATGACGAGTACTTCAGCACCACACCTGGCATCCGTTGCATTATTATTGTTTGTCACTTGGGTAGACGGCCAGAGCAGATGTCTTTGCTACATGTCTGCCACCTGTAACCACAGGGACCTATGTGGTAGTGTCAGGTCTGTGCTCATGTTGTTTGGACTGTTGTATGTGAATCAGTGACATGTACATTTCAACAATGGTGCTTAGCTAAACTATGTTTTTGAGTGTTGTGCTGTGTTCCGGTGCTACTCACCTGCCACCAGTGCATGTCCATTGTTCACATCAGGAATGTTGCGTTGGCAGATGGACTGCATGCACGGTTGTGGATTGTGCTAACTGTATGGAATATAGTATGCGACATTTGTCCACAGGCTATGGGTGTCCAGTTTTGCCTGTGCAATGTGTGTGCACTGATTAGCGGGAATTGTCTGCAATGTTGGATGGTCAGAACAAGTGGCACACGTGTGCAGTGTGTTGCCACCAACACTAGTGTATGTGCATGCTATGGGGTGCTAGCCATCCTTGCTCACCATCTATTCCAGCACTGTGTGGGTGGATCACATCTGCTGGTGTATCAGGATGGAGTGGGCACCCAAGACAGGTGAGATGTACCTTGACTGTTGTGCCTGTGACACTCATCCAACTCCGACATTTGGTCAATGTGAGGTACCAGTGTCCCACTACTCATGCACAGCCAGCATGTTTGTTAGATGTGGGATATTGATTGTATGCTATGTTGGGCCTGACAGCCTGTGTGGAATGAGGGTCAGGATGCATGTCCTTTGGGACATGTGGTGTAAAATTACATCCACTGGTGTCAGGTGTCTGAGCCAGTTGTCCATATGTCATGCATACAGTATGTTCATGCGTAGACTTGTTGGCATACTGGCTTGGCATTGTCCATGTAGTGTTGTATGTTTGTGTTGTGGCACTGTTGTGTCTTGAAACAGCTGGATGTGTATCACCATGGTATGTGTTGTGGTGCACATGTGTCCTTGGGCACTCCCTCCTTGATGCTGCATGTAAATGTCCAAAATGGGGGAAGATTAAGGGTGCATACAGGCCCTGCTGATCACATCCCTCATCTATTGTTAATGTGTGCCACATTGGCTATCTGTGTGCTTGTAGAGAGTATTGGGCAGTGGGGTAATGGTGGCCTGTTACAGTGGTACACATACTCTGCACAGGCGTGACATCATCTGTCACTGTCCGACTTTGTATTCAAGTCAGCAGCAGATATGGCCTGTGTACTGATGACATTGGCACATGTATGGGTTTGGGATGTGAATGTCATTGAATTTGAGTGTGTTCGAAGTGGCACTGAGTACAAAGACAATCCCAATGATCTATCCACATTGTGTTGTTGATGTGTCCCCTGCAATTATTGGCCAAGGAGGTGTGGCAGGTACAGCAGCAACGTGGAAGCCAGCAGTGTCTCTGCTTCACACATGTCCTGTGTCATGTACACCCAAGGCTGAGTCCACCTCAGCTCGATATGTGACTCTTGGCATTCACATAGACAGTGTTCGTATTGTGTCTACTGACTGTGCACATCCATGACAGTTGTACAATTCATCTGTCTCATGTTGGGACAACACTGAATTGCACTGTGTGCTTTCAGGGATGACAGTCAATGTTAGCGTCGTGACAGGACAGACTTTATGAATTTGTGCACATCCTAATTTATGTTGCTATGACGTGTCCCCTTTCATCTCACCTAGGAGGCGACCTAATGTGTTTCGTACCTTCACCCTGCTGGCTAACATGGAGGATACCGACATCATAAGGCGATTCCGTCTGGATCGGACAAACCTCCTGGAACTTTGTGCAATATTGGAGCCACACCTGCTTCCACGCAGGACATACCCAACAGCACTCACGGCAACGGCAAAGGTGATGGCATTCCTACATTTCGTGGCTACGGGATCCTTCCAGCAAACTGTGGGCATTGCAGGGGGATGTCCCAACCAACATTCAGCATGGTGCTACGTGATGTCCTGTTGGCTATGATGCAACACAGGGACCAATTCATACATTTCCCCAGGCGGCATGAGTTGACGGATGTGAAGGGCGAATTTTATGCACTTGGACACGTTCCTAATGTAGTTGGTGCAATAGATGGCACACATGTTTCCCTGATTCCACCCCAAGCACGGGAGCATATTTACCGGAATAGGAAACATTATCATTCCATCAATGTGCAGGTGGTGTGCCAGGCAGATATGGTCATCTCACACGTTTGTGCAAAGTTTCCAGGATCAGCCCATGATTCACACATAATGCGCAACAGCATTTTACCACAGCTGATGGCCAATCTGGTGCCGGAGCGGGCATGGATTGTGGGTGAGTACAAAGGGTCGAGTCGTGTGCTGTTTGTGTGCCATGCTGTCCTCGGACACATGTCAGACACTCAATCTGTATGTGTCTTTCACACTTAGGTGACTCTGCATATCCCAACGGACCTTGGTTGCTGAGTCCACTTCGCAATCCCAGGACACCAGCTGAAGTGCGCTACAACAATGCCCATGGGAGGACACGTCGGGTCATTGAGCGAACATTTGGACTCCTGAAATCACGTTTTCGATGCCTCGACAAGACCGGAGGGGCTCTGCAGTACTCACCCGTCAAGGTGTGTCAGATAGTGGTAGCATGCTGCATGCTACACAACCTGGCAGTGCGGAAGGGGATCCCCTTAATCCAGGATGATGATGACCAGCCACAGCCCCCACCTGCAAACACCCAAACGTCAAGTGACGAGGATAGTGGAGAGGAGGAAGGTGTTGGACAGCGTCAGCAGCTCATCAACAACTACTTCACTTGATGGTCAGTGGCAATGTCAATACTGGCTGTTGTCTGATGATGTTGTGCTTGGTGAATATGTGTATGTGAGTTTTGTGACTACAGCATGTTGCAGAGTCAGTGCTGGCTGCAGATGTGTATGGTAAGGGATCTTTTGACACATCTACTTGATGTCTATGTTGGTACAGTTGCTCCTTGTGACATGTGCAGATTGTCGTACCTTGATGTGCTGTGTTGTGTGATGGTTGTTAGTCCACCACCTGAGTAGTAACTGATGTTCTGTTGTGTTTTCCTAGGTCCCTTCAGCCTCTACTTGCCTGCGGAGTATCCCTGCTCCTGTGACATTGTAATCATGGGTGTGAGTTAACATACTGTGATGAACATGGAACAGTGACAACTACATTGGTGCGTTATTAGTGTTAATTTACAGTGGATACATGTGATGTAGATGTGGATATTTACAGATTTGTGAATGGTGAATAACAGATTTGTCAGTGATGGTAGATGAGACAATAGAGTATACACTAGATCAGTATGGTAACACAGTCCAACAGTCATTTGCCATTCCCACGGCATTGTGTGTGGGGACAGTCTGCAGGGTACACAGCAGGATGAAGAGGGGTGCCATCATGGCTGGCTACTTGACTGGCTTTTGCCAGGTGCTTTGCCACGGGATGCTCCCAATGATTTTTTCGGGCGGCCCCTTGTTCTTTTGGCAGGGGGGGACACAGGTGCATGGCCAGTGGTGTCTGATGAGTCCCCATGCTCGCTGAACGCAGGGGAGGATGGGGGTCTGTCATCCTGCGGCACAACGGAGGGAGCTGTAGGTGTTGGCGGTGCCGCATGCCTGTCCCTGAGGAACCCCACTAGCTGGCCCAGGAGGTCCCTGATTTGGCCCATGCAGGCCACGAGTTGGCCCATGCGGTTGTCAATTGAGCGCAGCATCTGTTGTTGCTCACGGGCATCCTGCTGAGCCTGCCTCAACTGTCCCTGGACGTGTTCATAGGCCCCCACAACTCTGTGAATGTGTGCCAGTGATTCAGTGCCAGGGTCTTCTTCCCTTTGGGTCAGCCTTGTCCTCACACCTGGCCTGCTGTCACGGCCCTGTTGCCTCCCTCCTGTGGGCACCGGCCTACTCTCCCGTACCTCCGCAGTTGTTGTGGTCTGGTTGGCCTGTGGAGCAGGGCGAGTGTTGCAGGTAGCAGTGGTAGTGGTAGTGGTGGTGGAGGTGGTGGTGGCACAGGTCGTTGCAGCAGGGCTCTGCGTTGATGTTGTTGCTGAGGGTGGTGGGGCTGTGGGGTCCTGGGACACATTACGCCCTGCCACACCAGATGGTCCGGGTTGGTCCTCCTCCTCCTCATTATCCAGGGAGTCTGCATCCGAGGGAAGATGTTCGGGAGCTGGTGACTGGCTGTGCTGGTTGAGGTTGTCGTCCTCTGCAGTCAGTTGTTGGTCACCTGTGGGACAGGAAGTAGATGGTAATTGCCTTACACACCTCAGGGTTGCTGTGTTTGATGTCTCTTATTTACATGTTATGCTACACACAGTTGACTTTTTCACACATTGTATGTCTGCACAGTGATGTGCCTCATGCCATGCAGTGGAGTTACATTCATCATTTCACAATGGTGTGACCTGTGATTGGTTAGCATGCCACACGTCTAGTATTGGTGATTTCAATGTGAGGTTGTCATCTGACAACTGGCATGACTACAAGTTGATGTTCAGCATCTTTGCTGATCACTCTGCCTGGCAGACATTACCTGTGTGCATGGACTAGCCATTGTCATCACATGCATACCGTTGACATGTCCTGTGCTTGTATTTCTTTATACAGCAGACCATGCTAGTTTGGTTTTCCCATGGTCCTTCATGATCAGCACCCATGTACGCTACAGAGGGAAGTCTGGGTGATGCATGTCAGAGGCCCGTTTGCTTGGACATATTTGTTGAGAGTCACAGTTCTGTTTCTGTCACAGTTACGTACGCTGAGCTGTCTGCATCCTGTTAATGGCTGTGCTTTTCTTTTCTATTTTTGTGTGAAGTAGAGCCTCATGTTGTCATGTCTCTCAATGCTTTTGTTGAGTGATGGTGGTGTGCATGCACTGTCTGATTACCTGTGCAGTGTCACTTTGGTTTTTACTTACAGACACATGCTTCTGGGTGGGGTGCTCCAACCTGCTGAGGGGTGTGAGAGGGGGGCCTGTTGGGAGTTGTAGTGCTGCCTCCAGATACACATTCCCCAACCCTGTGAAGATGGCTACCTATCTGTTAGGTGGTGGGGGAGCGTTCAATGGCTGACACATGCTTCTGGGTGGGGTGCTCCATCCTGCTGAAGGGTGTGAGAGGGGGCCTGTTGGGAGTTGTAGTGCTGCCTCCAGATACACATTCCCCATCCCTGTGAAGATGGCTACCTACCTGTTAGGTGGTGGGGGAGCGTTCAATGGCTGACACATGCTTCTGGGTGGGGTGCTCTATTCTGCTGAGGGGTGGGAGAGGGGGCCTGTTGGGAGTTGTAGTGCTGCCTCCAGATACACATTCCCCATCCCTGTGAAGATGGCTACCTACCTGTTAGGTGGTGGGGGAGCGTTCAATGGCTGACACATGCTTCTGGGTGGGGTGCTCCATCCTGCTGAGGGGTGTGAGAGGGGGCCTGTTGGGAGTTGTAGTGCTGCCTCCAGATACACATTCCCCATCCCTGTGAAGATGGCTACCTACCTGTTAGGTGGTGGGGGAGCGTTCAATGGCTGACACATGCTTCTGGGTGTGGTGCTCCATCCTGCTGAGGGGTGGGAGATGGGGGCCTGTTGGGAGTTGTAGTGCTGCCTCCAGATACACATTCCCCATCCCTGTGAAGATGGCTACCTACCTGTTAGGTGGTGGGGGAGCGTTCAATGGCTGACACATGCTTCTGGGTGGGGTGCTCCAACCTGCTGAGGGGTGTGAGAGGGGGCCTGTTGGGAGTTGTAGTGCTGCCTCCAGATACACATTCCCCAACCCTGTGAAGATGGCTACCTACCTGTTAGGTGGTGGGGGAGCGTTCAATGGCTGACACATGCTTCTGGGTGGGGTGATCCATCCTGCTGAGGGGTGTGAGAGGGGGCCTGTTGGGAGTTGTAGTGCTGCCTCCAGATACACATTCCCCATCCCTGTGAAGATGGCTACCTACCTGTTAGGTGGTGGGGGAGCGTTCAATGGCTTACACATGCTTCTGGGTGGGGTGCTCCAACCTGCTGAGGGGTGTGAGAGGGGGCCTGTTGGGAGTTGTAGTGCTGCCTCCAGATACACATTCCCCAACCCTGTGAAGATGGCTACCTACCTGTTAGGTGGTGGGGGGCGTTCAATGGCTGACACATGCTTCTGGGTGGGGTCCTCCATCCTGCTGAGGGGTGTGAGAGGGGGCCTGTTGGGAGTTGTAGTGCTGCCTCCAGATACACATTCCCCATCCCTGTGAAGATGGCTACCTACCTGTTAGGTGGTGGGGGAGCGTTCAATGGCTGACACATGCTTCTGGGTGTGGTGCTCCATCCTGCTGAGGGGTGGGAGATGGGGGCCTGTTGGGAGTTGTAGTGCTGCCTCCAGATACACATTCCCCATCACTGTGAAGATGGCTACCTACCTGTTAGGTGGTGGGGGAGCGTTCAATGGCTGACACATGCTTCTGGGTGGGGTGCTCCATCCTGCTGAGGGGTGTGAGAGGGGGGCCTGTTGGGAGTTGTAGTGCTGCCTCCAGATACACATTCCCCATCCCTGTGAAGATGGCTACCTACCTGTTAGGTGGTGGGGGAGCGTTCAATGGCTGACACATGCTTCTGGGTGTGGTGCTCCATCCTGCTGAGGGGTGGGAGATGGGGGCCTGTTGGGAGTTGTAGTGCTGCCTCTAGATACACATTCCCCATCCCTGTGAAGATGGCTACCTACCTGTTAGGTGGTGGGGGAGCATTCAATGGCCGACACATGCTTCTGGGTGGGGTGCTCCATCCTGCTGAGGGGTGGGAGATGGGGGCCTGTTGGGAGTTGTAGTGCTGCCTCCAGATACACATTCCCCATCCCTGTGAAGATGGCTACCTACCTGTTAGGTGGTGGGGGAGCGTTCAATGGCCGACACATGCTTCTGGGTGGGGTGCTCCAACCTGCTGAGCGGTGGGAGAGGGGGGCCTGTTGGGAGTTGTAGTGCTGCCTCCAGATACACATTCCCCAACTCTGTGAAGATGGCTACCTACCTGTTAGGTGGTGGGGGAGCGTTCAATGGCTGACACATGCTTCTGGGTGTGGTGCTCCATCCTGCTGAGGGGTGGGAGATGGGGGCCTGGTGTGTGTTGTAGTGCTTTTTGTCTGTACACATGCATCCCAGTTGGTTTTGTTTAGCTTTGTGCTTTTTCAGGTTGAGTGGTGGTTACATCTGTGTGACCTGTTTTGGGTATTGTGGGTCAGACGAATGTCCTTTGGCCTAGGGGTTGTAGGTTTGAATTTGTGCAAGACGGTACATGGCAATGTGATGATATACATTGGTTTGTACTTACCAGCTTCCAGTCCCCCGCAGATTCCTTCAAGACTCTCTGGATGTAGGATTCCAAGGACCTTCTCCTCCCACGGACTGTATGGTTTGGGTGGGATGGGAGTGCCTCCACCAGTCCCGTCAGCCAGCTGACGGTTCTTGGCCCTCTTCCTCTTCACCACGGTCTTCAGGTCATGCCACCGCTTCTGTATTTCCTGCTTGTTGCGGGGGTGGTCCCTACTGCATTGACCTTATTGACTATCCTCACCCACATTTGGCTTCTTGTGGCTAATGGGGTGTGTTGGACCATGTTGCCATAGAGTTGTGGTTCAACTCTTATTATCTCATCTACCATGACTGCAAGCTCTGCATCAGTGAATTTTGGCATTTTGTGTGGTGGCATGGTGTGTGCTGTGCAGATGTTCTGTGGTGCAGTTGTGTGGGTGTTGTGGGTGGTGTAGGGGGTGTGTGTGTTGTGGTGGTGCTGTGTGCAGGTTTGCCTCTCCTTTGTTCTCTGTGGTTGGGACCTTCAGTTGTGGAGTGTAGCAAAGGATTGTGGTCAGGGAGGGGCTGGTTTTATGCTCGGCTATGGGGGGTGTGGCAAGCTGGTATGTTGCTGTCAGGTGTGTTGTGTGTGTTGTCCTGTGATTGGTTATTTTGAATTTCTGGGGCTGTTGTCATTGGGCACTTTTGGTTTGTATTGGGACAGGTCTACTTCAGTGTGTGCATTGTTTGTATTTTTTTTCGTATTTTTTCTACGTCCGCCATTTTTTTTGCGGATCCTCCGCAGCGGTTCCTCGGCAGCGGTGGCTATGCTGCAGCCCTTCCGCCGCCTATCGGATTCATCACTGTTCGCGCACGATGCGGTCGGATTCATAGGTAGGTACCATGGTTGTAGCAGGGATGTCATAATGTCACGGGCGGTTACTCCGTGTGCATGGCGGCGGTTCTTGGCTTTTCCGCTGAGTATCCAGCCGTTGCGGTCGGATTTTCAGCTGGTCCGGCGAGTGCGGGCGTTTTTTCGTTGTTTCCCGCCGCCGCCGGATTATTGTGCCGGTTCATCGTAATGTATCCGGCGTTTTTCCCGTTGGCCATGCGGGCGGTTTTTTGCCGCTACCATGGCGGTCGGTATGTTTTTCCGACCGCCATCGTAATCGACCCCTATATTTTTAACAACTATATTTTTGCAAACGATATTAAACACTTCGATATTTTTAAAATCGATATTACTTACCTTAAGTCGATATTCTTGACCACGATATTCTTGCTGTCGATATTTCTGACCAACGATATTAATGACTCGATATTTGTGCAACTCGATATTTTATACTTGATATTCTGTCTCTGCACCGTTTAAAGCTCCATCAGAACATTTCTGTCATCCTTAGACGTTTCAAATCAACAACAACTAGATCAGTTTCGCCAGCTCCCCACATCTATAAAGCCAAAGTCCTAGGAGGCATGGTCTATGGAGCTGAACTATGGGGCTTCTTGTAGCTAAGTGGTCTTACTTCAATTCAAAACGATTTTTTGAGATCTCTGATCAATCTGCCTCAGAGCACTCCTTTGCTCACATTCTTTTTAGATTTGGAGATGGGAAATGTATCCTTAAAGGTAAACATCAGACCACTGCTATAGTGGCGGAGGTTGTGGTACACCAAGGGAACTTACCATACCGTGCAGTACTAAAAGAGATTATTTCTCTTGATAAACTATGCAAAATCCACTTAATTAGCAATGTACTGTCAATGTTAACGTTGCTCAGTTTGAAAAAGCATTAGAAAGAAAGGATGGACTCCCACCCATTATCAAAAGAACAGTTAAAGGAATTATATTGGAACCATGTGTCAGTGTGAGAAATCCCTAATCCCCGACTTGGGTCCCTAATTGTAGTCTTCGTGGATTCTAATTGTACTTGTTCTTATGAACATTACTTTCATTTTATCACTCCACCATTGGCTAGGCATTTGTACGTAAAATTCTGATTTCATACTTTCTTAGTCAATGACTTTTGTTGACGGTGGTCGAATGGCGGTACTGATCCTGCTTGACCTGTCTGCCGCCTTCGACATGGTCAACACAGTCAACCACTAAATTTTGCTTACACGTTTAAAAGGGATCGGGATAGGAGGTAAACTCTTTAAATGGTTTGAATCTTACCTATCGGGAAGATTGCAGGCAATATCCCTTCCCCTGTTTGTATCTGAATATAAAAAAAATTGCCATGGAGCTGAGCCCCATCTTGTTCAATGTCTACTTAAGGCCACTGTTGACTTTGATCAAGGTATTTGGGATATCGTTTGTAAATTATGCAGACGACAGTCTATTAATAATATCAGTTGACAAATCGGACCCTAGTCAACTAAACAATCTTCATGTATGTCTGCAAGAGATGGCCAAATGACTTAATGGAAACACATGAAAATTCAACTGAGACAAAACAGAATTTCTCTGGTGCTTGCCAGGGAATCCACAACAGCAGCTCAGAGCCAATTTTTGCCCATGGTCAAAGAACTCAGATTTGGAAATAGCACACTCCATGCAAAACCTTGGAGTCCAAATTGACAACAGACAAGGGGGAGCTCCCTGCACATAAACAATACTCTCCTCAACACAGGCACCCTTGCATTATGGTACAAATGTGCCTGCATTGGCGCTAGGCAGCTACATTTAGCACCAGCGCAGGGCGAAACGCAGGTTTGCACCATATTCTAATAAATATGGTGCAGCCCAGCGTTTCTAAAGTGACCAAGCGTGTTGTTAGCCTTCTTGGCTTAACAACACGCTTCGCCACTTTATTGTACATATGCCCCCAAGATGGGTGTCCATCACTTTGAAAGGATACATTAAAAAGGCAAGATGAAGGCCATTTTGTGAGGCGTATGCATGATGAAACATGTGTGATTATAGATTATGGATGTTTTGTTTCTGGTGCTATTCATCATCAGCAAAAAAATATTTTTGCTTTTAGCCGATGCTGACAGCATTGCCACAAAACATTGGCAAAGCAAAAGTCAAAACCTAGAGGCGTTGCCAGTGCTTTTCATTTATTTAGCGTGCTCCGACGCCGTTCAGCCCTGGTGGAGGTACAGAAAACAATGTCAAGAAATAATTACCTACTTGCTATCTTCCTTGTTCAATCATAACTTCATGATCAGGTCATCTCCTCCCATAGACCCTTATTCAAAGTTCCTCTGTCTCTTTTCTGCTGTAAAGCAAAACAAACCCCTCCCCTATTAAGGTGCTGTCCTCGATTCCCTCTTCCTATTTTTGTTTGTCTGTCTATGACAAAACTGGTGAAATCCAGGGGACTTCACGCTTCATTTCTTGTGCTGCAGGTGGAATTTCTTTGAGATGATGAGTTGCTCCTTAACTTTCTTTAAGGGGATCAGGAAGCTAATGGTGGCTCGCCTCTTCATTTAGGCCACCAGCGGTGAGGCAGACACTGCGGGACAGGTCAACACCCAATGGATGCACAGGCTGGCTGACGAACATTATTGGCCATGGGGTGGCTGGTGCTCTGAGTTACAGGTTGGAGTTCCTGAATGTCAGGGATTCCTATAGTTAATCTGGAAAAGAGCTGAAGTTGTTGCTCCTTGAAAGTACTATATTTACATGCATATGAGTAGCGTGTAATGATACAAAAAATGAAAACCTTGTGAACTCAGGTTTTGGTGCTTTTTAGTAGTTGCCATTGACTTGCACTATGTAATTCCTGGTTAAACCATATTGATAGGTTTTTGCTGTCCTGTTGGAGGTGGGGCCAGGGGAGAGATTTAATAAAGACTCCATATGATTGGTGCTATTGGTATCAGCAAATATGGTGTCCTGCTTGATTCACATGGGGCTGTTTTTTATATTTCAGGGCCTTTATAAAGCTTTTTGTTGATCCAGTTGTTGGTGCCCATGGAGCACAAGTGATTTCAGAAGTGCACGCATCAACTGTTTTTTTTCCTCAGAGAAGGAAACTAGTTGAGGATGCAGTAGGTCCACTAGGTCTCCTTCCTCTACTAAGGCTGTTCAGGGGAGAAGGAATTCTGAGGATCCATATATTCAGAACCTTATTGATCAGGCTGTTTGTAAAGCATTGGAGGCCGAAAGAAAAGGAAAATAAAGAAACATCACCAAGGGGGAAACAAATCTCATTCTTCTGGCTTGTCTTCTCCGGAAGTGGCAGGGCCTCCCATAAAGAGGAAATATTTAAGGAGAGAAGAGATGCAACAGATATAATCTGCATTGGGATAGTGGAGGATGAACCTATGGGCCATTTTCCACAATGAGAGGGACCTTCAGGCCCAGCTCTTTCTCTTCACAACAGAACTAGATCCCTGATTCTGTGAGAGTAGGAGGATTGGGATCCTCTGGCAATCCCAAAATGTATGCAGAAGATTGACATGCTGATAGTCGTTGTGCTAGGGAATCTGGCAGGAAAGACTTCTATTAGTCCAGATGACTGCACCTCATTGCATGCTGTTGACAAGAAAACAGAGTCAGTGCTAAAGAAGGCTTATGCTGCCCTACTTATGCTGCCCTCAATCTGGTTTTGTGTACATCAATCTATGCTGTATGGCACAATCATTTGTAAATGATTTTGATGGACTAGCTACTTTGCAAGAAGGAGAGGTCTTCTCTGACATGCTTGCTAACATGGACCTTTAGGCTAGATTTCTTTTTGGATGTGTCCTTTGACGTTCTCAGGGCATCAGCTGGTGTTTTCATTCCGCCAGAAGGCACATCTGGTTAGGTGATTGAAATGCAGAAAATTCAGAGAAGGCGGCTTTGCTCAAGATACCTTTTTTAGGAGTTAAGCTTTTCGGGGATCAGATGGATTTCATTGGTCACAAAAACTTTAAAGACCGCAAACATGCTTTTCCTTACAAATATCATCGTCTTCTCAGGACGCTCATTGGCAGGCAAAAAGAAGAAGGCATTTTCAACCTGGTTTAAAATGTAATGGATTTTTGGGCACTCAAATAATCAAGCAATGCTACAGTACATCCTTCTACTGAAAGCCTCCAGAACAGTTGTTCATCCATATGTCTATCTCAAAGAATGAGAATGGGTATCGGCCATTTGAGAGGCAGTCTACGAGTTACTCAAAAAGTGTGCACACCTTCTTCTGATCAAAATTCTGTCTCTTGCTTAGATGTCGGTTCTTATTTACATCAAAAAAGTTTTCAGCTTTAAGATGGGTGGAGTCCTTGTGAATTTCAGTCCTTTCTGGAAAGGTTTGAAGCCCCCGGTTCAATCTCTGACCATATGGGTGAGATCTACAGTGGCTTTGGCATTCAATGAGAAAGGATTGTCTTGTCCTGGGGGGCTTCAGGGAAGGTCTACTGAGGGCATGTATGCTTCTTGTGCAGAGGTTTGCATGGCAGCTGCTTGGGCCTCTACATCTACCTTTGTTAAACATTATCATATCCAATTTTAGGATTTGGATTATGCTAATTTTGGTTCCAAAGTACTCTCATTAGCACTATAAGAGGGGAGTACTTCATTAAAATTGTCTCATTTTGCTGTTGCGAAGAGTCTTACGTTTTATTTTTCCTAATATTTTATGATTGCCGGTATTTGGCCCAGATTACCTTCAAATCTTTGGTGTTCCTCATAAAATAATGACTGTAATGAGGAAGATGACGAGGCGGTAATACTTTAATTTCTCACGGGTAATTCTTCCTCATTTCAGTCATCTATTGCCTCCCACCCTCCCTTTAAAAATGGTAATCTGTGGGCCAGGACATTTTGGGATAGTTTGATACAAACAGGAAGAGGGATTTGTGGACAACTCCTTTACAGAGGAGGGGTTTGTTTTCCTTCAAGGCACAAAAGATACGAGATTAGTGAAAAGGTTTCTGTGGGAGCGGATGACCTCCTCATAAAGTTGTGATGGAATGGAATTATGGGTAAGTTAAGTAATTAAAGCATTAAATATGTCCTGCTCGCTCAAGATAAAGCATATTATGCATGCACCTGCCAGTTACCTTTACAAAGAAAAGTGGTGAAACTTGAACTACAGCACGAATGAGAAAAACAAGCACAATGGCTCCTGTTTGACGGCTCAACGCCCAAAGCAGAAACAGAGAACACGTGTGATGTTAATATTAAATAATAGTATTTTAACGAGGAATCTTCTCTTTTCCCTTCCGGGGAGTCTGCTGCCTCACTGGTTAGCTTTTATAAAGCTGTGGAATCTCACACTTTACTGAACTATTACTATTTTAAATAACTCATCTTCCGAGCGTATACTTTTTTAACATAGTTATTTGAGTTTCCAGTGCGTGGCGGGATATGAAGCAGTAAACAGTTCCCATGGCTGGCTGAGCACAGAAGTGAAGCTGCGGCGTCCATTCATTCGTGAAGGCTGTTTATTGCAAGTACTTCGCTGCACACTGGAAGTTATTGCTGTTTTTGCCACTCTTCTATTAAGGTAGGAGTTTAATGTAGCTGAAAAACATTTCAGTGGAATATTTAAATCCTTGCAAAATCACCTCTGTGTGTAGCTGCGGCCCTGCTTCCTAATACCAGAAGAAATCGTATCTTCACACAAGCTTCATTAAAGTTCTGTTTTCTACTCGTTCCCGCCAGAAGCACTAACCTCGATCAGAGTTCAATGGTCAGGCGCTCTTCCCATAATTCATCTCTTTCCATAATTCATTTCAGCCATGCATTTAGGTCAACAGATAACGCCTGCATTTGGTATAATGGAGGCCTCTCCCTGTTCCAGTCTTTGCTCGTGCAAGGACGTCTTTTACCTGCAAAGTCTGCTTTTGCCATTTTTCCATTTCTTCAGCCCATCATCTCTCTTTCCGGTTCCATCCCACATGGTATGAAAATAGGCAGGGCCCGACTGGGAACCCAAAGCAGTGCTGGCAAATTTTGTCAGACCAGCCCCCATACCGTGAGTAACCAAGCGAGTGAGCCTGACAACTATAAGCGGCTTGGGGTGATTCTCCCCCAAGACAATTTGGGAGAAATGGCAAAAATGGAACATTCTACAACACATTTTCATTATATATTCAATTGTATTAGTTTATAAAGCATAGCAAATGATGACCTTACAGTGCACCTGGATGCAGCAATCTTTATTGAGGCTCTTCAATGATTCCCTCACTATCACCCTCCAAACGTGCCTCTCATCTCTCCATAGCCCCTGTCTCACAATGTATTTCATTAGTGTATAGTGCCTCTCATACCGGTGTAGGGTTTTGGAGCATTTTACATAACATACTCATACCAGCAGCGGCCCGTGCAGGTAAGAGCGGTGGGGCAGTGGGGCCGGGTGAGTGGGAGATTTCAATAGATGATGACGAGGGAAAATTATTTATTTATTTTTCCCTCGTGGTTGTCTGTTGAATCCCCTCCAACTTGGCCCCACCGCTCTTAACTGCACGGGCCGCACCTGACACATACAGAGACAATGAATCATACGTGTGTAAATCAGTGTATAGAAAATGTTACATAAGACAAATGGGGACTACAAGGTGTAGGATTCACATGTCATCCATACTGGTAGCCATTTTTCATGAGTGGTCTGGGGAAGCACAAAGTCAGGATTCAGAAAGTAACACAGTGGTTAAGGTTGACTTCACTAATAAGAATTTATTTCTACCCAAGCAAACCCTTTTAGCAAAATCAGGATAATGAAAGACTGGGGAAAAACATAAATTTCTAACCTAGTTTCCGATTGTAAATTATGAACTGCACAGTAACAAAAGATCTCTGTGACAAAAGTGGTAAACCACTGAGTTATACACATAAAATATTGTTCTGTGATCTGCATAATACAAGCTCTTTGCAGCAGCCATATTAACCCTCTTTGCAACCTTAGATGAGTCAAAATTGCCACTAGGCAAAACTCCCAGCTCTCTTCAGCAAGTACATTAATCACCAGAGTTATCTTGGCACTTTTATTGTTGCCTGAAAACTGCTGGATATACAAGGAACTTTGCAGTGCTTTTAAAACTGCTGCACTGCTACAAAATTGTCCCTCACTAACAAAACCGGTCCCCCACCCTCCCAGACTCCCAGGGAAACATCTGATGCTCGGTGAAGATTGACCCCTGACCATTGGCGTTAGCTCAACTCCTTCTGTCCCCTAAGTGCTAGCCACCTACTCAAAGTGGTAGCTGCTGAAATTAAACACATGCGGGCACCTCATGGGTAACAAAAAGGTCACAGCTTTGCTAAAAGAACTTTCATGGGACATAAAAAGCAACCCATCTGACAACTATTGAATGCAACAATTGCTGTGCATGGGGAAAAAATCAAGAAAGGTGGAGGGGAAAAATCTGGCAAAAACCTCCTCCTGGAAATGAAAAATAAGCAAAACCTTGGGTAGACAAACAAGCCCTGGATCCTATAAGACAGACACTTAATGTCACTTTTGCCATGGGCTCAAAGGAAAAAGTATAAACAGCCCTTAAAACCAATGGTAAATCTCAGGGAGGGAATACCACATTGTGCACAGATTTCAGCAATACCAATTCTTTTAACAGAATTATCACCAGCTTCTCTGTTCTTCAATTCTCCCTAAAGCAGTCTACCAGACTGCATCATAGGTGATTAGGCCTTTAAAGTAGCTATTCATAATTCTTTCTGAAACGCATCGAAAACAAAAGAGAGATAGCATGGTGGACAGAACAATACTAGATCCCTGGAATCCCTAAGCCTAGAAAAACGTTTTTATGAATTTCAAAGGAGGTGAATTTTGAGAACTTTCTGGTACTTTTCAAAGATAGCTATAATGGGAAGAATCAGTGTGACAGAGTAGAAAGATTTCCGTCCAATACACTTGTACCACACTGTGCACAGAAAAGCTTTGTTTTAGCAAGCCATCCACTTGACTTTGGTTGGTACAGGCCTGGTGGTAAAGGCTCTAGACACTATTTGTTGGTGGACATGCAGGAGGCAGTGAATTCTCTACCATCTGTTGTCAAAGTCAACAGAGATTTTAATATGTATCTGGATCTTCTTAGCTTGGAGAGGATAGCTGTTATGGCTGCCTAGAATGTGTGTGAAGGCATCATGTAGACTTTGAAGACCACCTGCACAGGGCAAACCCTTGGGGAACACACTTCTAGATGTGAGAGCACTATTTTAATAAGGACCCTAATATAACCTGGTGGGTGCATTGAGAGTGCAGTTGAACCAAGATAGGCACTTAAACCTACTACACAGTGCTTCTCAAGGAGGCTGCTGAGAGATCAGGGAGGATCGAACCACTGATATCCAATTACAAAACATTGCTAGTTAGCCAGACCTGTCAAATGAGACCAGAAAGAGCTATATGGAACCGAAAGTTGAAAAACTACTCTCATGGCTGATTTTTCCTAATAACCGAGGCAGGCTTGGCACTGGTCTCTGGAAAAAAGTGTTGTTGTGTGATGAGCAAGGTTTTGCTCCCTCTATGTGGAGGAAGAACTATACGCCCGATGCTAAATTGACCTATAAAAAGGCGATAAGGGAGTATCACTCTCTTTGTAAATCAGCTCGTGCCGATTATGTCTCCTCCACAATTTCTCAAGCCCAAAATTGCTCTAAAACCTTGTTTAAGGTGGTCAAGGAACTACCTGGAGCCGAAAGTCAGTCCACCCCTTTCATTCTAAATGAAACTCAGTGTGAAGATCTTGCCCACTTTTTTGGAAATAAAGTAAAAAATATATATTCTACAATGATAGGGGATAACCTGACCAATACTGCCCAGCTAGCCTATGCTCTTTCGAATGCAGTTACTAACACAAGACAAGAGTATGTGAATAATTCTAAATCCATCAACAAAATTGAATCTTGGTCTCCTCTCGATACGAGTTCCTTTAATTTGATTCTGGCCAACCTAAAATCTGGCTCCCCATGTGACCTGCTCCTGATCTCCGTACTGAGGCAACTTGAATCTCCTTTACTTCTGTTATTTATGGACCTTCTCAATGCCTCGTTACAAGAGGGAATAGTTCCGCCTGAATGGAAGCATGCCATGGTTCTGCCACTCTTAAAGAAGACTAATGCTGATCCTTCTCAGCCTTCTAATTTTAGACCTATTTCTCTTCTTCCGGCTTTTTCTAAGATCCTGGAGAAACATGTTAATTGTCAACTCTCCTCTTTTGTTGAGGCCCACAACTTTTTACATCCTTCACAATTTGGTTTCAGAGCAGGTTTTTCTACTGAAACTACTTTGCTAGGAGTGACAGAAATGTTGCGTCATCGTTTGGACATTGGTGAAACGGTGGCCCTCATTCTTTTCGACCTGAGTGCAGCATTCGACACGGTGTCTCACACCGTGTTACCGAAAGTGCTGCATTCCCTGGGTATTGAGAGCCGTGCTCTCCAATGGATTGACTCTTTTCTTAACAACCGCACGTTTCAGGTCTTTTCCACCACCACCACCAAAACTCATCATTCTCCGTTTGGAGTGCCCCAGGGCTCGGTTTTGAGTCCTCTTCTGTTCAATATCTATGCTCGTCCATTGGCAGATATTGCTGCAGAGGCAGGGCTGTCCATATTTTCGTATGCTGATGACACCCAGCTAATTTTCTCCCTTTTGACAGCTAAGGGATCTTCGATTCTCCAGTCCGGCTTGAGGAAGATTGCGTCCTGGATGCAGGACAATCTACTCAAGCTAAATGGAGATAAAACGAAAGTTCTGATCCTAGGGAAAAAACAAGAACTTTGGGGTCCTCAGCATTGGCCCTTGGAGATGGGCGCTTTACCCCAACCTGTTCGTCAAGTACGTAATCTTGGGGTGATTATTGGCGCACAGTTATCTATGAAACAGCAAGTTGTGAAGGTGGCCTCTATCTGTTTTACCATTCTTAAATGGCTGAAGAAGATTCTATGGATGCTGCCCCTTCCTACTCACAGAACTGTGGTCCAGGCCCTTATAACATCTAGGCTGGACTACTGCAATGTCTTGTATCTGGGTTGCAATAAGGAGGTGATACATAGATTGCAGATAGTGCAAAATGCAGCTGCCAGATTGCTCTGCCAGGCCCCTAAGATTGCCTCTACTTCAGGTCTTCTTCGCAATCTTCATTGGCTTAAGGTGGAGAATCGTGCTAAATTCAAAGCCTTGAGCTACATGTTTAAGATCAAAGCTGGCTTATCCCCTCAATACCTGCAGCCCTTGGTCCAACCCTATTTTCCCTCCCGTACTTTGCGCTCCACTACTCAATGTAAATTTAACGTTCCAAAAATCAGATTGAAGCGTATGCTTGGTCTCTCCTTTTCATATTTAGGACCCGCCTTGTGGAATTCTCTTCCCATTTCTCTGCGTAAAGAAACTGATTTTGTTAATTTTCGTAAACAGTTAAAAACCTGGTTGTTTAATTTGTAGTTTTCCTTTCTTCCCTTTCTTCAGGCTGGCGCGGGAAACCCCTTGGGGTAGCTGTGCGCCTTATAAACTCAAATAACATAACATATGTGGGTAGAAACCAGACTCAGTGTTGCTGAATTTTACATTGATTTTCAAGTATGCTTTAGCTGATCTTTAAGCAATTACAGTTGTTTCCAGAATCCATGCTAGGGATGAGATATTTGAGATTGATCAACGTTTGCTGGGATCATCATATCAATTTCAGGTTTCTTTAGAAGCACAATAATTATGTCAAACTTGAGATCATGAAGAATATCACCTCCTAATCAAACAAGGCATTGAGAGACTTCTTTATGGCCAGCTTAAAGGCCCACTTCAATGGAAGATATGTTATAGATTTCAGGGGGTGCTACTCATAGTTTTAGCTGCTTGTTTATCTTCCCCATGGAATCCTAAAATGCAGCTGCAAACTCAGCAATCATAGTGGAATGATGGTGCTCTTCTGCATTAAATATATGAGGGAATAGATTGTCCTCAAAGTAGCAGATTTCTGAGTGAAGTGAAGGCATGCCGAAGGCAAGCCTGTTTGAGCATGTCCATGCTTAAACTAATCCCAGAGCCAGGAACCCTAGTCCATCCCCGCTTCCTGGCTTCGACCCTCCCTATCTTCAGCCACATCTGCCGCTCCACATGCTGCTGCCTCACCACACAACACTGAGGGAGCATTCTCTTGCACTTCCTACAAATTTTCATGCACATTCCCACACCCAATCAATCAATCAATCAATCAATCACAGAATTTGTAGAGCGCACTACTTACCCGCGAGGGTCTCAAGGCGCTGGGGAGAGGGAAGGGGGGGGGTGCTGCTACTGGTCGAACAGCCAGGTCTTGAGTAGCCTCCTGAAGGTCAGCAGGTCTTGGGTCTGTCGTAGGCTTAGTGGAAGGGTGTTCCAGGTCTTGGCGGCGAGGTGTGAGAAGGATCTGCCGCCGGTGGTTGTTCTTCGAATGCGAGGGACGGTGGCGAGGGAGAGGTCGGCGGAGCGGAGCTGGCGGTTGGGGACGTAGAAGAAGAGTCGTCTGTTGAGGTATGCTGGGCCAGTTTTGTGGAGTGCCTTGTGTGCGTGGATGAGGAGTTTGAAGGTGATCCTCCTGTCGACGGGGAGCCAGTGCAGGTTCCTCAGGTGGGGGGTGATGTGGCTGTGGCGTGGTACGTCGAGGATCAGGCGTGCGGAGGCGTTTTGTATGCGTTGCAGTCGCTTGATGAGCTTGGCCGGGGCTCCCGCGTAGAGGGCGTTCCCATAGTCAAGTCTGCTACTGACGAGGGCCTGGGTGACTGTTCTTCTTGTGTCTGTCGGGATCCACTTGTAGATCTTGCGAAGCATGCGGAGGGTGTTGAAGCAGGAGGAGGAGACTGCGTTGACTTGCTTGGCCATGGAGAGCGTTGAGTCGAGGATGACTCCCAGGTTGCGTGCGTGGTCGGTGGGTGTCGGGGCTGCTCCCAGCGCACCACAACTGCACTTACAGCACCTTACACTCCACTCTCTCACACTCACATTGTCCTGCAACCACCCACACAACACTCCACACTCGCAAGCATGCTCACTCACCAAACACGCCTCAGATGCTTGGAAACACTCAACTGTCTTCCCATTGCTGAAGAAACCCTCTGCAGACCTTTCAACGCTCGCCAACTGTAGACCAATCTCACTGCTACCTTTCTCAGCCAAGATCTTAGAGAAAGTCATCAACAGATGCCTCACCAAATACCTCAACAACCCCCATCTCCTCGACACCACTCAGTCTGGTTTCAGACCTAACCACAGTATAGAAATTGCCCTCATCGCTGCCAGGCATGACAGCCATATGACCCTGGACAGAGGAAACATGGTGGCCCTCATCCTCCTGGATCTCTCTGCAGCGTTTTACACTGTCTCCCATCCCATCTTCATCCAACACCTACACAAAATCGGAATCCAAGGACACACACACTCCGAAGTATCTGCTCTTTACTGACTGGGAGGACCCAGTCAGTCAGCCTGGCATCTTCCACCTCTGATGCCCGTGACCCTGCCTGCGGAGTTCCGCAAGGATCCTGAGCCCGACTCTCTTCAACACATACCTGATCCTTCTAGCTAGCATCATCTGCTCTCACAACATCAGTGTCCTCTCCTACACAACAGCATGCAACTCATTCTCTCCCTCACAGACAAGACGCACAGTACCCAGATCAAGTTCAATGCCTGCATGACTGAAATCGCCAAGTGGATGAAGACAAACTGTCTGAAGTTGAACACGCACAAGACCAAAATCATGATCTTTGGGAAGAGCACTTCACTGTGGGACTCCACTTGGAGACCAACAGAGCTAGGACAAACACCCATGACCAACCCCACAACCCACACCAAAAACGTCAGGATTGTCATTGACAGAAACTCGACATGACCGCCAAAGTCAATGTCATCACCGCCTCATGCTTCCATATCCTGAAAATGCAGAGGAAGAAATTCAAATGTCTCCCAATCAAACCCGGGAAAACCATCACACACCCCCTCGTCAAAAGTAAGCTGGACTACTGGAACACTCTCTATGCCCAGTCAACAAAAACCTCACGAGAAGGTTGCAGACGGTTCAGAACTCGGCAGCCAGAATCACTCTCAACCTCCCATGAGATATTCACATCACACCACACCTGAACGAGCGCCACTAAATCCCCATACACAATCAAGCACGCTTGAAATTCCTCGCCCACACTTTTAACGCACTACATAACACTGGCCCAACAATCCTCAACAATTGCATTTGCTTTCAAAAACCTTCCCGACACCTCATTCTTGTCTCGATTCCTTCTTGCACATTTCCCATGCATACAGAAAACCAGATCCAGCAGTCGAGCCCACTCTTACATCGCTCTTAAAGCGTATCGCTATACATAAGGGCCTCCTCCTCAATTCAGAAAGAAGCTGAAGACCCAGCTTTTTGAGTAGTGAACTCTACAAATCTGCATAGCAATTAGCCCATAATATTTCCACATAGTTATTGTGGTTCTGTAGAGGTATACTCAGAGAAGGTGGAATGGTCCTGAAGTGAATGCTTCATAATTTGACTTGGCTCATTCTTGAACTCCTGGAAACACCTGTAGGCCTGCAGCCAGCAAGTCCATATGGGAATGATGGTGAGCATAGAAGGGGGAAGGTCTTTAATTGTGGCATAGAAACACCACACTATTCCATTTGGTTCTGGAAGTGCTTGTTTGTTCCTCAGTAATCAAAGCATGAGGTAAGATCCATTTCTTTTGAACTAGCACCTTGGAATAGCATTTTGACAGGCTATGCTCATGCCTTCTTTTGTCTCTTTATTCACCAACAGCAGTCACAAGGGTTCCTTAAGAGGCACCTCAAATCCAGCAGTAAGTTATTCTGGTAAGTGTCATCCCATTTCCCCTAAGTAAAAGTTTGGGGGTGGCCGGCCTTATTTTTTTCACAAATGGCAAGAATTGATCAGCAATGCTTGCATACTCTTTCTATTCAGAGGGGTCGGCTAGAATTTTCAGATCACCATTAAATGGTGGCGACCAAGGCTGATCACATTATCGGATAAAGATTCTGATCTGCTTGCTCAAGAAATTCTAGCACTGGAGAGCGAGGCCACAATTTTGTGCTTCCAATCTCATCCGCATTGGTCTGAGCAACATATTCCTGGTGGAAAAAAGGACAAGTGACATTGGACCATGATCAATCTAAAGGAATTCAAGGATTTTTCAACATTTCAAGATGGAAGGATTCCAACTGTTCCAGGATGTCCTCCAGCCAAGGGACTGTATTATACTTCTGTATCTTAAGTATGAGTACTTGATGATCTTTTATTCCCTTCTCATAGCAGATTCTTAAAATTTCTTTGAAGGCTACAGGTATATGAGTTCAGGGCGTTACCCTTTAGCCTATCATCAGCACCATGGTTGTTCACAAAGGTGCTGAGGCTAGTCATGGTGTTCCTTAGAGTAAGGGGTGTGAGACTCATCATCTACCTCAATGACATTCGGATACTGGATGAGAGCCCCCAACATCTCAAACAGCATCTGGGGATGGGGTGTCTCTTCTTCTAAGTCTCAGGTTTATTATAATTGCAGACAAATCAGAGCTGTCACCCAACCAGAGGATAACCTTCCTGGAAGTCACCATAGATTTGATTCAAGCAACTCTGAAACTTCTCAACAAAAAAATTCAAAACATTAGGAATGAATTGAAGACGTCTCTTCCAAGGTCAGCCGCCAGCTGGCTTGGCTGGTAGACCTGTTGGCATTGTCATTCCAGACCATGACCTGGGTCCCCTTCACTACCAAGCTCTTCAATGTTCGAATGCATCTCATTTATGGAGAGGTCTGACATAGGCAGATAATGTGGATCTGACAACAGAAGCCAGGGAGGAGATCCATTGGAGGCTATATCACAAGAAGGCCTGGAACAGGAGAGTGATCTTGGAATGTGGAAGAGGTGTGGCGCAGCGGCCAGGGTGCCTGACTCTGGACCATGGGGTTCACGGTTAGATCCCCGGTGCCGGCGGCAGGTTAGCCCAGCACCATGTGACTCTGGGCAATAGCTCGCTTAATCTTCCCGAGGGCTCCCAGCTCCGGGACACCTCTCCGGAGGTAGCTGTGTGCTTTACAAATGCTGGTATTTCATTATTTCATTTATTTCTTCAGCTCTACTCTGGACCTGGTTATATAATCGGATGCCAAGCTATCGGCTGGGGAACTAGGAGTGGCAATTTGTCTACCAGAGAAAGACAAAGAGTTAAAGCTACATACCAATTGCCTGGACCTCATGGCAGGGTCCTTTGTTGTCAAGTATTGGACGCAGAACAGAGTGGTGTTGCATGTTGCTGAAGGTGGACAACATCTCAATGTTAGGTTACATAAACCATTTGAGGGAACAAGATTGAAAGCCTTAACGAAAACGGTGAAGGATTTCTGGTACTTCTGGCTAGACAATCAAGTGGCTGTGTCTGTGGAGTATATTCTGGGAGGTCAGAATGAGACAGCAGACAATTCAGGCAATTCCATGACTTCAGCACTTGGATTCTCCACCGGACATCTTCTGGGCAATAATGGACTGGTGGGGTCTGTGCCAGACCGACATCTTCGCTTCTCATCTGGATTATCCGTTACAATGCTACTTCAGCTGGAGTCAAGATCCAGAGGCAACAGTGACAGATGCCTTTCTGCAGGACTGGGGTTTGGTGAGCAATTATGGATTTCCATCTTGTGTCATGATTGAAAGAGTGTCAGCCCAGCTGAGGAGACAGATGGCACAAATGGCCAGCATTACCAAGATCTGGTTTCCAGTTCTGAGAGAGCCTTCCTGGGATTTGCGTAACCACCTCTGCCAGCATTGGAATATTCTGAAGTGATCAATTAGTCCATCATCACCACTTAGTGGAGGAAAAGATACTCCATCTTATGGGAGAGTGGATGACAGGAAATGCTGGACTATCCCAGGACTTTCAGGACAAGCTGAAGAACTTGTCAAAAGAGCCTGGGCGGATAGTACGATCAAATGCTACAGTCTGCTTTTCCAAGAAGGTCATCTTGGTGTCTGGAACGGGGTGTGGATCCCATGAGGTCCCAACTTGTACACATCCTGAATTTCCTTTTGGAGTTGGCAGAAGAAGGCAAAGTGACAGGTCAGCAAATTCTTTCAGGTCAGCCATTTCGACAGGGAACACCTTAGTGGATGGTGTGACTGTGGGAGAACACCTGCTTGTATATTGGTTGCTAAAATGGGTTAGACATTTGGTTCCCCCTGAGCTGAGATATTCCCATTGTTGGAATTTGAACACAATATTAAACCTTTTCTTCGTATGCAAGGATAACAGATTCCTCTCTAGGAAAAACTGTCAAGTAAGTTTATTTATTTATTTATTTATTTATTTATATAGCGCTACATTCATCCCAACGGGATATCACGGCGCTGAGGAGGCGAGATCTGGTGCTGAAAAGAAGGACAGGAGGAAGTAAGGATCTGCTTAGGTGGACCTAAGCAGATCCTTACTTCCTCCTGTCCTTCTTTTCAGCACCAGATCTCGCCTCCTCAGCGCCGTGATATCCCGTTGGGATGAATGTAGCGCTATATAAATAAATAAATAAATAAATAAACTTACTTGACAGTTTTTCCTAGAGAGGAATCTGTTATCCTTGCATACGAAGAAAAGGTTTAATATTGTGTTCAAATTCCAACAATGGGAATATCTCAGCTCAGGGGAACCAAATGTCTAACCCATTTTAGCAACCAATATACAAGCAGGTGTTCTCCCACAGTCACACCATCCACTAAGGTGTTCCCTGTCGAAATGGCTGACCTGAAGTTAGCTGTGTTCTCTGTGAGGATTGTGGTGTATCATATGGTTCGGTTGTGCGACCTTGCCATGTAATATACTCACAAAACTGTCTTGGGTCCAGTCAGGCTTGTTTGTAAAACCTTTAATTCAACCCTGTGTAGCTGTGGATTCAAGCAGCAAGGCTTAATCAAATTAACTAGTGTAAAGCATTTAGAAGCACCAAACAGCAAAATAAAAAAGTCAAACATCATGAAAGGAATCCGACGCCAATTTATAAAAATAGATATTTGTATGAATTTTTAGACACCAAGATGAGCAAAAACCGTCAGAGGGTTCCAGCAATATAACTTTTTAAGTAAAATGTAAATCTAAACTTTTTAGTCCAAAATGCAAACAAGCATTGGTAACCGTAAAGTTTGTAAACTTTTGAAAAGTTTGCAAGAGTTGTGTTTGGCTACTCCAGCCCGGACTGAACGACCAATTCCAACAGGGAGAAGGTCAGGGGGCCACTAAGGAGCATTTGTACAGTTACCTGGTCACCAAAGCAGTCTTGAGTCCAGTTCAACACTTTACATCAAGACCATCATAGACTTCAATGTAGAGGTCCTGTTGCTGGGGATGCAGGATGCAGAGGATGCTGAAAGATGTTCTGGGTGCTGTGCAGTCGATGGGGGCCTTTCTCTGGTTATTCCTCAGTCCACGGCTAATGTGGGGTGACTTTGGCCACAGGGGTCAGAGTCCCTCGAAGTCTTCTTTGAGCCAGTAGAAGCCCAGCAGCGGCTGGGCTACCGATCTCCTGTAACAGTAGGTCCAGCGGTATCCTTTGGTGAGGGCTAGTGTCCAACTTTGGTAACCAATCTTGCCTTTTGACGACTCTCTCGGGTCCGGCAGACATGGGTGCAACTTTTGAGACCAGAGTGGAGGTCTTCTTAGCTACACATCGGTGGTCAGTGGCGATTCCTTGTAAGTGACTACTGGTAGGCCAGGACGGGTGACTTCAACTTTTGTGGCCCTGGTGCTGGAGCACGAGCTCAGCCGACTGACCCTTGGAGTCACCACTTCAGTCTGGGGCTCAGGAGCAACGTTTGCTCAAGCCAGGCACCACAGGCACAGTCCTCTCTTTGCTAGCCCAAGGAGCAGCAGGTGTAGCCCCGTGGTTGGTGCAGCCTCTCTTGCAAGGCCCAGAGGTCAGCAGGGCAGTCCTTCT
Source organism: Calotriton arnoldi (assembly GCA_963921515.1). NCBI lineage: Eukaryota > Metazoa > Chordata > Amphibia > Caudata > Salamandridae > Calotriton > Calotriton arnoldi. The sequence goes on along the minus strand of CAWUFW010012654.1, from coordinate 390,242 downwards.
TCTGTCCTGTCCCTAGTCCAAATGTGATCTGAGGTTCAGGATTCCAGGTGGGCTAAATTTATGCCCTGAATGTGCGTGGGGGAATGATGCGGTCAATAGCCAATGGGCTACCTGGATCCCTCCCGCCCTATGACAACTTCTGATTATGTGTGGCATCTAACAATCCCAGAGTGCACTATTCTGCCCACTCCCAAGATGTCTGAACTCTTCCTTGGAAGTTAGGAGCTTGGTAGCCCACCCTAGAGGTGTGACTACCTGAGGGCTATACTCCCATGGAAGAAAAGGTTTGGAAAATTGTTTCCACTCTCTGTTCTCCATGCCAGCCTGTCTACATGAACAAAGGGGCAGCCCTACTCAAGTGGGATCGCCATTTGCCCACCAAAGGCGTCTTTCCCTTTGAAGTTCGCCTTTTGGGCCAACACACTGTTTGGCTTCCTGCAAGGGGGAGGTAATACCTCCCTCTGTGGCAGGCCTCTATTGTTCCTGAGCCTGGGAGTCGTTCACACCACTCCCCAGGAGAGCAGATGGCTGTCTTGTGGCCAGCAACTGTGAAAGGCCACCGGATAAACTGAGCAACAGGGTGGCAACTTTCTAAAAGTTACCTTTTCTAAAAAGTGACTTTAAATGTGACTTGGGCATCAAGTCTGGTTAACTGCCACGATTAATTTGACACCTTGAAGTACCCCTTTTAGTAGTCCCAGTCAGAATTTAGCAGGACTGAGATGTCGGCCTGCAACTCTGTACTAGTCAATGGGGCTACTAGCTTTTCCACAACAAAATGACAATTTGGAATTTTTTCTGTTAAGGCATATTAAAGTATATGTCCTACTTAATAATATACAGCTCCTTAGCTTAGGGCTTGATAGGCCTTTCTTGGAGGAGACTCATAAATTGTTAAGGGATGTGGGGGCTTTGCCATTGTTTTAAAGGGCACAGTCAAACTAGCAGTCTTAAAACTGGTCTTCCAGACTGCAGTGGCAGGCTGGGTACCATTTTGTGCTTTGTCACACGCAGGGTGGCAGAATCAGTGCTGCAGCCCTGGATGGACACTCTAACTTACATGTCTTTGGTACCAGGGATACCATATACTCTGGACTTATAAGTAAGTTAGCTTATGCGAATTGGGGGTAGCCAATTCAACACACATTTTGTAAGGGGTTAGAGCACTGGCACCACAGTCTGGTTAGCAGGCCTCAGTGCACTCCCGGAGTTGAAAAACCTGTAGCATCAGTCCAAAACTTTGGGGGCAATCATGCAAACAGAGACATTTTCTTACAGCCTTCTTTAGGAGAGTCTCTGATGTTAGAGCTCTAGACATATCAGACAGGATTTTCACACCGCATGGAGTTACTTTTAACATGCCCAAGCGGACTAAGAGAAATACTAGGGTAATCTCATACCCAGAGTTCAGAAATTCTCCCAAGCTATGGATGGTACAATGTGTAAAAGCCTACAAGGCTGTATCCGAAGATATCAGAACTCCCGGGTGCAACAGTTACTGAATGTTTTGAAGAAGACTTTTCTGACAGTCTTCTCACTTACAATTGTCAGGTGAGTGAGCTGGGTGATGCGGGAAGGAGGCATTGATGTATCCATGTTTGGGGCACATTCGGTTAGAGGACCTATCGCCTCAAAAGCTTTTTCTTTAGGTGCCCATTTGGAGGACATCATGAAGGTAGTAAACTGGTCTTCAGATTCCACATTCAAACACTTTTATTTCAAGCCTGCGGGAGATGTGGCTTCGCTGGGTCTGAGCAAGCTTTAAACTAGCATAATGCTCATCTCTGGTCCCAGCATAGAATGAAAAAAATCCCCAGCTATTGTGAAGGAATAATTCAATCCCATTAAGGACATGTATGTGAGGATTATCCAAACCACCAGTATTTTATGTCAAGTTCATTCTGGACAGATGCTCACTTATGAGAATAGAGAGTAAATCGACATTTTATGATGTTTAATTGAAAGATGTGGCTCTCTGGTATTCCTGATAATCTTAAAATGTCATTTGATTGAATTGTTGACTAATGATTCTTAAAGGTAACTGAATGATATTTTAATGAATTATTCTTTGTTTTTCTTCAGGAAACAGAAGTAGTTCAAGGGCATAAGGTCACAGGATGAAAGAGGAAGTGGGACTGTCTACAGTATGTTATATGGACTTTTAATGCATATTATTGGTTGTTCTTAGACTACATTTTTCCCTTGTGTTCTTGGGAAATGTGTTAAAAATCCTAAGAGTGCTGTTGATGAATCGAGTGAAGAAATCATGCATATTCGTCACCTCTGTGTCCTTAATAGCATTGAAACTTTCCTTCACTACAACTAGCATTTTATTTATTTGCTCCCATGCCTCTTTGACTTGAGTTATTTCTTTGCCATATAATGTTATGTTTTACTTCATTTTCACAACTTTTAAGCAACATTGTGTATATCATTTTATTGTGGTAGAGGTTCAATTGAGCTATCTTTATTGTAACTAATACTATTATGGTGATTAAGATGTTAGGGTTTCTGTAAGTGCTGCTGACACGTATACCACTCTGGTCCCTTCAGTAGAGAATCTATAATGTGTTAATATTATTAGAGTCATTACCAAAATTGTATGATACTTCATACTGTGCAAGTCATTCAAGTGACCTTAATCTGCAATGATACATTTTTTATCAGCCCTATTTCATGTCCTTGGTGGATGATGTGTGGCAAGAATGTTCGTTTATTTTTGTGAATGGCATGTTGATCCAGTAGTGATATGTTATGTTTTGTGTCCTGCTGTGTTTCTTGATGATGCATTATTGTAATGTGATGTTGTGTTGTACTCTGGTTGTTGTTTTCTGTTTTGACTGATTTGTTGTATTATTCCCTACTATATTTTAATTGTGTTATTTTACTTTGTATATGTTATTGTGCTATGTTCTTTTATTTACTTCAGATAAGTCAACAAATGCAGCTCCATTTCCAGACAAAACCAGCGGATGCTTTTTCAGTCCCTGTGACAAGCAACCTTTAGCACTATCTAATGGGGTGAAATAGTGTTGCACCAGCTCTTCAGCTATTTAAGACACCTTCCAACCCATAAGTACAGTGTCTTAAATTAGCACTTGCATTGCTCATTTTTGTTATTCGTCCCGCAGTACACTACAGGATGTGTGCTGTTACTTTATTCTAAGATTGCTTCAAATAGTTTACCTACGCAAATCCACACAGTGTTTGTGGGACTGCTGAAAGTTTTGACACGATGCAGTCATGAACGTCAATTCATCAAAAGGCAAGGGGGTAGCGGAAGTGACATTACACATTATTTGAATTTTATGTTCACTCACACACAGGCTTACAAATACACACACAATCACACATACACTTTCTCTCACATAAACACACTCACCTGCACACACCCACACAACATACATTTAAAAGCATTTTTTACTTACCTCAGCTGCCAGGGAGGATAATATTCCAGCTAATTGTACTCCATTTTTTTAATACACTAATAATGAATAATATAGTATTATTCAGTATTAGTGTAATAAAAAAATTGACAAAACACGGAGATTGAAGTGCCAACTGATGTCCATGAGGACGAGCTACCCTGTCCTTGGCACTGGTTTTGCTATCTCTGCAGTCAGGGGCTCAAATGCAGTGGCATGAGTCGCAAGAGGCCAGCCAAGGTTCCCAAATGCGACCCCTGGTGACCCCTAAATGACGTCCATAGATGCAGTAGTAAATTAAATTAGCCTCATTGAGCGATCATCTGAGAGACATTTTGCAGATCTTAATTGCGCACAGGCTCAGGACACATAATGTGGCGTGTGCACTGATGCGAGAATTCATAGGGGGATATTCTCAAGAACGTGCGATAAACATCACTAAAATAGGTTAACGCAAGTTTACATATCGCCGTCTATCGCGGGAAAATAACCCCGTGTTAACGTGGCATTCACAACACGGCGGTAACATGCGATAGTACCCCGATAACGCGTCAAATATCCGCGATAACACTACCGGGACGGCGATGAAAATCCAAACCCGAACGTGAAAAAAGTTGCGATGGGCCCAACCGCGATAAGACAATCAGCGAAAAGCAGCGCCAGGTCTGCAAATCACACACGTCAGGCGGGAAAAATCACTACAAAGGCAGAAGAAAAAAAATAAACAAACAAAAAACGAACTACAGCGAAGCACAATGGAGGCAGCCGGAGCAGGTACAGAGGATGGCCAGAACCCCACAAGCCCCACGGAGGAGCAGCCTGGGACCTCGGGGACAGGGAAGGGCAAGGACAAGAAGAAGAGGAAGACGCGAATCAGTCCGCAGGAAAACAGGATCCTGATCACGGAGGTGGTAGAACACCATCAACAACTGTTCGTCACTTCCACTGTGTCATTGGCAACAAAAAATGGAATATGGCAGTCCATCTTGGACAAGGTGAATGCAGTCGGAGTACTGAGGAGGACAATGGAAGAGCTCAAGAGGCGCTGGAATGATGTGAAGCGCAAGACCAAGCAGAAACTCGGCAACAACCAGAAGGCAGCAATGCAGACTGGAGGTGGGAGTCCAGCGCCACAGGAGGAGCTGGATGAGATGGAGGAAATGGTGTCCACAGTCATCAGTGTGGAGACGCTGGCAGGAGTTGGGGCACCGGACACTGCTCAACATGACCTGACACAACAGCAACAGGGTGAGTAACCAGCAGGGACTGGGGGGACGGGGGGAGATGGGCACAATGGCACACATGCACAATCAAGTATAGCACAGTGCACACCCACAATGACTCTAGATCATGTCCCTGATCTCCTTGGCATACTGCAGCACACATAGAAACAGCAAGTAGGCCCCCGTCGACAATGTGCACAGAGGGGGCTCTCCCCACACATCACTAATCTCACAACAAACCCATGCACATGTGCTGAACCCAGCAAAGCGGCGTGTCTGTGAGCCACTGACAATGCAAGTGACACTGCATGACGAATAGCATGGCTGCAGTCAATATATCATGACATGTTGCACGCCACGACACTGAGGTGGCTGAGTGTGGACAACATCCGTAAAGGAGCAGGTCACACTCTGACACATCCACGTGTACAAACAACCCCTGACGTCAACAACACATCTGCGGACAAACCATGCCCCAGAGTCCCAAGTCCTAACAAGAGCCCAATTTACCTAAGAATGCAACATCTCAGCACTGTATAAGCACAGAAGTCAAAGGCACACTGCCTCAAAGGGAGAAGGGCCAGCCAAATCAGAGTTGCAGGGGCGACTCTCCCAAAATGCAGCACACACACATAACATTCAGAGCACATCAACATTGACAACAATGTGGTATAAACTGCAACACGTTCACAACAGAACAGAGGACACAACTGGTGCCGCTTGTGTGTAGAAACTGGTCAATCACATTTGGCATAGCAGAGAAATGTGAGATGATAATGTACAAGTACCAACACACATCCGTGATGTTGTCGAAATGTCCACTGTCCCACATCAAATAGGCAGCTCCTCCCAAACAGTCACAATGTACATTGTCATGCAGTTTGTATGTAAACCTGTGCAATGCGTCAACATACATGTGAACACAATGTTAAACTGCATCTCCCCATCACATTGCAGAGGGAGAACCAACACCTCCTGTAGAGCAGACCCAACAGCTCTTCACTGATGACGAAGAGGACCTCCCCACCTTCGACACCAACGCCCTCCAAGAGTTCATGGACAGCTATGGCACCTCACCTCCAGGAGCAGGGCAGCCCAGCTGCATCGAGGAGACTCCACCCCCTGCACAGACCACACAGCAGGAAGCACCCACCACCACAGCTGTCTCCCAGGACCCCCATGACCAACACATGGCCTTTCAACGCCGTGTTAGAGGTCCAGGAGAAGATGGCTGATCAAGTGCGGGTGGGGTTCGACCTCATGGCAGACAAACTTGATGCCATACATGGGTGTCTGAGTACCATCAGGGACCACTTACAGTCCCTAACGGACACCCACAGTCCCCTCCATGCTCTCCAACGATCCATGGCTGACCGCTGGAGTCATGATACTGAGACAAGAACAACTGTCCAGTCAGAGTGGCTCCAGCGATGTCAGCCGGGAGTTGGGACAGATGCGGGGGCTCATGGAGAACATGGAGCGGATGACGGCGGAAAGAATGGCTGCCACGGCTGCACACCAGCGAGATGTGGCTGGGACCTTCCATGCCCTGCAGCACATCGTCATGGCATTGCTGCCTCAAGGCCTTGCGCAGATGAATGCTGTTGCTGCTTCTACATCCACATCTCCACCCCCTGATGTGTCAGTGCCTCACAGTGCGGCAGGCAATCCACCTCCGGCCCCCGATGTGTCAGTGGCACACAGTGCGGCAGGCAATCCACCACCACCCACGTGTGAGGCACATGTGACATCAGAGGACGAAGATGCGGGTGAATCAACCTTACTGGTAAGGAGGAGGCAGTAGCATTCATCTCCGCCATATGGCCTGTTTCTGCTTGGTTCTGCCCTTTGCATCATCCCCTTCCACTGTCCCCCGATACACTCTACGACACTCACCTTGGACCTCGACATGGACTGCCATTTTCTGTTTGGTTACCAATCACACAGCGATCAGACTGCAGACTGAACTCTTCCTCTTCCGATGTACTTGTCATTCCCTGAAGGACTCTGGCTGGCGCTCCACGGGTCAATAATGTGAAGTGGGGTTTGCATGGCCCTGTACTGCTCCAGCTGCAACACTCCACTGGATGTGAATTAAACATTCAGAATCGCACAGTTGTTTCATGTCTTTGATCATTAAAGTATGAGAGTATAGATGAATGTAGGGTCAGTGATTCCCCCTTACGTCCAGGTTGCTCATGTCGTGGGACTTGAGTCACAGGGTGCAACATTGCCGATTGCGGTCCGGGTGGCATAGACACTACAACAGAGGCACAAGCATCAGTTACTTCCATGTCCAGCCCAGAACTGAAGCACGCCCAGAGCCCCGGGCTCATTGTTCCCACCCCTACGCTGGCCTGCCATACGCCAGGCCAGTCCACTCCGCTTACGCTCGGGGGGGGGATAAAGCTACATGTCCCAGGTCTTCCCTGTAGTGATCTGCTGATCACTGGTCTAGTCGTCAGCATGCCACAGCCACTCCCTGAGGGCTGGTTCACACACACACCACACCCATCCAGCACAGGCGTCACAGGACATGTGACCCTGCCAATAAAAGGGGCCTAGCACGTCACATACCCCACTGCTGGAGATGACATGATGGCATCCGCACCACGCGACCCAATCATGAAGGGTCCATGACTTGTGGCGCACTGAGTTGGTGGCACCCGCTGCACTGCGGCTGGCAGGGGCCTACCGCCACGTGACAATGACTTGCGTTGCACAGGGTTAGTGGCACCTGAAGAGCTGAGCGGGTGTGCAGCCTGCGATGATGCGTTGGCCTCGATACGGCGTACAGCAAATCAAGACTCAAATTGAACAGTGTGCCCTGCTGGACCGCAGTGTACACGCAGGCAGCAGTCAGCAAACACATGACTCCGCGGTGCGGTGCCGCAGGGTGCGCTGGGGGCCTGTGGCGCTGAATCCAGCGATCAGCTGAGGAGGATGCACCAGCACGTGGTGGGCCCTCTTGGAGACACGCCGGTGGCGGCAAGTGAGCATTGAGGCCTGGGTGCGCAGGGGCAGACAGTCATCACTGGGCGGAGGACCGGTCTGGGGACCTGGTCTGGGGTGCATCAGGCCCCAAGGATCGCGCAGGCACCACCAGTCACAGCTGCAGACTCGTGGCTGGGTGGGGGGCGCGCCCTTGCTGACACGGCACTGCATGCGATGATCGTGATGTGCGCGGGTTGGTTTGGGACGTAGTGCCCGTTGAAGGTGGTCGGCCACATGTGTGTAGGCCTATGGGCAGGTTGTGGCGGAGACTGAGACACACGCAGTAGTCACTTTGGTGGTGGATTGGTGATGTGTGCATTCCCACAGTTGTGAGTTGGGGGATTGTGGATTTGAGGTGTGTGGTGTGTTCAGTTGGTACTTGCCGATGGGCAGTGCATTTCCATGGGGGCCATCCTCAAAGCGCTGGTTGGTGGCGGACATGTGGGGATCATGCACACTGCCTGGGGAGTTTGCGACGACATTGGTGGACAGGCCACGGTGGTCCACTTTTGTATGCACAGTGATGGCATGCGTGTGGTTGCTGTTGCGGTGATTGTGTGCAGTGTCAGCAGGGGACACAAGTCATACACGTGTGCTGTGAATTGCCCCCAACACGTGCGTGACGCCAGCTATGGCGTAGTTCCCTTGCGTGGTCTCAAGATGTTCCTGCGCAGTGTGGGGGGAGTGAGGGGCAGGGGCAGGGGTATCGAGCTGACACACACCGTGATGCTTTCAGGTGTGATGAGTCCTGCATGATGTGACCGTAACAGCAGTTCGTGTGGTCGTTACCTTCCTCTTCATTCCTACGATGGTTACGGCCACACGTAGTTCTGTTACGGTCTTCTCATGCATGGTTTATCAGGCCTGTGAGCATTCCGGATTGTCCAAGTGCAGTACACTGTACCAAATTAGGCTTGTGACTATACGGAAGTTTGACCATTGTCACCATTTCTCCCACAGGTTTCTGAAGACACGTTGCCCTGTTGAAGTTCCTCGTTGGGAATGGAACGCGTTGGCTGAGCTTTTCGTTTTGTTTGTTTGTGTATTTGTAATAAAGTTCTGTTTTTACACTACTGTTGACTACTGGACTTCATGACCTGGCGCACCCACATTTCGGTTACTACGATCTTGGGTCTGGGGCACGGAGGCGTCTAGCACGGCTGGCGTTGGGGTTGGTTGCGCAGGTACACTACGAATTGGAACTATCATGTGGTGCCGATACAGGGGCCCGCCGTTGCTTTTGTGGACATGCATCCATGACATGTGTGAGGGAGTTTGATGGGGCTGGCTGTGTGACTCCTCCGACTCGGGCAGTTGTTGGTTGGAAGGTACCAGGGGCCAACAGGTGCAGCACAGCCAGCAGCTTTGTCTGTGGGGGGATGTAGGTTGTCCGCTGTGTTGGTACCGTCAGCCTGTGGGCAATGTGGGTCAGGATGCGGTGGATGGTTGTCCTTTTGAGCCTGTGTTGGCCAACGGCTTCCTCTGGCATTGAGTCTCTGGGGCCGGTGCGTTTTAGGGTCGTCCGCTGTCCTGCACTGCCTAGGTGGTAATCCGGGAGGGGGGTGGTCCGGGGGGGGGGTGCCTGGGGGTGGTGGCGGTGGGTGTTGTGGCCCTCTTGGGTCTCCGAGCTGCATGGACAGTGTCTCCATGGCATCTGTTGGTCTTCAGATGTGGCTCTGGGCTGGGCTCCCTTTCTACTGCAGTTGGTCATCATGCTTAACACCAGTAAAAGGCAGGTGTTAAATCCCTGCTGCTAATGCGCCTTATCGCCTGTTCTTGGTTCGCATCGCAGATCTGACTGGTCGTTGTGAATCTCGCTAAGTGGTGTTTTCGTGTGTTTTTGCACTGGAACGCCTACTCTGCATCTCATTAGCGTTAGTTGTCACACTCATCCGTGGCAATGTTTTTTGCGGCAGCTATCGCTGGTAAACTGGCGATATCGGCAGTTTGCACCAGCTTGAGAATAGGGCGATAAATCTATCGCCACTTTTGCGGCGCTAAAGTGCCGATAAATCGGCGATGAGTCCTTGAGAATATGCCCTATAGTGCCTAGTTCACAGGTATATGAGCAGGCGCTAGAGCTCAGATCCGTCAGCCCCACTTTTGATTTAAAAGTGAGCGACATATTCGTTGAGGAATCACCAAGTGGTTTTTTATTTACAGTATTTTAGAAGCTCATGGTAGCCCACCACTACCGGAGTGATAAAAAAAATTGAAGACAATTCGAACACCTCTCTCATACTACAATGTCCTTTTGTAATAATACGTTTTGTTGACGCTTACGGCCTATATCCATCATTATCCTCTAAGTCCCTTTCCATGCCACAGCACATTGGAATTAAGTCGGGGTTGCTGCCCACCCTTGTAAAGGAAACGCATCCTTCTACGAAGAGGCGTCAGCCATGATGAATTGCTCTCTTCGCGCGCGTGGCTCTAGCTGCTGAAGTGATTTGTGACCGTTGGGGAGGCGTCCGCCATAAGAGACGAAGCAAGTAACCCAGGAGTGTGAAATCGAGAAGAATAATACCACAAGGCAGTCAAGAAGCTGTTTGCAAAATTAAATAAATGTAATAATAATAAAAAAATCCTTTATGTCCGCAGGACTGAGGGAGCGATTATCAGGTTAGGGGAAGTGATTACCAAACAAATCATCAGCAGTTGTGAATACAAGACACTGGTGCAGCAGGCGGTCACCTGTTGCCACATGGGATGTTTTGAGCCTCATATGCGAGACACTGCCCAGATTCGTGCTGCAGGTGGCGTTTTACATCTTTAAATTGCGTACTGCGCATCTGAGTATTGCCATAAATGGTTCCAAAGACATAATGATGGGTACCATAATGTTCAACAGACGGACTCCTTTCTTTCAGCACAAAGCTTTTCTAAATGCTGCGTGTTTCAGGATGGCGGGTGTCCAAGTTTGTGATCACATACAAGACAGTGGCAGTTGGTAACCTCTCAAGCAGGAGATTAGTAAACACTTTTGAACCCTATAACACGAGCGAAGTAAGTGAGCCAAACCCTTCCAGAGATGTATGAAGGGCCCCTTTTTTAAGCAAGCATTGGCAAAGGAAATAGGTCTCACATTTGTGACCTCTTGCCTTTGCCAATGGCTTGAATGCAATTTTAAACTGCCAGTTCGACTTTGCAATATAACCCCCTTGCCAAGCCTTAAGCCCCCCCTTTTATTGCATATAAGTCACCACTAAGATAGGCCCTAGGTAGATCATAGGGCAGGGTGCATTGGACAGGTACTTTTACGTTTTACCTGTCCTGGTAGCAAAAAACTTTTAAATTTGCTTTTCCCTACTGTGAGGCCTACCTCTCCCATAGACTAACATTGGGTTGCTTATTACATTTAATAAGTGCTAACTTTTGATTTGGAACAGGCAGACAGTTCATGTTTGGTGGCTGAGAAATTGTAATTTAAAACCTTCTTTAATGGTAAAGTCGGGTTTTAAGTTACAATTTTGAAAATGCCACTTGAAGAAAGTTGGAGCCTGCAGCCTGTTCCTGGGTCACATGACTGGGTGTAGTTGGCCATTTGACTTTGTTTATTCCTCCCAGGCAGTCGCACAATAAAGGGACTGGTGTGCCTGGATGGGCCATCAATTGGCAGGATGTGAGGAGGAGCTGAGCACAGCCCCACTTGCAACTGAATAGGCTGTGCTCTGTGTTCACACAAAGGACTTGTCACCACTGCATTGTTCATGCAGCCAGCTTGGAGCCAGGGCAGGGTAGGGAGGAACCTCAGGTACTTCAAAGGGCACTCTCTAGAAACTTCTCATTGAAGGCATCAGGTACAGAAATAGGAACCTCATACCCACTCTTCCATTCACTTTCTGAACCTGCGGAAAGACTCTCAGAGGACTGCCGGCTGCTGTGGCCTGCTATGTACTCCAAAAGACTGCCTTGATGCACCAGGAAGGACTGTTTTGCTGCGTGGAACCTGCCTTGAACCCTCAGAGGCCTGCCCTGCTGTTTGAGCCCTGTTCTACTGCTGCACCCAGGACTACCAGAGTGCCTTCATGGGCTAGTTGGCCTGGCCTTCTGATCAGAGCCTCAGAGACAGAAATGGCTCCCATCATCTTGAACCCGCACCTAGACCCAGCCTGAGTGAGCCCTACGCCCACAAGTGGTGCCCCTCCAGTCCCGGACCTTTGGAGGTGGTGCTAAAGGTGCGAAGATAGCCGAAAGCCAAAACTTGGGATTCAAAAAATGTTTGAATAAAAAGTGCTCTGAGAACTGAGAGAAGACCGGGACCAACCTGCTTGTCCATCCGCCCAAGGCGCATTGCCGGTCGGCCTGACTTCGCCGCAGTTCCCGCTACGTACTTCTCTGCATCAGCAAATCCTATAAGCGGTCCTTCACCAAAGGAGTATCTGGCCTCCTGGAACAGCCTCCAGCTTCATCCTACTGAAGATTTGTGATGTCCAACAACAACTAAGGGGTCGATTCCGATCCCGGTCGGAGGCGCACCTAATACCATTCGGTCGGGAAAAAATCCAGGCGAATGCCTGTTTCCCGACTGATCCGCACATACGTCCGAACGAGCAAGTACGATGCGCACAACTGCCCAAATCCCGACCCAGTCGTACTCACCCAATACAGGACCTGAACTCAGACCGAGGCAGATCCGGAATCGCAGAATCGAGCCGCACGGAAGCAAAAATGCAGCCCCATCCGGCCGGACAAGTACGATGCGCTTCCCGTACGCGCCGAACCCGTCGCTACGCCCGGCACGTCAAAGCATCCGGGAGAGGCGCACATAAGCTCCGATTCGTGCCACAACACGATCCACGGCTACGAGACGAACACGCCAGCGACGAGGCGAAGCAAAGAGAAAGACGAACGAGACGAACCAACCATGAATCCCTTCGTGCCGATCCTACCAATATTCTACCTCTATTACCGGAACAGGCACGGACGCGTACGGCGCAGAAGGTAAGTCAGACACCAACAACAAAGACAAACTACACGTACCCGACACATAACACACAGAGGGATGCAGAAATACCTACACCAGCAACAGCAGCACCATAGGGGCGGGATGGCCCTCACCAATGCCACACATACACATAGGGGCTGTATGCCTACCACTACTACCACCCTTACCCAGGGGATGCCAGATGCCTACCACTACTACCCCCTCTACCCAGGGGGTGCCAGATGCCTACCATTACTACCACCTCTACCCATGGGGGGCAGGATGCCTACCACCACTACCACCCTTACCCAGGGGGTGCCAGATGCCTACCACTACTACCACCTCTACCCAGGGGGTGCCAGATGCCTACCACTACTACCACCCTTACCCAGGGGGTGCCAGATGCCTACCACTACTACCACCTCTACCCATGGGGGGCTGGATGCCTACCACTACTACCACCTCTACTCATGGGGGGCTGGATGCCTGTCACTACTACCACCCCTACCCATGGGGGGCTGGATGCCTGTCACTACTACCACCTCTACCCATGGGGGGCTGGATGCCTACCACTACTACCACCCTTACCCAGGGGTGCCAGATGCCTACCACTACTACCACCTCTACCCATGGGGGGCTGGATGCCTGTCACTACTACCACCTCTACCCATGGGGGGCTGGATGCCTACCACTACTACCACCCTTACCCAGGGGGTGCCAGATGCCTACCACTACTACCACCTCTACCCATGGGGGGCTGGATGCCTGTCACTACTACCACCTCTACCCATGGGGGGCTGGATGCCTACCACTACTACCACCCTTACCCAGGGGGTGCCAGATGCCTACCACTACTACCACCTCTACCCATGGGGGGCTGGATGCCTACCACTACTACCACCTCTACTCATGGGGGGCTGGATGCCTATCACTACTACCACCCCTACCCATGGGGGGCTGGATGCCTGTCACTACTACCACCTCTACCCATGGGGGGCTGGAAGCCTACCACCCTTACCCAGGGGGTGCCAGATGCCTACCACTACTACCACCTCTACCCATGGGGGGCTGGATGCCTGTCACTACTACCACCTCTACCCATGGGGGGCTGGATGCCTGTCACTACTACCACCTCTACTCATGGGGGGCTGGATGCCTGTCACTACTACCACCTCTACTCATGGCGGGCTGGATGCCTGTCACTACTACCACCCCTACCCATGGGGGGCTGGATGCCAACCACCACTACCACCCTTACCTAGGGGGTGCCAGATGCCTACCACTACTACCACCTCTACCCATGGGGGGCTGGATGCCTGTCACTACTACCACCCTTACCCAGGGGTGCCAGATGCCTACCACTACTACCACCTCTACCCAGGGGGTGCCAGATGCCTACCACTACTACCACCCTTACCCAGGGGTGCCAGATGCCTACCACTACTACCACCTCTACCCAGGGGGTGCCAGATGCCTACCACTACTACCACCCTTACCCAGGGGTGCCAGATGCCTACCACTACTACCACCTCTACCCAGGGGTGCCAGATGCCTACCACTACTACCACCCTTACCCAGGGGTGCCAGATGCCTACCACTACTACCACCTCTACCCAGGGGTGCCAGATGCCTACCACTACTACCACCCTTACCCAGGGGGTGCCAGATGCCTACCATTACTACCACCTCTACCCATGGGGGCTGGATGCATACCACCACTACCACCCTTACCCAGGGGGTGCCAGATGCCTACCACTACTACCACCTCTACCCAGGGCGTGCCAGATGCCTACCACTACTACCACCCTTACCCAGGGGGTGCCAGATACCTACCACTACTACCACCTCTACCCATGGGGGGCTGGATGCCTACCACTACTACCACCTCTACTCATGGGGGGCTGGATGCCTATCACTACTACCACCCCTACCCATGGGGGGCTGGATGCCTGTCACTACTACCACCTCTACCCATGGGGGGCTGGATGCCTACCAGTACTACCACCCTTACCCAGGGGGTGCCAGATGCCTACCACTACTACCACCTCTACCCATGGGGGGCTGGATGCCTGTCACTACTACCACCTCTACCCATGGGGGGCTGGATGCCTGTCACTACTACCACCTCTACCCATGGGGGGCTGGATGCCTGTCACTACTACCACCTCTACTCATGGGGGGCTGGATGCCTGTCACTACTACCACCTCTACTCATGGGGGGCTGGATGCCTGTCACTACTACCACCCCTACCCATGGGGGGCTGGATGCCAACCACCACTACCACCCTTACCTAGGGGGTGCCAGATGCCTACCACTACTACCACCTCTACCCATGGGGGGCTGGATGCCTGTCACTACTACCACCCTTACCCAGGGGGTGCCAGATGCCTACCACTACTACCACCTCTACCCAGGGGGTGCCAGATGCCTACCATTACTACCACCTCTACCCATGGGGGGCTGGATGCCTACCACCAACACCACCCCCACTCATAGGATGGACAATGCATGACACAACCAGCACACTACAACCTAGGGAATGCAAGATAAAGACATCCCCCCAACACCATGACAAGCGTGTGTAGACTGTGTCAAATGCCTACAACACTGAACATGACTTTGAACATACAATGTGACCCCCTATCACATGTGCCACACATATATGTGTGTGTGGCCCCCACAATGCAAGCAGGCCATGACCATTGTGGCAATGGGGATCAAAACCCCATCATCACAGTGAACAAAATGTAAGTGTGGGGGCCCATAGCTGAAGCACATTTCGAACATTGTGGCAATGGGGTCTAAACCCCCATCATCACAGTGACCAAAATGTAAGTGTGGGGTCCTTAGCTGAAGCACAGTATGAACATTGTGGCAATGGGGTCTAAACCCTCATCATCTCAGTGACCAAAAGGTAAGTGTGGGGTCCATAACTGAAGCACATTTTGAACATTGTGGCAATGGGGTCTAAACCCCCATCATCACAGTGACCAAAATGTAAGTGTGGGGTCCATAGCTGAAGCACAGTATGAACATTGTGGCAATGGGGTCTAAACCCCCATCATCACAGTGACCAAAATGCAAGTGTTGACAAAGAAAAAGCTGCAACTGCCAAACTGCATGGATGATTCCTGGTCACAGAACATAAAACACATCAGTGGCAAAGTAGTGCATGTGTCCCATTGCAACATAGATTGGGGGAGGCAAATACTGCAGTGCAAATAAGACATACCTTTGGCCATGTGCAGACAAACATCACCCATGGGGGCTAACACTGTCAACATTCATCAATGACACAATGACAGAAGTGACCATCAGAATGCAGACCCACATATTTGCACCAATGGGCACACAAATGCAGATACCCTGTGGAGACTGTAGATGTGAGGTGAACAGATACCATACCATGGCAGCAATGGGACACACAAACCATGATCATTGTGCTGACCGATGACCTAGGAGTCCCAGGGACAGCAGGGGAAACCCACCAAACAACATACAGCCAATGGCACACCAAAGATATGCCAATGCAGTGGTGCAGATGCACAAACACAAACAGGCAGACCCACACTGCACATCAAACACAACAGGTGAGGGGGGGGTGGGGTGCCAGTGTCC
Organism: Calotriton arnoldi; assembly: GCA_963921515.1. Classification (NCBI taxonomy): domain Eukaryota; kingdom Metazoa; phylum Chordata; class Amphibia; order Caudata; family Salamandridae; genus Calotriton; species Calotriton arnoldi. The sequence goes on along the minus strand of CAWUFW010012654.1, from coordinate 374,054 downwards.
CCAGGCAACCACACAACACATGAGGAGGCCTGAATTCCAATTACACAGATGTGCATACAGTGCCACACAAAGGTAACTCATGGATCCAAATCCCCTATGTGGGCAATCAGGCATTGTCAGATGAGAGGGAGCACAAATCACACATGTCACACAGGCATGTAGGAACAGCAACTGACACAGCAAGACACAGACACACCACAGCACTACCCCCAGGGCACCCACAATGTGGTGACCCTGGGCTGCATTACAATCCCACTCTGATGACAAAGCTAAATGTCGTTCACACTGTGAACCACAGTCATGTGTCCTGAGCAACAAACTACCATCACACCTACACAAGCACAAATCAATCAGCACGGCCAGTAAGCCACGGCCAACATGGAGGCAGGGGTCTAGCCGGGCAACAACTCTCATCTGCACACACTCAACACAACACACCTCGACCTCCAACAATGTGCAGCAGTGAAGCACACATGCACTGGTGACATTGCACATGCACCCATGACAATCCCAGTGTGGTGGGTGGGAACCAAGGTGCAGAAACACATCACACATGGCCACTCAACAAGACTCCTGAATGTCTGACACACTGCACACTACGCTGTACATGGACATGACGGCAATACCACACCAACCAATGGGATCCCAGCCACAGTCCCACACCAATGAAGAAGCCAAGGTCACCCACAAAGAACACACGTAGACAACTACCAACATTGCAGCCCGGACCCTGGGGAGTGCCAGCAGTCACACACACAACGTGTCACAATCACTGAAAGATAACACAAACTGGAAATCACATGACAGGTGTAAACAACAAGTGCCAAGGGGAATCCTGACTGTGACCCATCTGCGTCTGCACACAAACTCAGCCCTGACAGCAAACACACCTATGGGTGACACCCTGATGACCAGTAATGTGCCATGCACCCACATCACAGAGAATCCAGGGAGAAGACTTGGGGGAACATAGGTCAACTCAGCAAGCATCACAAACAGGAACAACACTAGGGATCCCAGCATGCACAGCAAAACGGAAGTGAACACACAGACATGCTCATACAACACACACCTTGGGCGCAGGCAATGTCACAGGAGTACACACTGCCATGAGGGGACTCCACTCCTGTGTGAGGAAAGCTGTGCCATATGTTGCCTCAGTAGGGCTCCTTCATGTCAGCTGAGCACTTGGTCACACAGTCAACAATTAGCACCAAATGAAGGCTCCCGTCACATCAGCCTGGTCATGGGAGTGCCAACGAAATCATCAGCACAGATCCAACACACTTGTATAGCAATGTTGTACTGACAACACAGATGAGTCCTCCCCCATTGATGCCCAAACCTGCATGTCCAGTGGAGATGGCCACACGGTCAGGGAAGTAGACTAATTGAACAATGGCAGGCACAACAGATGTGCAGAGGTGGAAGCCACAGATGTGAAGTTGCTAATGAAAGTAGGAAATCCCATTGCCAAATATTGAACACATGACACCCTCAGATGCTGCTAAGGATGACATGGATACACCACAGGATAGGACACATTCCCCCTGGACCACATGTATTCCTGCACAGTAACACTTCATTATCATGAGACCAAATATCACCATCACTGCAGAAAGGGCATGGTTAGCATCATCAACAACATGTACATCAGAAGCAAAAGCACTAGAGAACAGAAAGGTGCTTTATTCAGCATATGTGGGTCTAACAGTTGATGTCCAGCAAAAAATTAACAAAGGCCAATGGCCAGTCCAACATGAAAGTCAAAACAGGGTGACAGTGGCAGATGTCACCCTACGCATGCCTGCACTGATGAAAACCAGGGACAATCCCCTCGGAGGGGCATACGGGGGGCAGGCCAGGCAGCGCAGGGACAGGATCATGGCTCACCAGAAGGAGGCAGGGAAGGTGTGGTGGGTGCTGGAGAGCCACTGACAACTGCAGTGGAGGTGTCTGACATGGTGTGTGCCGGCACAAGTGGGGGCATGACTCTGATGGTGTGGGTGCCGGCAAGACTGCAGGGGACCGTGCAGATGGAGTGGACAGGTTCCCCACTGCAGTGCCCAAGTCAGACAGGGTTGTAGTGGACTCCACTGCAGTGCCTACCTCCAGGGGAGGAGAATGGGGATCAGGTAAGGTGGGCAGGACAGAGGGGGAGGACACCGTCTCCACACCAGTGGCACAGACAAGCGCAGCGGGGGTGTGGGGCCGGAAGAGCAAGTGGCAGGGGAAGAAGGCCTGATCCTTTTGGGGATGGTGTATCTGTGGGTGGGGGAACCTGGGGCAGGGTGTGGTGGGGGCACCTGTGGAGTGGGGGCCTGAGGGATGGAGGAAGGAGACTTGGTGCCTGAGCTGCAGGGCGGCGGCGGGGTCTTACTCTTCTGGGTCCGGGGGGACTTGTGGATGGGGGCGTCAGTCGGTCTGCGCCTGGGGGAGGGTGTCCGGGGGCGAGGGGCACTCCGCTCCATGTGGGTGGGCTTCCTCTTCCCCCTGAGTGCTGTATCAGCTGGATCGGAGGAGAAGAGGCTGAGGTCACTGAGGAAGAGCCGCTGGGTCTTTGGGGTTGCAGGTGAGGCAACGGAGGGGGCTTTGGAGGGAGAGGCAACTGTGGACTGCGCAGTGCTCGTGGATGCGTGTGTGTGTGACTGTGCCCCATCCCCTGTGAGTGTGGTTTCAGTCCCCTGACTGTGCGTGCGTGTGCGTCTTGTCTGTGGCATGTGTGTGTGTGCTGCTCGTGTCTGTGCTGGTTTGTGCCTGTGCCGGTGTGTGTGTGCTTGGGACAGGTAAGGTGCTGGGGAGTGTGGATGGGGCAGAGACAGGAGGGGTGAGGGACTGTTGGAGGAGGGACACTGCTGCCGTCAGGGAGGAGTCCATGGACCTATTGCCCCTCTGTAGGGCAGACATGCCCGATGAGATGCCCTCCATGAACGACACCAGCTGAGTCAACAGAGTGGTGTGTGCATGGAGGACACTCAGCATCGCTGTCTGCCCTACATGGAACTGGCGAAGGAGGTGCACAGACTCCTCACTCAGGGCAGCAGGGGACACAGGGGCAGGGGGTGCGGTGCCTGGCCCGAAGGAGACACGCTCCCGAACATGGGAGCCTCCACGGACCTCGGGAATGGGAGCCGATGGGAGGGCGGTGGTGGTGGGTGGCGGGGACAGCAACACTAGCTGGGGTGTGGTGGCTGCTGACACCCGCCTCCATAAGGGAGTCATCCTCCGAGCTGCTGTGGTCCTCAGCTGAGGTGGATGGTGCTGAGGACTCCTCGGTGTGGCTCCCCTCGCCCTCCGTGCCACTGGGTCCCTCCGACCACTCCTCGGCTGCTGACCCAGTCTGGCTCTGCGGCTCCTCCTGGTCCATGGAGCTGTCCCCTCCTGTGGCCGTGGATGTATCTGCAAACAATAGGGAAACAGACAGACATCAGTCACCTGCACCGAACGCACACACCACAGTAAGTACAGCACAATACAGAGCAAGGCCTGGCATCCTTAGTTGAACATTGCTAAAAGTGCCCAAACAGAATAGGAGAAGCCAATTGTCAGTCTGATCGTCAACCATGGCACTCACATCCCACCTGGCCTGGCACACATCTGTCTGGCGTCCGTTGGCTGGCAATACCCCAGTGTGGACACATGCACCACCTACACAGTAGTTGGACGGTGAAGAGAACACGGTGAAGCATGTGAACATGCACACATCACAACTCTTGCCACTGAGTCAGTACAGGTGTCCGGATGAAAGTGATGCCCAGAGTCAGATATATGAAATGCATGTGATGCATACCAGCGACAGACACCATGATGCACCCATGTGCTGATAGCCATTGCCACTATGGTGTGCATGTAGCACATGTCACTCCCCTGCAGGATCACTGATAGGAAGTCACATGCCATGGCACAGGCATGCCTGCTAAGTCATACATCACTGTCTCCAGTCACATGGGCAGGGCAGCCACACAACAACAGTCTGCACTGTGTCACAATAGTAGGTCATGGGGAATGCAAGTCCTGGAGCTGAACAAGTGCACATGTACATCCCCCACACACCACATCATCTGAACCCTTATCTGTCCAGGTCATACTGATTGGACATATGGGTGACCTGTAACACAAGCCTCTGAACCTGAGCACCTCACAATCTGCTGTGAATGGGAAACAGCTGCATGGACTTCACATTCGCATACCCCAGTCTGCACGGTCAGGTGTTCAAACACCTATGTGTCACCCAAGTATCGTCTTCTATGGTCACATCTCCGGTGGCATGCTGAGCCCCAACCGATAAACACCCCAGCAGTCCTGACATCGAAGCCACAGCACACTGATACAGAGGCTGACACCTGAGGGGACATATCACTGAGCACAACGTGTCAGCTGATACACGGGAGTGGGAGTACAGAGTGCATTGCATGGCCTGGAGTAGGCATGACTGTCCTGCCCCACATGAATGAGGGATGAACCCTGGACAGTAGGCAGCTGGCTAAGTATGTGTGACACACGTAATATACACACTACTGGGGCCCAAACATTGTTCCCACCCGCAGCTTGGGTGTGTGCCAGTTACCCCAGGCACATGTGGTGGATCAGCTCAGCAATTGGACCACATATCAAAGTAACACGCAGATTACATGTCAGAACACAGGCATTGTGTAAGCTATGGACCCACCCATGATGCCCACCACAGTTAGGGGAACAGATGCTGTCCCCCACCTTGAGTCAAGCAAACTGCAAGGACACAGTACCCAAGTGACACAATTCCCTGACTGCAAGGGCCACACCTGGGTATCAGATGAGGAGTGGGCAGTGCACAATCGAGGGACATGGGTCCTGGACCACATGACTGATGTGCTGTGGAAGTTTAACCAGGCCAGAGGAGGGCACATAGCATGGCAGACAAAGTTCACAATGCAGTCATGGACTCACCCCCTCCGTGCTGCTCCCTGGCCTTCAGCTGCCCATCCAGATCAGGGAAGACCACCGCCAGGATCCTGAGCATGTGGGGGTCAGGGTCCGGTGTCCGCCCCTCCTGCGAGGAGGCGACAGCTTCAGCTGGACCCGTGCGATCCTCCGGGTCCAGCCCCGAAGGTCCTGCCACCTCTTCTGGCAGTTGCGGATCCGGCGCTTGTAGTCCCCCACGGATCTCACTGCCCGGACGATGGTCAGCCATATCTTCTGCTTCTGGTGGGCATCAACCTGTGAGGATGACAAAGTGAGAATGCTATTACTACACATGCAACATATCCGTGCATTACACAGTTGTGTATACATGTCTCAATCACAGGGGCACATGATGTACACAGGCAGTGCAACGATGGCCATGGACAGTATGCCAGCAGTTACTACATGGTATCATTGCCTGGGAAGTAAAACCTTGTTTAAATGCACTGTCACTGCACTATACCTGTCCAGTGCATGTAACTACACACTATGGGGGGTGACAACTACTCAGTGAGCCTGCTAGCCAGTGGCGTGCAGACTGTTAGCCTTGCTAGTCAGACAACATGCACATTTAGGAAGGCAGTGGACAGAACACTCACCTGCTCCCCTGCTTTCCCATACAGCTTGCTGTACTGTGGAAGGAGGCTGTCCAGCAGGGCCTGGTTCTCCTCAGTGCTGAAGGCTGGGGCTCTCTCCACAGTACGTGCCATTGCAGGGTCCAGAGGGTGCAGATACAGCAGCAGTGGTGGTGGCAGATGTCGTCCTGGAGCATGTAGTGCAGGCAAGTGAGCTCTCAGGGGAACAGCCAGCATTATATGTGTGCTGCAGAGGCAGTTATTGTCCCATGTTTCCAAAGTGATAGGTCCAAGTCGTTAGCATCTTCTGAATCTGGCCAATCCATGGAATTGCACCACTTACACACGCCCACAGCATCCTTCAAAAGTTCAACTTCATGACACCCATGAATTTGCAACATTGTTGTGGGTGACCAACTAAATTTCCAGCATCAGACTCGTTCAAGATTTGAAAACGCGTCCGTTGCCAGGCCAGGCCATAGCCAATGGGTGCGCACCGATCGGTCCATTGCTGTTCAACGCGTACCTAGGATACAACGCGTACCCGCACACATTGAATGCAATGGGCCGGCCGGGCACACCGATCGGTCCATTGCTGTTCAACGCGTACCCAGGATACAACGCGTACCCGCACACATTGAATGCAATGGGCCGGCCGGGCACACCGATCGGTCCATTGCTGTTCAACGCGTACCCAGGATACAACGCGTACCCGCACACATTGAATGCAATGGGCCGGCCGGGCACACCGATCGGTCCATTGCTGTTCAACGCGTACCCAGGATACAACGCGTACCCGCACACATTGAATGCAATGGGCCGGCCGGGCACACCGATCGGTCCATTGCTGTTCAACGCGTACCCAGGATACAACGCGTACCCGCACACATTGAATGCAATGGGCCGGCCGGGCACACCGATCGGTCCATTGCTGTTCAACGCGTACCCAGGATACAACGCGGACCCGCACACATTGAATGCAATGGGCCGGCCGGGCACACCGATCGGTCCATTGCTGTTCAACGCGTACCCAGGATACAACGCGTACCCGCACACAATGAATGCAATGGGCCGGCCGGGCACACCGATCGGTCCATTGCTGCTCAACGCATACCCAGGATACAATACGTACCCGCACACATTGAATGCAATGGGCCGGCCGGGCACACCGATCGGTCCATTGCTGTTCAACGCGTACCCAGGATACAACGCGTACCCGCACACATTGAATGCAATGGCCAATGTGTGCGCACCGATCAGTCCATTGCTGTCCAACGCGTCCCTGTACATGTCACTGGCATATGTCACCATGCCTGTCACAGGTGAACATATGCCAGCCACTTATACTTCCCAGGGAGTGAGGGGCACACCTACAACACCACAGCCTGTCCAAACTGTATCCTAAGGCATGTAAGGCTGCATTACCTATTCCGTGTATGGGGGTGAACATGTTGTTCTGTGGGTGTCACTTGGGGCAGCCACCCCCAGGCTGTGCACGTGTTCATGGGGACAGTATCCTTGGTGTTTCGTGTACATGACCACTGTGATGTGCAACTGTTCATATCTGAGCATGTGGCATGGTCACATTTCATGGTGGTGTATGTGTATGTCATGTCACATGCCCCCTGAGTCCCATGTGGGACGGTATGTTTAACCCAGGGTGACCCATTGGCACAATAGTGATGGTCCTCCACAGTCTGTGTGCATGTTGTGTTTACAATGTCTCGGATTTCATGTGCACAATGGGAGACAGTCTCCACATCCACTTTGTTTGTGCATGGACTTTGATGTTGTGCGTGTGTGTGTCACAGACGTCCATGTCTGTCCTGCCGAGGCAACAGGGACCACTACCTGTGGGGGTCATGGTTGTTTTGCTGTGGTGTATACATGATATGCCATGTCATGCCAGTGTCCATGTGGCAATACAGGGTCCCTGGGAATCTACCTGTCATTGAGCTGTGATGCCTGGGGCACATCTGTCCTCACATGTCACTGTGGGGTGTGTTTGTAACGTGGCAGCAGGAGATGGTAAATGTGACACGTCCTCATGATACCCAATGGCACAACCTGGGACTTATTGATGCCACTTGTTGAACTGTGTTGTTGGATGTTGGCCATGTATGTGCCATACATGTCCTTACGGAACTGCACACATCATGTACTTGTGCCTCATAATGATGTATCGTGTGATATTGAGTGTGTACAATGCCACATATGTGGGGTGAGTGACAATCTTTCTTTCTTCACCAATGCACTGCAGGGCACCAGCTGTCCATAGACCATTCCCTGACCTGGCAACGATGGTGGAACGTGACAGCATCCGACGGTACCGCTTCACCAGGCAGCTGATTGATGATTTGGCAGTGCGCTTGGCACCACACCTGCAACCTGGCCGGCCGTACCCTACAGCGCTGACCCCCAAGGTAAAGGTGATGGCAGCCCTACACTTCTTTGCCACCGGTACCTTTCAACACACTCTGGCGACTGCTGGTGGGATGTCACAGACCATGTTCAGCCGTGTGCTCCGTGATGTATTGGAGGCTATGTTGATATACCTGAACCAGTACATCTATTTCCCTATACTCCAACAACTCACTGACGTGAAGAGTGACTTCTATGCCCTGGGGAGGATGCTGCATGTCATTGTCTCCATTGATGGGACACATGTGGCTTTGGTACCACCACAGGCCCAGGAGCAGGCATACAGGAACCGCAAGCACTACCACTCGGTTAATGCACTGGTGGTCTGTCTTGCAGATATGACCATCTCACACGTGTGTGCCCATTTCCCCAGTTCTGCACACGATGCCTACGTGATGAGGAGTAGTCGCATCCCGAGGATGATGTCACAGATGCGGAACCAGCGTGCCTGGCTTGTTGGTGTGTACTGACTTTGTATCATTGTGTGTGTTCTGCAATGTAGTGTTCCACCCTCTTTTCCAACTCAGCTAAAGTGCAATTGTCTGTATGTAGGTGACTCCGGATATCCCAACATGCCGTGGTTGCTGACGCCCCTCAGGAACCCTGTGACACCAGCCCAGATGCGCTACAATGAGGCACATGGTCGGACGAGGAGAGTGATTGAGCGGACATTTGGTCTCCTGAAGAGCCGCTTCCGCTGCCTGGACAAGACAGGAGGGTCCCTCCCATATGCCCCGGCAAAGGTGTGCAAGATTGTCATCGTCTGCTGCATGCTACACAACCTGGCAGTGCGGAAGGAGTTGCCTCTCATCCTGGATGACGATGACCAACGTCCGCCACCTGTGGAGGATCCTGGCCTGGACCACGATGCCAGTGATGATGATGATGATGATGGTGATGTCCGCACACAGCTCATCACCAACTTCTTCAGCTGAATGTAAGTATCCAGAGATGTCATGTAACTGATGTGAGTTTGCATGATATGTGTTGGTGGTGCTCTGGTGCTGTTTGAGTGTGTCCATGTGCTACATGACTGTATGCGTGTAGCGATGTGTCCTTACAGGTAGTCTGTACTCCCCAACAGTGTTGACATGCTTACTTGGTTCTGGGTGGGTATCTTGTGACATGTATTGGGCATGAGTATTGCAGTTCTGTCCTGTTCTTCAGTGCTTTTGACTGTGTGTCATTTCTGTCCTTCACAGGGTACTTTCAGAGTGGTTTGGTCAACTGTGATCCCCGACACCGTGATTCGACTTCCAGGGTGGTAGCTGTTGTGTCCCTACAGGTGATGTGCGCCACACCCATGGACTTCCTTCCTTCTACACTTGTTGACTGTGTGCCCGCTACCAGGTGGGATTACCTTGCATCTGTAGTGGTTACAACATGTTGCAAATGTGTAATAAACCTGTGCTTCACTTTGTGATGTGCGTTGTCTGTGGTCACACATTTGACTGACATTTGCTAACTGCACCAGTGGGCTAGTTGACTAAGACTGGGAATAGGTGTTGTGTCTGTGCATTGCACCATATTTCCTGGCAACATCAGTGTAGGCAATGAGTCAGATGGCCTAGGTGTGTATTTGTTGTGTAGCCGTGGTGGTGAGTCTCCCTCATATGTGTCACGTTGCCATGACTCACATGCCTGTGTTGTACTTGCTGTAGCAGTTAGCATGCACAGTGTAATTTCGCTGGTCATCATCTCCATGACAGTAACCACGTTGGAATCACGACAGAGGCAGGTATGGTGTATTAGTGTGTTTATTGTAATACATGTGTGCGAATAGTGCACAGGATGGTGAGTGCTGTACATTTTGATTGCAATCCTAAGTTCCTAGATGAATTAGAAGTCCTGGTAGCAGAAATGTCCTGTATCAAGTCCACAGTCATCTGAGACATTGGTCCAACTTGTACTCCCCATGTCATGTGGGGGGTTGTGTTGCAGTCAACAGGGTGAACAGTTTGCGCACAAAGGTGATTATCCAGAACAGGTGTTGGCTTCCTGGGGGTTGCACATGGCCATCGGCCTCTCAGTTGCCCCTCCTCGGACGACCCCTCTTCTTTGGGGGGGACCCTCAAGTGCAGGCTGCTGCGGTGCAGGGGACTCTCCGCCAGAGTCATCCTGCCTCCCTGTGGCAGTTGCAGTTGTTTCAGCAGCAGATGTTGTGGGCACACAGGGAGGTGTTGACTGGTTGCTGCTCATCTGGCGGAGGCATTGTAATATGTCCCTATGCACCGCCGTCATCTCTTGCAGTGTGTCCCACTTGGACTCCACGCGGGACATGTGTGAGTCCAAGCGGGCATGATGGGCAGCCTGCTGCTGTTTAATGTCCCTGAGGAGCCCCACTACCTGGCTGAGCTCTCCGGTGCTGGACTGGTACGCATCGGCTATGCGTGCCAGTTGTGGGTCATCATGCAGTCCAGACCCCTCTGCAAGCAGCGACCTATGTCTCCCACCCCTCCCACCACCCCTGGCGACACGTGCAGTACCTGAGGTGGCACGCACAGGTGACCCTGGGCCCCCTTGGGGGTTGTTGGTGGTGTTGGTGTCCATGGCCCCACGTTGGTCCAGGGTCCATGTGCTGGTGGTGGTGGTGCTCCTTGGTCTTTCCATGTCGGCAGGGGTGGTATGTGTGTTGACAGTCGTTGGAGGGGTGGGTGCAGGGGTGCAGCTGGTGGTCCTGCTGGTGCTGCATGATGACTTGCTCCGGAGGTGCCAGGTGGGGCTTCTTCATCCGAGGAGGGCAGAGGCTGTTCCACACCAGTGAGCTCCGTATCCTCTTGAGCCTGGGACGGGGACTCCTCAGCGTCTGCTGCTGTGTCCCCATCATCACCTGTTTTTGGGAGACACACACAATGTATGTTATGTTTCTGCAGGCATCAATGGTTGACACACCTGACAGTTGTGACTGTGCCTCTGGATGCGGGCCTGTACATTGCATTGTCCTAAGTTGTCACAGTCAGGGGTTGATATTGGTGTAGCACATTGTCCTGCATTATTTGGGCATTTCTATGTGAATGTTGGGGTGTGTACATGGTCTGCATTGGTTGTATTTGGTTGACATCCGGCCCTCCTTCCCACCCAGCCAGATATTCCACCATGGAACGTGCTTCCATTGCAGGGAGTGCAAGTTGTCTTTCAGGATGTCAGTCAGTGGTGTCCTGCTGTTGGTTGGTGCACAGTTGCCAGCAGGGCCTTGTGCTCCCCACAGCAGTAGCCAGTGTCAGCCATCTTGTGAGTTGTTTTCCACTCCCTGTGATGTGTGCATGGTTCAGGGTGGTGTTGATGGGACAGTTGTGGGGGTGACCAATATCTGTGACTACCACTCCCATCATGCTATTGCCTCCACCCCCTTCCCAGCATGCCCATGCTTCCTTCCCTTTGACTCTGCTTCCCTGTGGGGTTGTGTGCCTGTGCTGACAAGATGGCTGACAGTGTTATCCTGGGGTTAGTTTTGCTACAAGTCCCATGTGTGTCACTGTGCTTCACTCAGCATGACCCAGGGTTGTGGTTCTTTGTGGGATATTTGATTGGAGTGTGAGGCAATGCATTCTCCCAGGTGAGTTTTGTGGAGTTTGTGTTAGGGGTGTGTGTGAGAAACGCTGCTGGTAACTATGGTCAGGGCTGTGAGTCCTCCTTCCCACCCAGCCAGATATCCCACCATGGAACGTGCTTCCATTGCAGGGAGTGCAAGTTGTCTTTCAGGATGTCAGTCAGTGGTGTCCTGCTGTTGGTTGGTGCACAGTTGCCAGCAGGGCCTTGTGCTCCCCACAGCAGTAGCCAGTGTCAGCCATCTTGTGAGTTGTTTTCCACTCCCTGTGATGTGTGCATGGTTCAGGGTGGTGTTGATGGGACAGTTGTGGTGGTGACCAATATCTGTGACTACCACTCCCATCATGCTATTGCCTCCACCCCCCTTCCCAGCATGCCCATGCTTCCTTCCCTTTGACTCTGCTTCCCTGTGGGGTTGTGTGCCTGTGCTGACAAGATGGCTGACAGTGTTATCCTGGGGTTAGTTTTGCTACAAGTCCCATGTGTGTCCCTGTGCTTCACTCAGCATGACCCAGGGTTGTGGTTCTTTGTGGGATATTTGATTGGAGTGTGAGGCAATGCATTCTCCCAGGTGAGTTTTGTGGAGTTTGTGTTAGGGGTGTGTGTGAGAAACGCTGCTGGTAACTATGGTCAGGGCTGTGAGTCCTCCTTCCCACCCAGCCAGATATCCCACCATGGAACGTGCTTCCATTGCAGGGAGTGCAAGTTGTCTTTCAGGATGTCAGTCAGTGGTGTCCTGCTGTTGGTTGGTGCACAGTTGCCAGCAGGGCCTTGTGCTCCCCACAGCAGTAGCCAGTGTCAGCCATCTTGTCAGTTATTTTCCACTCCCTGTGATGTGGGTATGGTTCATGGTGGTGTTGATGTGCGCATTGTGAGGGTGAGCAATATCTGTGACTACCACTCCCATCATGCTATTGCCTCCACCCCCTTCCCAGCATGCCCATACTTCCTTCCTTTTGAGTGTACTTCACTGTGTGTGGGTGTGACAGCAATGGCAAGATGGCTGACAGTGGTGTCCTGCTGTTGGTTGTTGGCCAGTTCCCAGCATGGCCTTGTGCTCCCCACAACAGAGCACCAGTGTCAGACATCTTTGAAGTGGCTTTTGACTCCCTGTGAGGTGTGCATGCTTGGGAGTGTTCTTGCTGGGTCATGTGGGGGGGGATGTTGAGCTGTGACTACCACTCCCATCATGCTATTGCCTCCACCCCCCTTCCCAGCATGCCCATACTTCCTTCCTTTTGAGTGTACTTCACTGTGTGTGGGTGTGACAGCAATGGCAAGATGTCAGTCAGTGGTGTCTTGCTGTTGGTTGGTGCACAGTTCCCAGCAGGGCCTTGTGCTCCCCACAGCAGTAGCCAGTGTCAGCCATCTTGTCAGTTGTTTTCCACTCCCTGTGATGTGGGCATGGTTCATGGTGGTGTTGATGTGCGCATTGTGAGGGTGAGCAATATCTGTGACTACCACTCCCATCATGCTATTGCCTCCACCCCCTTCCCAGCATGCCCATACTTCCTTCCTTTTGAGTGTACTTCACTGTGTGTGGGTGTGACAGCAATGGCAAGATGGCTGACAGTGGTGTCCTGCTGTTGGTTGTTGGCCAGTTCCCAGCATGGCCTTGTGCTCCCCACAACAGAGCATCAGTGTCAGACATCTTTGAAGTGGCTTTTGACTCCCTGTGAGGTGTGCATGCTTGGGTGTGTTCTTGCTGGGCCATGTGGGTGGGGGATGTTGGGCTGTGACTACCACTCCCATCATGCTTTTGCCTCCACCCCCCTTCCCAGCATGCCCATGCTTCCTTCCTTTTGACTCTGCTTCCCTGTGGGGTTCTGTGCCTGTGCTGACAAGATGGCTGACAGTGTTATCCTGGGGTTTGTTTTGCTACAAGTTCCATGTGTGTCCCTGTGCTTCACACTGCATGACCCAGGGTTGTGGTTCTTTGTGGGATATTTGATTGGTCTGTGAGGCAATGCTTTCTCCCAGGTGAGTTGTGTGTAGTTTGTGTTAGGGGGTGTGTGGGTGGAGCTGCTGGTGACTATGGTCAGTGCTGTGAGTCCTCCCTTCCCACCCAGCCAGATATCCCACCATGGAACGTGCTTCCATTGCAGGGAGTGCAAGTTGTCTTTCAGGATGTCAGTCAGTGGTGTCCTGCTGTTGGTTGGTGCACAGTTCCCAGCAGGGCCTTGTGCTCCCCACAGCAGTAGCCAGTGTCAGCCATCTTGTCAGTTGTTTTCCACTCCCTGTGATGTGGGCATGGTTCATGTTGGTGTTGATGTGCGCATTGTGAGGGTGGGCAATTTCTGTGACTAGGACTCCCATGATGCTATTGGCTACACTGACTTGCCCAGCATACACAGTATTCCTTCCTTTCAGTGAGCTTCCCTGTGAGGTGGTGTTGTGGTGGTGGCTACATGTCTGACTGTGTTTGTTGGTTAGATTTGTGCCACTGCCTAGCTCTATTTGTTGTTAGGTTTGTACATGTCATGACACAGTTACATTTCACTATGAGCTGGCATGTATTGTGTTTATCTGGCTGACATACACATTTTGGGATGATCTGTTTTGGTTGGTGTGTATTTGCTAAGGGTGCATGGTTTGACTCTCCCCTTGACAGTGATGTGTGTGTATTGTGGCACAATATTGTGTACATTTGTTGTGTACTCACCAGGCTCTGGGATGTTTTCTAGTCCATAGACGCTCACTGGTGGTAGGATGGCCCGCACCTTCTCCTCCCAGGGCCTGAGGTATACTGGTTTGGCAGGAGGGCCACTGCCGGTGTGTTGGCTCACGATGTAGTCCTTCTTCAGCAGCTCCTTGACCCTCCTGCGCACGTCATACCACCTGTTCTGGATGTCTACCTTTGTGCGCAAACATGGTGATTGTGCGTTCACCCTGTCGACGATCCTCTCCCACATCTTGGTTTTCTGCGACATGGGTGTCTGTTGGACCAATGTACCAAACAGCTGTGGCTCTACCCTGAGGATCTCATTTACCAGGACTTCCAATTCACTATCTAGGAACTTGTGATTCTTCTTTGGGGGCATGGTGTTGGGTGGTGCTGGTGTGTGATGTGTGTGTTGGTGTGCAAGTGAGGGTGTGTGAGTGTGTGTTTTGCTGGGTGTATGTGAGGGTGCTATTTGTTGTGGTGCTGCTGGTGTGTGGCTTGTGTGATGGATGAGCTGTGAGTGTGTGTGTGGTTGCTGTCTGTTGGTGTTGAGTGCTGGCAGGTAATTTGAATTTGCAAAGGATCATGGTAGGGATTTGTGTCCTTTATAAGGGTGGAGTTGTGGGTGTGTCTTTGTTCCCTGTCCCCCCCCCCAGGATTTATTTGCTTTGTGATTGCTTGTTTGGCCTTTTTTTGTGTTTTTTTTTCCTTGGTTCTTTTTGTGCATGTAGGAGACGTTCTTCTGACCGAGTCGGACCCTCCAGTTGTCTCGTGCGAGCCTCTCAGATTCGTTCACGCAGTGTTTGTGCTGTTTTCTGTGCTGCATACGCGTCGGTCGCGGGGTTTTGGGTTGCTTCGGCTCGCAGTTTTGAATGCGTGTTGGTCGTGCGGCTTGGGCCCCGTGCGACTCGGTCGTGTTTTCCACGTGTTGCATCGTACTTGGCGGGTAGGAGTTCGCGGGTGCGTTTCGTTCGGGATTCTTCCTGGTGCATGTCGGTCGGTTAGGTTCACGTGGTTTTCCGCGCGGTTCGGTCGTTCGGCTTGTGTTCCGTACGAGTGGGTCGTATTTTGCACGCTTCTCATCGTACTTTGCGGGTCGGGCTGCACCGGTACGTGTCGGTCGGTATTTATTCCGGCTTTGAGTCGGTCGGTACGTTTCCTGGCCCGAATCGGAATCGGCCCCTATGTCTGAATGGAGAAATCTTCACCGAGACTTTGTGTAGAGGTTCCCTGATGATGGTGCCTTCTCCTCGGACACCCACTGAACTTTACCTTCTCAGGACATTTTTTTCTGAAATTTGTTCCAAGTCCAAAGGTTAGCGCCGGCCGCGCCCAATCCACTGTTTGTATCCAACTTGCGCTCCATCAAGGTCGACCGTATTTTTTTACTTTGACCCGTCTTGCGTGACTAGATGTCTCGGGTTGGTACTTTCATCTTTTAGGTGCTAGTTTTTACATTAAACTTTAAAAATTCATAACTCCAGTTCTACTGATTAGATTTTTGTTGTTTTGCTTTCAAATAATTTATCAAAATTGACTCTATTTTTCTAAATTTGTGCAGTATTTTTCTTTTTTCTTGTGTTGTCTTTTCACTTTATTACTCTTTGTGTGCTGCATAAATACTTTACACATTGCCTCTCAGTTAAGCCTGACTGCTTTTGTGCCAAGCTACCAGAGGGTTAAGCACAGGCTAATTTAGTGACTTTTTGTGGTTCACTGTGACAGGGATTGTGCGTGTTGCTCAAGCAGGGTTAAAATCCAACTCAACCAACAAACAAATTTCTCACACTGTGTGTGGGAAAGCCATCGTTTTTGCCCTGATCACCCCCATTTTTTTGACTGATACTGGTGGTTAGTGACCCTGAAAGTGCGTGGGCTCTCATAACCAGACCCAAGGCCTGTGCTCTGTCCTTAAAAGGTATATGGTAATTGGTGTAATTATAATTGGCCAAAACAACCCACCTGTAAGTTTCTAGTATATGGTAGGGCATGTATGTTTAGAGACACCGGTGGACTTAATGCACTTAGGTGTGCTGCTGTGGTGTCTGGTGTCATTTTAAAGCAAGCTCTGCCTTGCAGTCTGATTTTAAAACAAACTAATCACAATAGACACCACCAATGCCGGGTCCAAGGGAGTGGGAGAGGGTCATCCTTTTAGGCGAGGGACCATCGTTTGTGTTCTCCCTTGAAATGCAATCATCACAAAAAACAAAATGGGCCCCTATGTCACTAGCCCAATTTTTGGGCTTTCGCACCTTGCAGTGTAGGTATTTCTTCATCAAGAAATGTATGATGACTAACTGGCCACTATATTCATCCAATATTATGGACTCGCACAGTTGTGCAGAGAAATAGTCGGGATGGCCTCACACAGCCCCGGGTGTCAGGCTTCATCATCGGCAATCCCGCGTTCGCCAAAGAATCCTCTAATGGCAAACAAGCCCATATTTAGGGCTATAGTTCAATCATTAGTAGGAAACTAAGGGAAAATAAGGGGAAAAGAGTCCAATAAAAAATCCCTACCACCTACCAGTTCAAATTTTTGAATTTGTATTCCTTGGTGGAGGAGGGACGGTTAAAAACAAGAAAAATAGGACAGTAACAGCCCTGTTATGATGATGAGAAATTTGTAAAGCGCAACAAATACCCTGGGGTGCCTAGGCGCTGCCTTTGATAAATACTGAGCAGAGTGGAACAAAGGGGTGAAATTACACTGTAAATAACCACGTTTTTAGGCCCTTTCTAAATTTGAGGAGACTGGATTCTTTCTTCAGCATGGTAGGCAAAGAGTTCCATAGGCTGGCAGTTGTAGCCGAGAAACTCTTGCCTCCCCATCTAACCTTGTTGACTCTAGGAGAAATTAAATTTCCCAGTTCGGCAGATCTAAGGGCTCTGGCTGGAGTGTATGGTTTTAGAAATTTCTTCAGCTGTGTAGGCCCCATGTTGTTAAGAGATTTGAAAGCAATACAAAGAGATTTAATTTGAATCCTCTTGGCTACGGGTAGCCAGTGGAGTTGGACTAACGCTGTGGAGGCTGAATCAAATTTGGGAAGCCCAACAGTATTCTTGCTGCTGCATTCTGAGCCATTTGAAGTTTATTAATGCTGCGCCTCGGAGCACTGGAGAAGAGGGCGTTGCAATAGTCCAGTCATGAGGAAATCAGCACTGACACCACCGTCTTCCTTAAATCCATCGGTATTGCAGGAAGGATTTTTCTCAACATTTTGATGATAAAGAAACAAGCAGAAGTGGCAGAGTTGATTTGTGCTTTAAAGGACAGCTTGGTGTCAAAAATTATACCTAGGTTTTTAGCCTTGTGCACTGGATTAGGTAAGGAGCCAAGTTGAACCGGCCACCAATTGTCTGTCCAAAATGATGGATTGTTCCCCAGCAGCAAGACTTCGGTCTTGGAAGAGTTCAATTTCAGACAATTTTCTGTCATCCATTTTGCTATATGACTCATACAGTCGCGGAACCTGGATGCTGTCTGGCTAGCAGAGCTGCTCACCGAGACGACGATCTGAGTGTCGTCCGCATACGACAAGATGGTAAAGCCATAAACTTACTAGACTGGCAAGAGGGGTGACTTAGAGGTTAAAAAGCGTTGGACTCAAATAAGAGCCGTGGGGAACCTCACAGGGCAGCGTGAAGGGGGGAAGACACAATGTCCCCCAAAGCAACTTCCTGAGGTCGCTCAGACAGAAAGGAGCCTAGTAGGGACAGCGCCTTGCCCCTGATACCGATGGAACTCAGCCCATCCTGCAGCAGCCCATGATTAACCGTATCAAAGGCCGCTGACAGGTCCAGGAGGATCAGAGCTGCGTTGCCCCCGCTGTCTAAGATCTGTCTGAGCACCTCCGTGGCGGTAATAAGAGCCAGCTCTGTGCTGTGCTGAGCATGGAATCCAAACTGGGAGGAATCCAGGATGCTGTTGTCATTAATAAAGACTGATAGGTCAGTGTTTATTGCCCTTTCAATTACTTTTGCAGGAAAAGGGAGTCTTGATATCAGTCTATAGTTGAGGGGCTCCTTAGCATCCAAGTTAGGTTTCTTTAGCAAAGGAAGTATAGAGGCTTTCTTCCAATCTGTTGGAAAGTGCCCTGTGGTGAACATTGAATTAAAGATCACCGTTAATGAAATGGCTATAATTTGTGGCGAGGTGTGCAAAATTTTAGGAGGGCATGGGTCTGAAGGAGAGCCAGATTTCGTAGCAGCATGAAACTTGGTGGTTTGTTCGACTGTTAAAGTAGTGAAGGAAGAAAAGATCTGGGAGGTTGAATCTGAAGGAACCTGCGTTTTGACAGGGGAGGTTGATAGAGACTTGTTGAATTCTACCGATGTTTGAGCCAGATGATGATCCTGCTGTACAAATAGGTCAAAGACAGACTTGACTTTATGCTGCGAGGATTCTGCTAATGAGTTGCAGAATGAATGGCTAATATTAATATCAGGCGCAGTTGGCAGCTTTGCTAGTTTCTTTACTGTGGTAAACAAGGCTTTAGGACATCTATTGGCCGCTATAATTTCCTTAGAAAAATGTTGAGCCTTTTCCCTGAGAATAAGTCTTTTATAGG
The DNA here is from genome assembly GCA_963921515.1 of Calotriton arnoldi. Taxonomy (NCBI): domain Eukaryota; kingdom Metazoa; phylum Chordata; class Amphibia; order Caudata; family Salamandridae; genus Calotriton; species Calotriton arnoldi. The sequence continues at coordinate 355,332 of CAWUFW010012654.1, read as the reverse complement.
TTTGAAGGGAAGACTTATAATCCTTTTGAGTAGTTAGGTTATCTTCAAGTCGCCACTTCCTTTCTAATTTGCGACATAGTTGTTTCTAGGCTCTCAGGGTGTCATTGTACCAAGGTTCTGATGGTGTTCTTCTGGATCGATGGCACTGTTTAGGGGGCACTAATTGTGTCATAGCTGAGTCAAGCCAAGAGTGGTATTGAGTGGCGGCTTGGTCGGAATCAGTGGACAAATTAGGTAGCGTTTTTAGAAGAGTCGAGTTTAGAGAACTAGCCTCAACTTTCTTCCAAGGGCGACTAACATAGAGTTCTCTGGGTGCTTTAGGAAGCTTTTTATGCGGCAATTGAATATCGAATAAAGCAGCCTTATGATCGGACCAGACCGTAGGCAGAGTGCCGGTCCAGCTTAAGAGGGGATTGTCTGTGAAAATACCATCTAAGCATTGACCCGCAATGGGGTTGAATCCAACACAAGTTGTCTCATCTCTACGCTATCCATTTGATCTAGAAGTGCTTTTGTGTCTGGGTCGGCAAATTTTTCCAGATGGAAATTAAAATCCCCTAGCACCGGGAAATTGGGGTGATCGGCTTTATGAGCTAAAAAGGTACCTAGATTATCTAAAACAGTGACCTTGGAATTAGGTGGACAATAGAGTAAAATACCGTTAACGGAGTGTTGGCCATACAGTTCGATTTTAAAATCAAAGGCATCACAGTCCTTAATGTCCGTATTCACTTGAATATAAGACTTGAAGCTGGATTTGAGAATAAGGGCAATGCCCCCGCCTTTCTTCCCAGCCCTGTCTATTTTATGAATTTTGTACCCTGTAGCTAAGGCCAACAATAGATCCGGGTCCGATGAGGCATCTGCCCAAGTCTCAGTAAGAAAGGCTATTTCTATCTGGTTACCCTCCATAAATTCTCGGACGCAACAGCATTCTTGATTAGGGACCTCACATTAATAAGAACGTAAGATATTCCTCTGGGGTGTGCCTTAATCGTATTGTAGGTTTGTGTAACTATTGGGGTATGCTGGATACTTAGGCCGCAGTTTATGCACCAAACTCCACTCTGAGCTGGATGTGGGTCAATGGGTGGTCTGGAACATGTTTTACCTGCCTATTGTAGTTGGATAAGAGCGTCTCGGCTGTAATGTATTCTAGTCTTTGGACTGGAGGTAACTGGCCCAAAAACGTCAGCATGGCCGGCGCCGAGCGCGTTCTGAGCGCTGACGGGCGCAGACGGGCTTGCCTTTGGCGCGCCTTAGGCGCCCAGGTTTCACCCATTTTAAGTAGTGACCTGCAACCAGAAAGGCTAGACCGTCACCTCCCAAAAGAGGGCGGTCAGCCAGAAGTGGGTCAAGCGCTAATCTAACGGCCCGACCCTCTCCGCAACAAATGGGAAAGCCCGGTGGCGGACCAGAGAGCCAAACCCACAACAGATACAATGCAGCTGACAACTGCCGCGGTGAGTGCAAAAGAGTGTTTATGGTGCTGATTATCCACTATTGGTCAGGTCGACATGTTTCAGCCCCCCAGCGGACCCTACGGGGTCCAGGGCTTTCTTCAGGACCAAGTTGAACCCTATTTGTCCCTACAGAGCTTCGCTATATCTATATCACATGCATTCCAAATATACGCATACAATACCAGATTGCCACTAGGTCCAATCCGGGTCCTTCTGTGCTAGGAGGAAACTCTCTAGAAAACATAAACACGTATACAATAAATCCAGACAATTCAATGAACAACAAGACACACAAGAAATACGTACATTTGAACATTAACACTAAAGTGTCTTTTCTGAGTGACCAGAGCATGTTTGTAAATCAATCTTTTGTGCGAAACTACGTTTTTCCTCTCAATGTAGTTGCTCACTAAATAAACGTGTGAATACTGCATGCACTTTTATCGACCCGTGTAAATACACGCTCAACTTCAAAAACATATTTCACTTGTGAGGTGCCACAGTTAACCCCTGCGTTTTTGGAAAGTTCATGCTTTTCCCATGTGGTTTTATGCACCCAACATACATCTAAAGTTTTCTTACCCTGTATATTAAGAGGGGCGGGGGAGGGAGTCCTATAGTTACACTCAGTGCAATGATACAACGTATAGGTTAGATTTGCCAGCAAACGCAGAAATAAAAGACAGAGTAATGCGGTCATGCGTGGTGGGGGATAAGGGTCTAAATCTTTGAAGGCGTCCTTCATCAAGGATCTCCCTCGCCAGATCACCCAGAGTGTATCCCTATCCTCCTCCCGACGTTACCGCGTCTGTTGTGCATCGTAGTGTTAAAGGCGGCGCTCAGCGCCTGGCCGGTGACATCATGGCCGGGCGACGAGCTATGCCTCATGGGATAGGTAGTGCAAGGCCTCTTAGCCCGCGTGAAAAAATACTAATTGTTCCTCGTGGGCCTCTCTGTTAATACATGGCCCGTTTTTTCTCCACATGACCTGGAGCTGTGTGGACTCGCCTGGTGCTGAATGGCTGAATGGTGCTGAATGGCCAGGAGCTTCATGGCATGCTCCCGGATCATCTTGAGATTCTTAGTCCGATAGTTGGAGCAGGTCCTGGAGCCGTGGTCTGGCTCCAGGAACCACAGGCAAACAGGTTGATGTTTGTCACCGAACATTTGCCTGTGATAGGCACCACAGTGTTTAAAACCCACAGATTTTTTACTGGACAACCCTAATGCACACCAGGAGAAAATGTACAAAAAAGGGTCAACAAAAGGTCAAAAAAGTAGTCAAAAAATGACTGAGCTAGTTCTTCTGGATCTGCGGTGAAAGAAAGGAACTGATGCCAGCGCATGGGGTGGTGACTATATAGGCACCACGCACATCACATCTGGTGGCGACGACGTCCATGTGCCGACACGGAGCCAATCGGCGCCACCTACAAGTGCGCTGAGGTACTGCTCAAGATTTTCCGGATCCAGACTGACGCCTGGGAAGTATTCCAAGGTAAGGAATCTGCTGAACGAAGTCTCTATCAGATATGTACAATGCATGGGAACTGTTCGAGTCTGGGTAAACTGTAACACTTGCTTTAAATGACAAAAAGCACAGAGGTTTCGGTCTCTATTTTATAATAAAAAAGCTTGCAGGACTGTACAGTGGGGTAAGTGCTGGAGAACAATGGTGGTGTGGTTTAGAGCTGCTTTCAAATAAAACAGAGTGGAAAGGGACACTGGAAGCAATCTACATGTATATCTGGTCTGGCACAAATCTTATTTAAGGAAGGGTGTTTTTGACCTGGTTTATAAACTGGGTTCCTAATGACCCCATAGCATTACCTGTGAAAAACAAAAGGTTCATGTTGCCCAGTCTACCTGTTGTATGATGTCACTTAAGGGGCTGATGTAAAACTAGGGATCGACATTGGACCCTGCTCAGAGAAAAAAATAACATGACCGATGAGAATATTCTACTGAACAAAGAGAGACATACTTAGTTTCAGTTTAGTTTAAAATATGAATATTGTTATTCTTACCGGGTCCGCTTGTGGCTGAATGAAGGGCACTGGGCAGATAAAACTAGATTGCTTGGGCCTGACTGACCTCCACACATGCATTGCACACTACCTTCAGAGTCTCACACACTGCTATCGTAGATCAGTGGCATAATAAAAGCCCCTGCAGTCACTGTGGTGCGGGGGGAGGCCCTGAGCACCAGGGGGCCCCTCAGGCACTGTGCACAGGTAGCAGCTAAGATCTCCTGACTGGGTCCGGAGGGTGGGAGGCTGTTAAATGAGAGGTCCTCAGGAACACAGGTAAGCTTGAAATGTAGTTTATTTCGTAAATAACCAGACACCCACGACCGAGGCTCCCGATGCCTGCGAAGACCTCTGGAAACTGAATTAACGTTTCCAGAGTTCCCGCACCCATCGTTCCAGCAACGGTCGTGGAACGACAATTGAACCACGCAGGGGGCTCGCGGCAGGAGGCATCCATGCACCAGGATGGCACGAGATGCCCCATACCACAACTTCTCCCTCCTTTACAAAGTGGAAAACACAAATAACAAAATGAGGAAATACAAAGCATGAACATAAGATGACCCAAGGGTTTAAATTAATTTTTTTAACCTAGGACGTAATCATTAAACTTTGAAGGCATTCTTCTCAGGCGACTTCTCACACCATCATTATCTGAAACAACACTTCTAGGAGATGTGTAAGCCTTTTGGCCAGATCCCTCAACAACAGAAAAAGAATCAAGTTGCCCAGGAGAAGTGTCGCACTGAGAATCTGTAATTACTATATTGCTATTTTTACTCAAGGGCTGAGAAACAACTGAGGTTGTATCCTGCAACCAACTAGACCAGTTACATGTATCAATCTCTCCTTTGTTGAGTTTCATCAAAGAGCAAGCTTGAGTATCTGAGAGGCGAACCAACGACCTCTTGTTCACCAACCCCTATCACCAAGAAGGGCGGAGCCTTTGCTTACATTTGTTACTTGAACTGGTGAGGAAAACGTTGACAGTCCTTTAGTGACCTTCCTGGGGTTTTTAAGGAGGACCCAGTCATTTATATACAAAACGGTATTTATAAAACTTTACCATCATCTTGCCTAAACTTCATGGTTGGTCCTCAGGAACACAGGTAAGCTTGAAATGTTATTTATTTCGTAAGTAACCAGACACCCACGACCGAGGCTTCCGATGCCTGCGAAGACCTCTGGAAACTTAATTAATGTTTCCAGAGTTCCCGCACCCATCGTTCCAGCATCGGTCGTGGAACGACAATTGAACCACGCAGGGGGCTCGCGGCAGGAGGCATCCACGCACCAGAATGGCACGAGATGCCCCATACCACAGATGCCCCCTCCAAAGTACTTTTTACACCACTGTCATAGAGAGTAAAATAATATGGCCCGGGAAGCAAACAACTCAAGTCTGCACATTGTGTCAATAAAATGTGTGCTGATGTACTGTGCAGGCTGGATTTTTCTGCTTCCCGCCTGCAGCCTCTACCCCAGACCCTTTCACAACTTGTCACAGGGTAGGGTGGAGTCCGTAAGGGGAATTTTGTTAATTTACCTGGTGCATTTGTGATAGTAGCACCTACAATCTTGAGGACATAAGCATGTCAGGCTTGGTTGCTTCCTGGTTCTCCTCGTTTTTGTCTGATCACACTCTGATTATCTATGACATCTTTTCCGATCTGGAGTTTTTTTTTTTTTTTACTTTATTTTTTCTTTTGTTGGTTGAAAAACGAAACATACAGTTGGGAAAAGGAGTCATTAAAGCATGGAATATGCTCAAGTACCGGCAACAAGTTACAACGATGGGCAGAAGATGTTGTAGCAGACTTTCCAATGAGAAACACATATTTACATCAACCTCACAGATATGCAAATACATGGGTCAATTCCAGTACAATCGTAACAGTTAGGAGTGAGCTAGGCATCACATTTATTAATGACTTGGTTCTGTCCTGCCGTGCGAAAGGTCTATTCTCCCCTCGTCTGCGTCCAGGTCCAGATTATAGTACTCTAACCACGGTGTCCAGATTTTCCGGAACTTACGCGGGCAACCCTCGCCTTGTAAATCACTTTCTCCGCAACCATATATAAATCCATATTGGATCTCCATTCTGTGAGTGTGGGAAGTCGTTGGGCCCCCAGTACTTAGCTATGTCTCTTTTGGCTACTACTAATCCTAGGTTAGCCAGCAGGAGCCTGTGTCGTGGCAGGTCAATGTCTGTGGGGATACCCAGTAGCAGAAATTTCGTGTCTAACCCTAGTTGAGCTCCCAGGATATTGTTTAATTCTCCCAGTATCGTGTGCCAGTAGGTTTGGATGTGTCCGCACTCCCAGAGGGTGTGTATGTACGTGCCGCGCTCCACATGGCATCTAAGACAAGTTGGGTCCTCAGCCCTCCCCATAGTGTGTAGGCGTGCCCTATCAAAGTAGAATCTATGGAGGATCTTATATTGTATGAGACGCAGCCTCAGTCTAATCGCTACTTCGCGCGGGTGCATAAGGGCCGCTTCCCAATCTATGTCTTCCAGTGGGCCGGTTGTTAGTTCCCATTTGGCACGCAGCGGACCAAGGTTGTCGGGTATATTGTTGATTTGTGTCTTGTATGTCAGGGATATCGCCTGGTTCGGGATCTCTTCCTGTAGGAGCCTACCCTCTAGCGGAGCATATTCTGGCAGCGTCATAGCGTCTAACCCTTCAGCATGCCAGGCGTGTTTAAGTCTGAGGTAGGAGTAGGCTTGGGAGCTATGAAGTTGATATTTAGACTGAAGGGAGGAAAATGATGCTAGAGAGCCCCTCTCCAACAGGTCCCCTATCTTAGAGATACCGATGAGGTCCCATTTCTTAAAACCCCTCAATTTTCAGATCTCAGTCAATCTAGTGCCCTCCCACAGGGGAGTCTCTCGTGTAGGTTTCCCCTCCCATTTCATCTGCTTTTCCGCACTCTTCCAGGCCGTCAGTACGCGTTGGGTAGCTGGGAGGAGACGTGTACCTCCAGCACCCCCGTATATGTAGTGCAATTGGGTGTGTTGTCGGAATTGTAGTCTTTCCAGTCTATAGGTAGGGTGATCACCTGGCGCGTGGTTCCATTCGTTGATTACTATGAGGTGGTCCGCTCTATCATATGTTCTGATATCTGGTACGTCCAAACCTCCATTATATGGGTTGCGCTGCAGCGTTCGCAGTGCTATTCGTGGGTGGGATCCGTCCCAGAGAAGGAGACGTAGTTCACTGTCAATGGACGTAAAAATAGTGTCGGGTAAGTTGTGGTATGTATTTTGCAGAATATAAAGGAGTTGAGGGAGTGTTACCATCTTATACATGGCGGCCCTCCCCATGATGGTCAGAGGGAGTTTCCTCCACCTCTTCACATCCGCCTGAAAGTTCAGTAACACTCGTCCAATGTTACGTTCCAATCTGGCCACGGGGTCGGTGGTGATGAAGCGCCCCAGATAGATAAACCCCTCCGTAGAGAGCCGCAGACAGTTCGGGTAGGCGCGAGGCTCCACTCCTCCACTCAACGGATAGAGGGTGGATTTTTTCCAGTTAATCTTATAGCCTGCATGGCCGCCGTATTCTTCAAATATTTGTAATATTCGGGGGAGTGTCTCGACTGGTTGTGTGACATATAGCAGAATATCGTCTGCATATAATGATATGCGTTCCTCTTCTACAAGATGTGACTCGTCTAGGAAGCCGCCTAATCCATGTCGGGTTCTAACCACACAGGCCAGCGGTTCTAGGATGAGGGCAAACAATAGAGGGAATAAGGGGCACCCCTGTCTGGTGCCGCGTTGTATCGGCCAGCTTGCAGAAAGAACTCCGTCTACTCTAACCCTCGCTTCAGGTGTGTTATATAACAGTGCCAGCCATTCTCGGAAGACCGGGCCAAAGCCCATTTTTTCCAGGGTGCACCATATGAAGGGCCAATGAATCGTGTCAAACGCTTTCTCAGCGTCAAGCGGAAAGCAGATGGGGGCTATCTCGACCCTGTACCGTGTCCATCCAATTAGCTAGACGGCGTCGGTTAAAGCGCGTAGCATGCTTTGGCTTAAAGCCTGATTGATCCCTGTGTATCAGTGGAAGAATTACAGTCAGGAGACGTCTCGCAAGGATTGTGGCCAAAATCTTTGTTTCAATATTAAGAAGGGATATGGGGCGGTATGACCCACAATCATCTGGGGGTTTCCTGGTCTTAGGGATGACCACCACCGTGGCTAGACGGAGGTCTCGTGGCAGAATCCCCTGTTCCTTTGATTCCTGGAACATCTTAAGAAGGTGCGGTGCCAGCAGTGTACTATTTAGTTTAAAAAATTCACCCGGAAGACCGTTGGGACCCAGAGTGTTGCCCGCCTTCTGTCGGCCAATGGCCTCGGTCACTTCCGCCAGTGTCAAATCCCCCTCTAGACTGTCTTTCTCCTCCTGTGTGAGTGAGGGCAGGTCAATGGTACTCAGGTACTGACGTATTTGTGATTCTTCTGTCTGGTTTTAGGCCGCGTACAGTGTTGTGTAGTATCTCGCGAAGGCTCCCACTATAGCCTCAGGAGTGGTGTGGGTGACAGCATTTTCCCTAATAGACATTACCCATCGTGACTCTACTTCTTTCCGGCCTAACCATGCTAGTAACTTCCCCGCTCTATCCCCGGTTTCATAAAGTCTATGTTGGGTTGCCAGCTGTTGTGCCCTCACCTCGTTGGTCGCCAGCGCTAGGTAGTCTCGTTTGGTTATTTCAATTTGGCGTAAAGTGTGGTCAGTTAATGTGGTAGGGTCACTTCCTTCTAGGTCTAAGAGTTTATTTTCTAAAACTTCAATCTCCTGGGCTTCACGTTTCTTTTTGTGAGCGATTATGTTCTGTGCTCTATCACGTAGTACCGCTTTGTACGCCTCCCATAAAGTGACTGCTGACAGTACCGAGCCCTCATTTTCACTGAAATAGAGCTCGGAGTCTACCCGAAGCTCCTTGGTGACTGTCTCATCCTTCAATGCCCATGAGTTCAATCGCCACTGTGCTATCTGATGGCCACCCCCGCCACCCACCTTCATCAGGAGAGGAGAATGGTCAGAAATGCCCCTAGCCAGATAGTCTATGGTGTCCACCTGACGGACTTCTCCCTCCGGGGCGAGAAGATAGTCCAGCCGCGAAAACACTCTGAGGGCCCCTGAAAAATAAAAGTATGCCCGTTGATGCGGGTGGTGTCGCCGCCACAAATCCGTCAGTCCCAGGGAATCTAAAAATCGGGCCAGAGGTGAGGACTCATGGGTTCCCGGTCGGGTGTGGGTGCGGTCCAGAGAGGGATCAAGTACATCATTAAAATCTCCCCCCAGTATATGTATGGCAGGGCCACATTGCAAAAGGAGCTCAGTTAATTTATCCAACGTGCGTTGTTGCATCCGTGGGGGTGCATAAACACTAATGAGTAAGAACGTCTTGCGTTTCCAAATGCCCCTCACTGCCACGTAGGTCCCCTCTGTGTCCACCCATTGTTGTGTGACATGGAAGGGAGGGGATTTTTTAATGAGTATTGCCACTCCTCGGGAGCCTTTAGTAAATCCCGCGTAAGCCAGAGTGGTATAGTGCCCCCGGCCTAGGAAAGAGCAGCTCGAGCCCAACATGTGTGTTTCCTGTAGGAATATGACATCAGGTTTATGCCTTTTAAGATACCGGGTCACCAACCCCCTCTTGATTTTATTACCTAGTCCATTAACATTCGACGTCAGTACTGTATATTTATCATCTGTCATTGTGATTTGTCTCTTGGTTCGTCACCTGTCCAATATCTCATCGGAAGTCCGTCCTTCCCGCCCCCTCCCTCTCCGGCATTATGTTCAAGACCTCGAGTCAAACGATCTCCATTCCCATCGAACAGTCCCAGTGTACTACTTAAAACAATGTCCAGATTACCCCCACCCAACACTCTTCAGGTACCCACCCCACCCCCAACTCGTCAACATGACAACTTTGGTACGGGTAATCCACTAAGAGGTCTGTTACCCTCCCTTCCCCCCACTCAATTAACTACACAATAGTAAAACAAAAACCACACACAAAATGCTTCCCCGGCTTAGAACCAATTCTCTTAATGCCTACTAAGCCTTAGGAAAGTCTTACTGTCTGTTGGCGGCCAACTGGCCCCGGTTCTCAGTCCTCTTCGCCATTGTTGGGTAGTTGCTGGTGCTGTGTATCCAGTGCAGGGAGGTTCTGCTCTGATGCTTCTAGTCGTAGAATACTTTCAAGCAACGGGTGTTCACTATTCACATCATCTGAGTCCTCCCTCTCAGACAGTTCGGTGTGTCCGGTGTCATCCGATCTGATCAGGGTCCGCGATGGGCGTGAACGAACCACCTCATCTCCAGACTCTGACAGGTGCATGTCCGTATCTCTGGGTCGCAATGCTCTTCCCGGAGTGCCCCCCGCTGAGTTCCGGGCTCTTAACACTCGTCTCCGGCGTTTGTCTTTGGGTCTGTCCTGGGTTAGGCCCCCACTCTTCAGTGAAAGTTGGCTCGAGGCGTTTGGTGTCACCCGCCGCAACTGCGGCCGTTCCTCAATCCAGGACCATGCCTCTTCCGGAGTTTGAAAGAACAACGTGGAGCCCTGGGAAATAACCTTCAGTTTGGCCAGGAATAGTAACATGTATTGAAGCCTGAGTGCCCTTAATTTGATCTTGGCCTGGTCAAAGGTCCGTCTCTGTTTTTGCACGTCACGGGAATAGTCCGGGAAAACCATCACTCGGGTGTTTTCTTAGCGGACCTCTCCTTTCTTCAGCATTTCTCGCAGTATTAAGTCCCTATCTTGAAAGTTCAGAAAACGAGCTATCAAGGGCCGAGGAGGAGCTCCCGGAGGTGGAGCGAAATTCGGCATTCTGTGTGCCCGTTCTATGACAAAACAGGTCGAGAACGGTGCCTGTGGCAAGGTATCTTTCAAGAAGGTCAAAAGAAAGTGTCCCGGATCAGACCCCTCCACTTTTTCTGGAAAACCAATAAATCTCAGGTTGTTCATTCTGGCCCTGTTTTCTGAGTCGTCTACTCTCCAAGCTACCTCTGCCATGGATGTCAAGAGTCCCGCAACATCTTTCCGTGTGGCATGGGAGACATCCTCAAGTTCTGAGATACGGTGCTCAGCCTCGGTCACCCATTCGGAGACTGCGGAGGTCGTGCCGAAGCAGTGTCACCTCTGAGCGGACCTCCGCCATCTTCCCTTCCAGACTTTCCCTGGACTCACGAATTGCAGGATGGTTGCAGTGTCCGGAGGAGAATTGGGGCTGCCCTCTGCGCCCATCGGCGTGGGGAGCACTTTGGCATAGCGGTCCAGTTTCCCTTGTCGGGACTGTTTGAGTTCCTTATCTTTCGCCATCGTGGGCGATCGGGCAGGAGTGGATGCTCTATCGAGTGTCTTCACAGCCACTGGCGTCGGTGTTTTCCCGATATTGGCACCACCCTCCGACCCTTGGGTGGCCCCGTGACGCCGGATCAGGTGCGTGGACGCTGAGCGGTCACGGAGACCAGTGTAGGGTTCTGAGGACGCCCTCCTAGACGAGTCGGCCCATTAAGAGAGGCACCACCTCACAGAGTCGGTGAGGCCCACAAAGGACAGTGCCCAGACAGTGATTCTGATTGTGTTGCGGGCAGGAGGAGCAGGTGCCCCTAGGTGGGCGGGTAGATCAATTCTGAGCTCCCAATGGTCACTGGATGTGGCACAGGAAGGCGTATGATCTATATTGAGTGGGACTTGTCACTGATTCAGTCCCTGAAGCACGCGTAGCTTCGTAGGTCGGTGATGTCCAGGGCCGCCGTGCAGGCCAGGGTGGAAGACAGGCAAAGCACGGCCACGTGTCGGAGCTCAGGGCAATCAGTAGGGGTATCACCCCCCCGCAGGTCACTACCCTCCATTTCCCCTTTCCAGTTGTGGAACCTGTTCTTTGCCCACAAGGGCGATGGCTGAGTGTAGGGGGGGAGTAGCGCGGCAGGGATCCGGGTGGGCCGGGTCAACGGAGGCACCCCTTTTTCCTGATCTCAGCACCGGGGAGCGAAGGCAGGACTCCCTCCCGCTGCCGCAGGCAGAAAACGCACGAGGTGAATTAATAGGGACCGGCCAGTGTACAAGCGAGATCAGCAGGGGCTGCAAGCTGTGTTGCGGGGAAGCCCGGGCGTGAGCCAACCCGCACGGTGAGGGCACTGTCCAAAAGCCCGCTGCTTCCGCGCCGCCCCGTGTCAATCGCAACAGGGGCCCCACCACAGAGCAGCCGGGTTGCAGGGACGGGGGGCGCCGTCGAGGGTCACTGTAGGGGAGACTCACCGCCTTGTCAGCCACATGGCACGGTGCACTACCAAGGGGATATTGGGCGGTATCACATCAATCCCCATTCCCCAGTTGCCGGAGCTCGATCCCTCCGGTTCGGGGATTTCATGAGGCCGGTTCCGCAGTGTGGCGCCTTCCTGTGGGGTCGTGGGTGGAGGCGGTGGTCCGATATCACTGGGCTCAGCTGCGGGGATCGTCCGGTCAGCAGCGCAGGGCGGGGTGTAACTCCGGCGCTCCTCACCGGCAATTGCAAACCCTCAGGAGTGACGGCAAGATCCCCCCGTGCATGTGAGGGCCGCCAATGGCACCATCGGGCATCAAGCCTGCGTGTGGCCGCTAACTCAGCAGTCTCTGTCGGCCGTCGCCCACAGCTCTCGGCTCCAGGACTCGGAGGAGCGCCGCTGGTCCGGGCTCCGATTGCAATCAGCAGGGAAGAGCCGCCATTTTGCGGGAGACCGCGCGCCGATCGTTGCGCGGGAGAAGTCTCTGATTCAGGGCAGAGAAGCCTCGGAACGGAGTTCGGGGGATATCAATACTCTCCAGAGGCCAGCAGTCACCAAGTGCTCAGTGTGGCAGCGAAGAGATGCAGGATTTCAGCAGGATCTCAGTCAGGGCCAGCGGAGCTCACGAGCAACGCAGCTACTCGGCCATGTTGCTGGGCACGCCCTCCGATCTGCAGTTTTATGGTGTAATTTGTAGTATTTCAGGGCCCGTCTCTTTCTCCTCGTCTCTTTCTTCTGCACTCTTTTACATATATGATTGACTATTAGTCGAGCTTATTAGAGATCCCATGGCTGTTCAGTTTTGACTCATGCTGATGGATAACACAGCTCATTGTGTGAATGGACTGGGCCGTCTCTGACACCATGAACAACCTTTAGGAGTACCTTTTGAGTATCCAAGGCTGGATAAATAAAATCTTTCCGAACGTTAATGCCGGCAACCTGCTATTAACTGGTAAGAACAAGGGCTACTTGAACAACTCTATGTGGGCCCTCCAGCTGGGATCACCACCTATACATGGTATTACGGTCCATTCAATTGGCCTGCTGCTGATTGAGGGCTTAACATTTGAATCAAAGATAAACTCAGTATCCTGTCGTGTTTTCAGATGTTGCACATGACTGTAAAGGATCTCCCATTCTCACCTAAAGATATTTCATCAAGGTTTATCAACTTGCACGTTATCACATATTGACTGCTCTTCCAGGCTATGCTTGGATATCCCAGACTCATCCTTTTCAAAACCAGTGTACTCAGTGTTAGGAAAGTGTCAAAGTTGAAGACTTTCAACCGTGTCTATGAGGTAAAGAGGCAGCTTCATTGACTTCCTGTCAGACAAAGGATTTTCTTCAAAGTGCTGTGCATGATGCATAAAATTCTCTTTAGGCTTCCACATCCGGGCCTTAATAAAGATTTTCCGGGCTCCATGTGGCTTGAACCTTTATCTCTAACTTTCTCTTTTGCATGGATGTGTCAGACTGGCCTGTGCAGTTGGCCATTCCCTCAGACGCCTGGGCCTGACTATCTGGAATGAGCTCCCAATACACATTTGCCGCATTCAACTCCATCTTTTCTTCAGGCGGGCCCTGAAAACAGAGCTGTTCTGCTGATCAATGTAAGCCTATGTTCACTTTGTTTAAACACTCTGGACAGTGGTTCTCAGCATTCAGAGGCCTTTTAGAATACAAATAATGAAATGAAATATATGTTGTACAGTAACGTTTCAGAGGACACAGATCCATTCTATGTTTGTGATGAAGGTCATGTCTTGCACAATTACATTTATAATTTCTAATGTCTTCAACAGTTATCTTTACGTTCTCTAATGCTGTTGGAAAGTGTCTGAGATGTATTTTCTATGTGTGCTATGCACATCTTTATTTTAATTCATTTATAATCTGAAAATTGAAAACATATTTAAAACACTTTCAGCCCTTTTTTAGGTCTCGCTGAGCCAGCGCATGCGCTGCACTGCGAGACATTTAGTTAGTGGCTTTTCAAAGTGCTACCACAATCTTTTCCTGGCCTCAAGCTTGCGTTCACGAGTGCGTGCACGCGCGCAGCCGCCATGTGGCTTTCATGGCTCATTAAGCCTTGCTCTCCCAAGCGCCTCGCTCTGCCCCTCCCCCACCACAGAGCGCGTCCCTGCCATAACTTTCGCTTTCACGGCCGCGCGGCCAATGCTTGTTTTTAACTTACAGCTGAGGCGCGCGCGCTTGTTTTTCTCTCACCCCGACCCTGTGTACATCACCGGCTGCTCAACCTTATCCACCCCACCATGCCGAAGTACACACGCATTTCGAAATATATAACTTACAATTAACTTATGTAAGTGGAAGTTCGTATTTTTTTTTATTAGCAGTTTTATATAGCTTTTAGCAGTTATATATTGCGCAAACTCGACTTGTATGAGAGCACTTTACATGGGCACCCGTTGAATTACAGACACATATTCCCTTTACAGGCAAGGGGAGATTAAGTTATTTGCCCAGGATCACAGCATGCTACAGCGTCTCCACCATAAAGCTAGATGCAAAAGCTGGCAAGGAAGGAGGAAGGATCCGTGAACTTCCCGGGGGCGTGAGTGACTTAAGCAGTTACCCAATTTATCACTCTAGAGGGGGGGAGCACTCGCGCTCGTTTTTCTCTCACCCCGACCCTGTGTACATCACCGGCTGCTCAACCTTATCCACCCCACAATGCCGAAGTACACACGCATTTCGAAATATATAACTTACAGTTAAATTATGTAAGTGGAAGTTCGTATTTTTTTTTATTAGCAGTTTTATATAGCTTTTAGCAGTTATATATAGCGCAAACTCGACTTGTTGAGAGCGCTTTACATGGGCACCCGTTGAATTACAGACACATATTCCCTTTACAGGCAAGGGGAGATTAAGTTATTTGCCCAGGATCACAGCATTCTACAGCGTCTCCACCTTAAAGCTAGATGCGAAAGCTGGCAAGGAAGGAGGAAGGATCCGTGAACTTCCCGGGTGCGTGAGTGACTTAAGCAGTTATCCAATTTATCACTCTAGAGGGGGGGAGCACTCACGCTTGTTTTTCTCTCACCCCGACCCTGTGTACATCACCGGCTGCTCAACCTTATCCACCCCACCATGCCGAAGTACACACGCATTTCGAAATATATAACTTAGTTAACTTATGTAAGTGGAAGTTCGTATTTTTTTTTTATTAGCAGTTTTATATAGCTTTTAGCAGTTATATATAGCGCAAACTCGACTTGTTGAGAGCGCTTTACATGGGCACCCGTTGAATTACAGACACATATTCCCTTTACAGGCAAGGGGAGATTAAGTTATTTGCCCAGGATCACAGCATGCTACAGCGTCTCCACCTAAAAGCTAGATGCGAAAGCTGGCAAGGAAGGAGGAAGGATCCGTGAACTTCCCGGGTGCGTGAGTGACTTAAGCAGTTACCCAATTTATCACTCTAGAGGGGGGGGAGCACTCGCGCTTGTTTTTCTCTCACCCCGACCCTGTGTACATCACTGGCTGCTCAACCTTATCCACCCCACCATGCCGAAGTACACATGCATTTCGAAATATATAACTTACAGTTAACTTATGTAAGTGGAAGTTCGTATTTTTTTTTATTAGCAGTTTTATATAGCTTTTAGCAGTTATATAAAGCGCAAACTCGACTTGTATGAGAGCACTTTACATGGGCACCCGTTGAATTACAGACACATATTCCCTTTACAGGCAAGGGGAGATTAAGTTATTTGCCCAGGATCACAGCATGCTACAGCGTCTCCACCGTAAAGATAGATGCGAAAGCTGGCAAGGAAGGATCCGTGAACTTCCCAGGGGCGTGAGTGACTTAAGCAGTTACCCAATTTATCACTCTAGAGGGGGGGAGCACTCGCGCTTGTTTTTCTCTCACCCCGACCCTGTGTACATCACCGGCTGCTCAACCTTATCCACCCCACAATGCCGAAGTACACACGCATTTCGAAATATATAACTTACAGTTAAATTATGTAAGTGGAAGTTCGTATTTTTTTTTATTGGCAGTTTTATATAGCTTTTAGCAGTTATATATAGCGCAAACTCGACTTGTATGAGAGCGCTTTTAATGGGCACCCATTGAATTACAGACACATATTCCCTTTACAGGCAAGGGGAGGTTAAGTTATTTGCCCAGGATCACAGCATGCTACAGCGTCTCCACCGTAAAGCTAGATGCGAAAGCTGGCAAGGAAGGAGGAAGGATCCGTGAACTTCCCGGGGGCATGAGTGACTTAAGCAGTTACCCAATTTATCACTCTAGAGGGGGGGGGAGTACTCGCAGAGGAGCTCATCCGTATTTATTGCCGCCCACTCCATCTCTACGCCATTATTTGAAGCTGCTCTCATACATTATAATGAACAACAAAAAGGAGGCGCGATGAAATAAAATATATGCCCAGGAACACACAATTTGGAAAAGCAGGGAAGCTAAGATTGATCCCAGGCCTTCTGGTCTCACGCTGTGCAATTCAGCCTCTAGATCACCCTCTTTTGCACTCACTTCACACATCAAAAGTCACTTTTTTATCTTACATTTTTTGTGCATGAGATCACAGCATGGGCGGCAGGCATAAGTGACGTGAAAGCTCGGCTCGTTTTGGGCTCAAAGAGCCAGGCTTCACGCTTGAGCTTTCAGTCGCTTGCCATCCTTTAGGAGTAAGTATTGTGAATGCGCATTTGCTAATAATTTCCCTTTTACTTCACATTTGGTAAACATTGTTCCAGGTAGAGAAAAGCTGTCTACGTCATGACACGCCCCCAGATGTTTGTGGCATCTTCTAGTCCTTTTCATTGGCATACTCTTAGACCGTGGGTTCTGACACGGACTGCTGTTGTTTACGCTTCCCTCGGTCCCTGCCAGTGATGTACACAGCATGGCACGGTTACTGTCTGTTGGTCGGTACTGTTTTTACAAGTGCTTATACAAGCAGCGTGGTTGACTCTTGCTTGCAATTTATTTATCTATAGTATTTGTTTTGAAGCACTTCCATCAGCTTGGTGTCGCTTCTAAGCACTATAGAAGGGAATATCAAAGTAGGAATCTAAAACAAGTATATTTTGGTAGAGTATCATACATGCCAACAGACGCGATTCAGGTGGGAGACTCCCAATTTTTGAAGCAGAAAATGGCTTTATTTTAGCTCTCTCCCGCCTGAAAAATTGCCTTTGCTTCAATAGAAGCAAATGGGGAAAATACATTACCCCTATTTTTTCCCAAAATCTCCCACTTTCCTGGTCCAGAATGTAGGTATGTGTGGAGTTAGTATGTGAGTGGTCTGCAGCTGAGCAGATACTGATCTTTAGCTGGGCTTGCATGGTGGAGTAACCAATCAAGCCAATAGGTCTCGCCTTTGGGACCTTATAAGTGTTTAGCCATACAACAATTAATGTTGTTGCAGTAAGGATATTGTGCTGCATAACTAAATACTTATAAGGTCCCAAAGGCGAGACCTATTGGCTGTGCCAATGCTTGTTATCACATGTATACTGATGGAAAAAGGGAATAGGCATTTTCAGATGTAACTTTGGAGCTTCTCACTCAAAACACAAACTGGACCACCAGTGGACACACAGATATGAATTAAATACCCATCAGTAACTTAGTATCACTCTTGGCTGTACAGTTGGAGCGCATATTTGATTTAGGCCTGGGAGAAATTTTGGGGCAGATTTACAAGAAAGTGACGCATCTGTAGAGATGCGTCACTTTCCCTGCGCCACCCTGAGAAACCCTTGCGCCACCATGGATGCACCGTATTTACAATACGGCGCACCATGGCGCAAGGATTGACAGATGCGTCAGAAATTCTGATGCTTCTGTTTGCCGCAAAAGTCACGCATTGCCGGAGTCGTGTCGCAAGCACAACGCAACTCCAGCAATGCATGCGGAGGCCTATCCTCATTGTGCTGCGTCACTCCTTATGCCTGCTCCAAGGTTTGATGCAGTGTCATCCTAGAAGTGGCACAGTGAAATCTTGTAGATTTCACTGCGTCACTTCTATGAGGTTTTTTGCGCTGGAACGCCCAACCTCCATACATTATACCTGACGCAGGTATAATGTGACGCAGAGCTTTAAAAACGTGACGCATCTCCCTAGATGCATCACGTTGTTAATGGGCCGCATTTTTACGCAGCCGCTGCGTCACAAAAAGTGACGCAATGGCGGCCCAAAAATTACGCCAGGGGCTTGTAAATCTGCCCTTCAGTGCGTAATCTTGCAAAATTTCCAACATTTCATGTTGCCCTTGTTACGTGAAATGCCTGCCATTATGCCATTACTCCACATCATATCAGTGAGATATTGTTTTACCAGCAACTGCCCCCCCTTCCACCGCCTCCACATCGACCATACACCCACTCCCCCCCCCCCACTCCCAGGGCCGGTCGAGCCGCAATCTGCCAGGGCTCGTTGCTGTTCCCAGTCCAGCCCTGACAGTGATGAATATCCCGTCCGCCAAAATATAAATGCCATTCTATCCTATGCGATTTATATTTCTGCAGATGGGATATCCGGAACCATTGGGATGAGTAACCCGTCCGCCGCGATTTAAATGAGGCCCACTTGTCAATTGTTGTGTTCCACCCTTTTTCCATAGAATATAGCATGCACATTTGTCATGACCGCTGTGTCTATTTCCTTTTTAGGTCTTGCGTAGTGACAGCTTAAGCTTTCTTGCCAGCCATTGTTTTCCATGGGACAATGGGAATGCCCACTTTATTAATTCGCCATCTTGCACTGTGAGTGTTGGCATTTTGCCTGATCACATACTTATAGCTGACTGAAAAGGAGTGCATTTCAGTGCGAGGGCCGGTGTGCCTGGACTAATGGGCTTTATTTTTATGCTTTTACTTGCCTTTTTTAATATTGCATATGTCTGCACAAATAAACAAGCAAATGGAAATCTTGCCAACACGAGACCTATTGCTTTTGCCAATGCTCGTTCTCTAGTATGAGCCTGTTTTCGAGCAGTAGGACCAGCTCTTTAGCACTCTGTCTGTGAACCATATATTGAGGTAGTAAATTGTTTATTTAATCTCTTTGCTTTTCCTTGACTACCCATGATGAAATGCTGTACCTCCGAAATAATTTCATGACTATTTTCCAAGATTCATCTTTGACATTCCATTATATGTGATCGTTTAACGGTACAAGTACAAATGTATTTTTAATTTAGCTTACTGCAGATATTACAGATGCAATTAAATGAATTCAGATCGCTCTAGGACAAAAACTATCCTTCACACATTCATGCAACAGATTATTTAAAATTACCAAAACTTCACTGGAAATTTCTATTTAACTTTTCTATTTTCAATCTCTCAGCACGTGAAGGACGCGGCCTGTCGCTAATATTTATGATGTGAAAAATGTTCGAATTATGTTTTGGAAAGTCTTTCATCAGCATTGCATAGCATGAATGTTAAATTTGCACTTTATACATAGAGGTTGATTCGCCAGTTTTACATTATCCGACTTCAGTCCCTTGTTTTTAAGGAGCTTAGCATGTAATACCCCTTCAGCATTCTGAAAAAGACCACCCCACTGAAAAACACAGATTAATTTCCCTGTTTAATATTAAATAAAATGAAAGTTTGGGTGTAGAATCCACGTGACTTTTTACAGTCACCCTACCTATGTCAGGTTATCGAGTGTCAAGAAAAAGAGGCTAGGCAGAAAGGAGGAAGGGAGGGAGAATGGGTAGATTGAAAAAAGAGAGGGAGGGAGAAAACGAGAATGAGATAGAAAGAAACATGCAGAGGCGGAGACAAAAACAGAGTAATGCAGAGAGAGATTGGGAGAGTCAGAGAGCGAGGGAAGGGAAAACACATAAAGAGGCTGATAAAAACATGAACGTCATTTAGGGGCCGCAGTTGCGACCCCTGGCATGCCCATGGTGACCCCAGGCACTGCCTTTGCGACCCCTAGCGTCAGCAGTGGCAAAATCAGTGGCAGGAACAGAAGCAGCTCGTCCTTATGGACGTCGGTGGGGGCTTCACTTACCTTGTTTTTTGTCAATTTTTTATTATACTAATAGTGAATAATATTACATTATTCACTATTAGTTTAATTTAAAAAATGAGTAAAATAGCTTGAATATGACTTTCCCTGCCACCTGAGGTAAGTAAAAAAAAATGCTTTTAAATGTATGTATGTTGGGTGCGTGCTTGCAGTTTTTAGTGTGTTTATGTAAGAGAGAGTATGTGTATATGTAAATGCGTGTGCATGTGTAGGCAGAGTGTGTGTATGTGTGAGTGTGTGTGTGTGTGTATATGTGAATGCATGTGTATGTATATGCATATGTATGCGTGAGTGAAAGTGAAGGTCAAGGGGCATTGAAGTCACTTCCCCTACCCCAGGCATTTTGGTGAATTGATGTCCATGGTAAAAAAGCAAGAAAATGGGAAAGAAATAATTTCAGTGAATAACGAGTAAGAGAAACAGATGTACACGTATAAATAAATGCGTCAATGAGAGACAGAGAGTAGGAGGCCGAGAGGGGGAAGAGAGAGTATTCTCGAAAGATAGAGAGGGACGGAAAGAAACAGAGATACAGAAAATGGAATAGAGAAAGAAGCAGAAAGAGTGGGAAGGAACAGATATAAAGGAAACAGAGCCACCCAGAAACAAACAAAGGAAGGGAGACAAAGGGGCCGATTATGATAGGTGTGGTTGGACCACCGACAGGCTGTTGGTGGTGGTCCGACAGCCCTTCGGTCCGACCGCCATATTAGGATACTGGTGGTCGGACCCAGAGCTGTCAGATGCAAGACCACCGCCTCCGCCAGGATCTTAGACCTTGACGGTGCGGCAGTCGGAATACGTCTCTCAATGGCGGCAGTGTCGAGGCAGGCACTGCCATAGGGATTTTGATATCCCTTTTCGCCAGCCTATTTATGACGGGAACCCCTTCATGAAAAGGTTGTCGGAAAGTGATCGGGGGGCCCAAAACAGGGCCCCCAGCTGTCGTAGGTTAAGGGAACTGCACCTGGGGGCACATGTACTGCCCCCACTTACCTCCGTGTACCATGTGCCATGTACAACATGATGCATGGCACACGGTGCATGGACTTGCAGGAGGTGCTGCACATCGGTGGCATGTGCTGCGGCCCTTTCCTTGGCCACAGCATGCCCCTGCTGTGGTATAGAGCACTTTCCGACCGCCAGCATGATGGTCAAATTGAAATGCGGCGGTCGGACCGCCGCTTTCTTGTCGGGCGGTCTCCTGACTGCTGCAATAGCGGCCAGTGGTCCAACCGACAGCCATTATAATTGGGCCCAAAGTCAGAAAGGGAGTAAAGGAGTAAGGGGTTAGGGAAAGGGCAAGCTTTGCAAACAACAGAAAGTCATGTGCTCTTAGCACCTTATTTGCTTCTGGTTCTTCCACTGCATGATTGACCCATAGAACCAAGGGTAGCAGTGACGGGGAAAGAGGCACCTAAGGGCAAGCAATGGGTAACAGATGTTACATCTTGCTACCGCTAATTGACATCCATGGATATAAATACGTAAGATCAGATGGAACAGTGTCTTCAGATTTGATACTGGGTTCATCCAAAGGGAATAGTGTATTTTGCTTTTAACCAAACATACAACAGATCACGTGATTCCTTCACTTAATTCCAGAACCCCAAACCCGAGTTTTTGGGGAAAAACAATACTTCTTGGTCATCTGAAGGAGGAAAAAGAGTAACTGGCACTCAATGAACTGCGCCACAAATGCTGTTTCATGACTGAAATACAGTTAATAACCAATTGGATAATTGTGGGAACTCACCAAAAGTACTGGTTGATCAAACACATTTGACACTCAGGCCTGGTATCTTTCTGGGCTATAACACTGTAAATGCACGGCCATGCATCTTTGCGAGCAACACTGCATGTGGAGATCAGTCATCAGAGCTCTGTCTATGCTCTTTGAATTTCAGCACCTTCTACTTTTTATGCCATCAAAGGCCATGATATAGATGTCCCATCTTACCATAGCACTGATGCTCATCTTGGTACATTTCTGACAAGAGGAGTGCAATATGCATATCTTCTATGCAAATCGGTTTAATTAACAATAACTACTCCTTCAAAAAATCCTAGTTCTTTTTAGGTCCTAAAGGTAGACCTATTGTCTCCAATACATTACAATATAAACCTATAAAAGGCTTTAGGACAGCCCCTTGCTCTTGATTGCACGGCTTTCTTGTCTATATTATTTTCCTGTTTCTAATTTGATGTCTTTCCTCCCTGTTCGTTTTTTGTCCCGCTTATTCTTTACCATGTTCTGACAAGATGACCTGCGTCCTGCTGACATCAAGGAACTTATTTTTTCTTTGACTTCCAGCACTCCATAGGAGCACATCCATTTCCTTGCTGTCTTCCCCGTTGCTCTCCTGTGCCCCTCCACTTCCCACTTTATTTAATTACTTATGTATTTTTATTGGTCAGGGCCTGGCATCTCCATACTCCTGTCGAAGCAAAAAAGATAGAGTGTACCCTATGCATTTGCAACAAGGGGCTGTGGTAACCAGAACAAAAAGCAATAAGAAAATGTCCCTTGGACAATAGTAATTATATGTCTGCATTAATGCGTCACACGAGTCAGAGGGTCCAAAAGATCCCTCCAATAATAGCAAGAAACAAGCATTGGCATAGCCAATAGGTCTCGCCTTTGGGACCTTATAAGTATTTACCCATGCAGCACATTATCCTAAGTCCTACAACATCTTCTGTCAACAAAGCTGTCTGTACAAAACAGGAGAGAGACAGAATGAAAGAGGGGGGCTGAATGAGTGGGAGAAGAAGAAATCTGGAGCTGTTTCAGGTCAAGACTGAGGAGCATCGGAAGAGCTGCATGTTATTCAAGTGGTTGGATCACTATGAAGGGTTGTTTTGCCATTGTACCCTTTTGCTTTTTCGCAACATCATCTGAAGTATAGAATAATTAATTTGTTTATTCTGCAACTGTTTGGTATGGAAGAAGGAGTCAACTTCCATTTCCAGTAGAGACTGATTTTTAATGTGCCAGTTTAGGCACAACACTTTAAAACAATCTGCCTCTGCGAAAGGCGATTTGCTCAGTTTCTGACTATCCAACCTGCCGACTGGGGGTGCATCTGACTGCCAACTTGATCTCCTGCAGGATTTGTTCTGCCCTCAAGATGTCAAACTGACTCATCTATCTCCACTTGACACAGAGTTCTGGCCACGATGCCTGCCTGAGAGTGGAAGAGCTGCCCGAAGTGAGAAAAACATCCACAAAAAGAGACACCAGAATTTACAGGGACACTTGCCCACAGCACCCTGGAGACTGCGAATGATGCATGAGTAAAGGAAAGAGCTGGTGGTTGAGCTGATCTTGTGGTTCAGGGAAGAATGGCGATGATCTAAAAATTCCTAGTGATCAACACCAGTGTGGAAACTTTAGCAAAATTGCTCTCATGGACCAACAAAGGAAACTTTGTGCTTCCACCATTTCCCCGTCCTACACCACAGCCTTCCTACCAATTCCACCTTGGTGGGTATCACACTTGGGGGTGTAGACCCTCCCCAAGATGGACTTCAGGGGTGTCCAGGCATCCTGGGATTTTGAAAGAGTTTCAAAGTGTTGAAAGTCTAATGCTTGTGGGAGCCCCGAACAAGAGGTGTCTGATTCCGTTCTTGTGTATGCAGGCCAGAAGAAACACCTGGCTGCCGAGTTTTCGGTCCGCAGGGAGGTTTTCACACCTTCTCCTCTTTATGCACCTTCTACCTGAACTCTCCAAGACAGTTGTGTTTGTGCGATCAACCTTGGATGACAATGATAGTACCTTGTTTTACACTCCTATTAATCAAGCATTTTTTGATGATTCTAATAACTGACCAGCAGCTGTTGATAGTACCCTTTTAATGGAAGTTAATTTATCGACCTCAGAAGGATGAAGGGTTGGGTTATCTCTGCCCAAATGAAAACCTGTGATTTTCAGATTTCATGATTATTTCTGTAAGGAGATGTACTAGTTGCTTTCAACATTAGGAATCCCTGCCTGCTATTTGTTCTTGCTTTGAGTCTCGCCATATCAGACTCCCAGCCACTTAATACATCACAACGTGGCTGTGCTTGCAATAAGCAGCCAGTTCCAAGGGAGGGTTGGAGTATAAACATATTACTAAGGCGGCGAAATGTACACCCAAAGAATGCTGATTTCTTCTGTCCATGTGGTCATGTAATTTGGCCATGGGGGTTGTAAATGTCATGCAGATGTGTTTATTGGATGAGACAGTGTGCTGGTGTTATTTATTTTTTAATCATGGGAGAATCCCCTCAAACTTCAGCTGAAAATAGGTGGTTCTCGTGGCAATCCAGCTTTAAGTCTCTGTAGGCAGAGGGCAGTGCCAGTGGTGGAAGAGGGGGCAGTGCCAGTGGCGGAAGGGGGCAGAGCTAGTGGTGGAAGTTGAAGATTGCTAAAGAAATAATTTGGGACCCTGCACTTATATTGTTTTTACAAAGTAAGCACTGCAGCCAAATAAGTGAATTTTTACAACATGGCCATGACACCCCCTTACCTTCAATGACATCCGGGCCCTCTATAAAATAAGCTGGACATGTATGCATGCAAAAAGTTCTTCAGGAACAGTCTTTGGTCATTTTGTGAAGGAGGGATTAGCAAATGCATTATCCGATTGATTATTAACATAAAAACACATTTAGCGTGATAAGACAAAGATTTAAAAACCTACCGCTAAGATCTGTCACGCAGTAACATACTCTAATCTTAGTGGGCGCACTCAGCATGTTAATCTTCAGAGGTATCCATACGTATCACTGAGTTGTGTTAATATCACCTATTACAGTGCTTTGAAACAGCAAGCCCGTGATAGCCGCTACCTACATTTGCATTACATCACACAGTTATTCTTCTTGAAAGTGAGACGAAGCCATAGAATGCGGTACACTGGTTGTGCTCGCTGCATTCACTTAGCTGATGTAGGGGACCAGGGAGTCGACGTGGTGGAGGAGGACGGCGGTGATGAAGGAGAAGATGAAGGAAGCCGAGGACCAGACTACCAACGCCCAGGGCCAAAAGCACAGGCCCTGCTGGAACCACCACATGGCCCTGCCTCCGCCCGCAGATGACAATACAAACTATCCGGGGGCTATTTAAGCTCTTTTGAAACAGCACCTGTGGAACGTAGCGCGTCACAAAATGAAATAAACACAAAAACGAAGTACAGAAACCTGGGGGCAGGAGTAGTCCCCAGAGGAGGGTGCGCCATGCGCACTCCAGCAGCCGGGAGGCTCGGAAGCACCAGCGCCGTTCAAGCGCTACCACAGCCTCACCGCTTCACACGCGCCGCCGTTAGTTTATACAGAATAGCCACGTGAGTGTCCCAAAATGCGGTGTTGTACAGCTGCTCGTCTGCGCTCACTGCGAGTACTTTCAGTTTCCATTCAGTGATGTAGGGGCAGGACGAAGCCAACAGGAAAGAGCCGCTTTATTTCTACTTTTTCAAGGTCGGCAGCCTTGGTGGCGCAATTGTGTACTTTTCAGAGGCTGGCGACGACAACGACGAGGAGCGGCGATGGACCGCTGCCCGGGTCTGTTTGCACAATGTGGGCGGAGCGTCATGTGGTCTTGTGGTCTAGCCCTACACTGGAGCTGAATCAGGGGACGTGTTTAATCCCCGGCGGGCAAACCCGTGTTAACTCCTTGCGCCTCAGTTCCCTTTTCTGTCAGAACTGAAGTGCTAATAAGGAGCATAATTCCAGCCAACAGACTTTGGGGCAGATAAAAAAAACAAGCCACAAACTTGTTTAGGAGGAGACGGAGATCAACAAGCCGCAAACTTGTTTAGGAGGAGACGGTTGACAACGGAGGGCGAGGGTGAGACAGGCAGGGGAGAGAGAGTAGAGAAATGTAAACAAGCGCGCACGGCCACGCTAATTGGAAACAGATGGCCCCTGCGCGCCGCTGCTCGCTCCCGCAAGGTGGAGGCCGCCACAAGCACGAGTGTTTGAAAAGTGCAGACCGATTCCAAAAGGTCATCTCCTAGTGCAGCGCATGCGCGCTGCGCTAGGCTCAACCTAAAAAGATGAAAGGGGAACCACTCCAAAATTAAAAAATGTCTGTTTCTTCCAAATAAACGTAAATGTAATATTAATTACTTCAACTCTTTTTCCACCCCACTCAAATCCTTCTTCAGAAAAGACAACTAACACATCAAAGACTTTAACATAAACCTTAAAACCCAGAGGGAGTTAGCTCATCAAGAGGGTGTACGAAAGGCAAGTTCTCAGAGCTTTTAAAAAGGAAGCAGCTGGAGAAATTTGAACCACAAATTTAACCCCTTTGATGGTTTAATCTGTAACTCCTCACTATCATCTTGGATTATTCCCACTTCTTGGTAATCAGCCTTGGTTATTGCACTTGTAAACAAGCATTGGCATAGCCAATAGGTCTCGCCTTTGGGACCTTATAAGTGTTTAGCTATGCAACAGTTGATGTTGTTGCAATAAGGATATTGTGCTGGATAACTAAACACTTATAAGGTCCTATTGTATATGGCAATAGGTTTTGCTTTTGGGACCTTATAAGTACTACTAGGTAGAGCGAAGCAGAACATATGTATTTTTCTTTAAATGTGTTATTTTGTTTTAATTAACAGCCTAACATGTTTAGTATTTGTTTTTCCTTCATAACAATTACGTGTTATGTAATGTGTAATGTTTTTAGAGGATTTTATTATGCACGTTTAGCCATACTCTGGCTAAAATTAAGCCCCTTTTATAACAGTGTGGTAAAGGTCTGGCAGTAGAAAGGACAGGCTTAGGGGGGATGGGAGTGTTAGCAAGTGATCGTAAACAAAAGTCTCCGCTGAGGGGAAACAGGAATAAAGGAGGAGGGCTATGTCTGGCTTGTGCCACACTGGTGCCGCTGGTCTGTTTCCTGCTGACACTTCTAACCTCAGCATTCTAATGTAACTGCGGGGAAGCGGCGCTATCTGCATGTTTGCACTTGATGCAGTATTCTGTTTTAATCAAGTTTTAAATAGTGCAAACTCAACACAAACGTATTGGAGCCCTTCCATAAGTACCAGTTACGTAACACAAGGATGCATTTTTTTTGGGTAGGCATGGGCGACTAAGGAATTTATTTGCCAACAAGCACAGGATATTACGCTTACTCACAAACTCAAACCAAGTTGCCCAGTTCCAAAGTTGGCAGCTCAAACAGTTAAGCCACATACTTTCCGAATTCTTAAAACTGGTGTTATTTATGTCTCGCCTAAGATAGAGACCTTAAAATAGAAATGCGTGCCCGTTTTACCCCAGCTCATAAACACTTTGCAGTAATATTAAAAATATTTAAAATTGTCTAAACGCTTCAGATGGGCAAATGTTTTATACACGAATCTGCACGCTCTCACAGGAAAGCGAGGGACAAAATTATAAAGTCCCAAAGCAAAAACCACGAATAAGATAATAAAATTACGCTAAAAGAAAAAGACATACCCCGTTCCTCCATGTTGAATTTTAACAAGGTTTTATTTTCTTTAAAGCATAATGTATACATAACTCCCGAGACTTTTACAAACACGACAGTACAAAGCAATGCCTCCAACTTAAAAAATTGGTCTTTTG
Organism: Calotriton arnoldi; assembly: GCA_963921515.1. Lineage (NCBI taxonomy): Eukaryota > Metazoa > Chordata > Amphibia > Caudata > Salamandridae > Calotriton > Calotriton arnoldi. The sequence continues at coordinate 327,908 of CAWUFW010012654.1, read as the reverse complement.
TGTTAAAGAGTTGTTTAACTGCTGTCTTGCAGTTGAAGATCTATTTAAAGCACAGCTTTGGCATTGTTTCAAAGTTCCATTAATTTTTCAAAAGCGCTTAAAACTAACAAAATGCATGCGCATGCATTTTATGCTAAGTAGCAAAAGTACATTTACGCATTGTTAGTAAATTATGTCCATGTTGTCTTGTCCTGTGGGGGAATAAAAAAATAGAGAAAGCGAGAGACAGAGTGCAAGCAAAAGACAGAGTGAATGAGGGGGGGAATAAAAAAAAAAAAGAGAAATAGCGAGAGAGAGTGCGAGCAAAAGACAGAGTGAATGAGGGGGGAATACAAAAAAATAATGAGAGAAAGCGAGAGGGAGTGCACGAGGGAATGACTAATGCTAAAAGTGTAACAGCAGCTGGTTTCAGGAGAGAGAGCCGTGCACGAGGGAATGACTAATGCAGCTGTTTTCAAGCACACTCGTGCTTGTGGCACCATCCGCCTTGCGGGAGCGAGCAACAGCCAATTAGCATGCGCGCCACTGCTCGCTCCCGCAAGGTGGATGCCGCCACAAGCACGAGTGTGTGCTTGAAAATGAGCAGAGCGACGGCTAAAGGCCCTCCTATGCAGCGCATGCGCGCTGCGTAGGCGAGACCTAAAAAAAAACTATGGCAGATCCTTCTGATTTGGTAAATTATCGACTGTTCACCTTACTCCCTCTTGTTCCAAAAGTCACTAAGCAAGTGGTCAACTCACATCTGATTTCCTATCTAGAAGGTCACTAGTTTTTACACTCTGCAATCCAGTTTTCAAAAACAAGTCAGCACTAACACAGTTCTTGTGAAAGCATCAAACGGTAGTTGGTTGATTCTGGAAGTGGGTGGGGTTGCTGCTCTGATCCTGCTCAATTTGTCTGCTGCAATTGACACTGTGTCTCATGACATCCTGTTAAAACAGATTGAAGACATTGCTGTCAGAGGCACAGACTACAACTGATTTTCTTCATTTTTAACTAACTGTACAATGGCAGTATCCTTGGCCAATTTTTGGCCTTTATTCAAATTTATTTCAATGGGAGTTCCACTCGACTTTGCTCTAAGTCCAACTTTTTTCAACTGCTATTTCAATCTGCTTGCGAGTCTTATTGAATCTTTTGGACTGAAGTTCTTTGCATATGCTGGCGACACCCACATCATCCTCAGACATGATGGGGATGTAGAGTCACTTCAGAAACAATTTGAAACATGCCTTCATGATGTGTAGTGGTCAGCAGAATGAAAGCCAACTCCTTAATTCTGAATGCGTAGAAGACGAAGTTCTTAATTTTTGGAAACCCATCTTTGTGGATTTTCGAGTTCCCTCTCCCTATGTCTGCTCACCAAGCCCATAACCTAGGGATTATTTATGACAACCAGCTCTCTTTTGATTCTCACATTAGCAATTTGACATCTACTTGCTTTTGTTTGTTGAGCATCATTAGAAAACTCTTGTTTTATTTGTCCAGTTACTCCAGAAGAATGTTTGTACAGGCTCTACTAGCATCAAGAACTGGATTACTGTAACTCTTTATTTGTGGGTTTCCTATTGTTGGATTTGGCCCTTTTTGCAGGGTCATCCCAGAACTTTTTGCCTTCCTCCTGTATTTTTTCTGATCTGTTGTTCGTGGTTTTATGACTTGGAGAAATTTATCACTGATGATCAGTGCTAAAGTGCATGTGCTCTCTCTGGTAAACTTGGTAAGATTGGTCTACACCTGTTTGGTATATTTAATTTACCTGTAAGTCCCTTGTACAGTGGTATCCCGTATACTCTGGGCCTGTAAATTAAATGCTATTGGTGGGCTTGCAGCGCTGCCTGCGCCACCCACCGAAGTAGCCTTTCAAACCTGTCTCAGCCCTCTGCCACTGCAGGGCCTGCATGCGCAGTTTACTGCTGCTGTGACGTGGCATATAAAGTGGTTGCCACGTCTGCAACTCCCCTTTTGCTACATATCACTCACCCCTAAGGTAGGTCCTAGCTAGCCCTATGAGCAGGGTGCGGGGTAGGTAAAAGGTAGGACATGTGCCTTAACTGTGTGGCATGTCCTGGTAGTGACAAACAGCCTATTTGGTTTCTCACTGCTATGAGGCTGCCCTCTCATAGGGATGCATTGGGGATTGCCTGATATGTGCTTCAGTGGTAAGTGACACCGTGACTTATGTGATGGTGGCCTAAAATGTGTTTACAGATTACAAGGTGATGTCCTCACCACATGTTTGACCTGTGCAGCCTACAAGTAGTTACTTTATGCATAGTGTTATGCTAGGTAATCCTACCAGTAGTTACTGGGTTGAGATAACTGTGATGTTTATGACCGTGGCCCGATTGGCCAAGTGATTTATGTAATCCCTGTGAAGTCATGACAAGTGCTTGGTGGGCACAGTGATATATATGTGATTGTGATCTAATGTGTTTTTATGGATAATACAAAGGATATTTTTATATAACCTTGTGTGGAGTCTCTTTTTTGGGGTGCCTATTGTGTCACTGCTGTGAGAGTGTGTTGCGCAAACGCTTTACACATTGCCTCTGGGATAAGGCTGACTGCTCTGCCAAGCTACCAAGAGGGTGAGCAGGGGTTATCTTCGGTGTGTAACTCCCGTGCCCTGACTAGAGTAGTGGATTCTGTCTGGCTTAGGTGTATACCCTAGCCAATCAGAAACCCCATTTCTAACATCTATCATACCTGACTCAAACATTACAGTTAGTGCCAAAGGTTTCTGCCCATTTGATAGTAGGTCTTAGCAAGTGCTGTCACTTTTCTGCCCATTTGATCCAGCTCCATTAGCTGTCAGGCTCCAAAAAAAAGCATTTTTAAAGCAATACCTCTCTGCCACAAAGTCTTGAATGATCTTTCTGAGGGCAACTACATTTCTTCAGTATTTTCTTTTTCCAAGCTTCCACATCCCTTAAGTTCCAGTCCCTGGAATTACGTTTGTTGTCTGAGGTTTAGGAAAGCCAGGTTGTGTGGTCAATCCTTTGCTGAGGTGACAGCCAATAGCTTGGAATGCTCTGTCCTTGAAACTCTGAGCTGAAGAAAGTTTAATAAGATTCTGTAAACTATTAAAATACATCTTTTCACTACCTCCTGATAGCGACTGTACAGTGTTTCAAGTTCTAGTTAGCGCCGGGACACCCCTTTTTGGGGTAACAATGTGCTTTATAACATCTGTAATCAATCAACCATAAATGAAAGCTGAAGGAGTGACACAAACAAGGAACTGTAGACACATATGTCAATTCATACTGCTAGACATGAGGTGAGGTGACAAACAGGTTTGAAAAAGGAGAGTACTGAAAGACCTACACAACCACCTATGCACAGTCAACATTCAATAGGCTAGGTGTGCTCAGAACTTCATCACCTGGGCAGAGGCAAACAAGAGCCACTCTCTAATTTTCTATATATTTATAGTTTTGGATATGTTTAGCACTCTATGTTTCAGTAAAACATAATTAGAAGTAAATAGCTCATTTACAGAAGGAGCCAAATGGCCTCCAAAACCAATGGCACATTTACTGTTTCGTAATAGCCCACCGGGAGAAAATGTATTACTAGCATCCTTTTTCAAGACAGATTATAGTGACACAGATAGTAGTGGTATTTATATTGACTGTCATTTTAACATGTGGCTTTTTAAACATTGCAACGAGTCATATTGTGGACATTGGTGCCCTTCTAAGTGCATTGCAGGTAGGTAAAACATGCACAAGTAAATGGATACTCCTAAAATATTTGTTTTGCTGGGTACTATTTGTTTTTGCTCAAACCTTCTGGGGAAGGAAGAAAATGGCAAATTACAACGTTCTGGCCGAATCATAAAGGTTTTGTTATGCAAATGTGTGACTTACACTTGCGGTACTTTTGGATTAATCTTGTATTCCAGGAGTATGCCAAGATTTTTGAGGGTCAAACCCAATGTCTGCAAGTGTCCAAAAGTGGTTGGCAGTAAGGCTCGGACAACTATCGGACAACATCTTTTATCTTTGCTCCCATTTACAATCTTAGCTGAGCAGAGTGCTACTGAGTTTGCCATTTTGGAGACTACAGGCTACATTAAACGACCCATCATGGGCTATTATACCACTATATTTTGTGCAATAAAAGTATCCAAACATGTAAAATATAAAGAATATATAATGGGTAACTGTAATATGTTCCAAAATTGCCATTGAGGGGTTCTGGTGACATCTTACACCACAAGGCGAAAGGCCAATTGATTTGTAAATGTCACCAGAACCCCAAGATGGCAAAATAGGAACATATTATACATGTAGGAACATATTATACATGTACCCATTATGAATTTTTTATATTATACATTTATTTTGGTCCAGTTGACCTGAAAAAGCTGTTCTTTTCAAAATGCAGTTAACAACTGATTGAAATTAGGATGTTTAAGATTTTTTTTACCTTTGTTGAATATTGGGCAATAGTGTGTGTCAGTGGAGTTAGGTATTCCTGTGGCTGCATCATTTACTGCATTGTTATGCATAGCTTCCATAGGAAGCCTCTGTCTTTTACACCAGATTCTAAGTCTGGTAACTCACTGCTATGCTGTGGCAACAGTTGATAACAAAACTCGTTCCCCACTGTTGCAACGGCATAAGGGCCTGCCCGGACAGGCTAACAGGGCTCTCTGAGACTCTGTCAGCATAGCGCTGCTTGTCTGCTTTGAATGAAAGAAGAATGCACAGCTGCAGGATTGGGAAGGAAGGCAGGGAAGTAGGTCGGGGTTGGTCAAGGATGGCAGGTAAGGTATGGTTTTTTTCATATTTGTGTCAGTGAGCAGAGGCCATGTTATGTACAGCTCCCCCATTACTCCTCTACCGCTACGTAGCACTTGAAAGCAGGGCCGATGATTTTGGTAGTCATACATAGCATAAAATTATAGATCGGTAAAAAGTGAATTATGGAGATGTTTTTCACCTCGGGATTCTGAGTGAGCTCAGGGTTCTCTTGTTGTCTACTTGATGTCACTCAGAAAAAACATCCCAGTAATTCACTGTTAACCAAGTATAATTCTCTAATTATGCATACATTATATGCATTTACTACATCTGCCACATCTGTCACATAATTTGCAAAATTTGCAGATTTCATCAAAAATGTTGTTCAATCTCAAATGGATTAAAATAATACTGACAAAGGATGTGGCTCATAATTTGCATTTTTGCGGCCTAATTTAGATAAACGTGTTGCATAATTTGGTCCTCCATGCCACATAATGCTAGTAGCCCAGCCCTGCCAAAGCTAAAGCTTTGCAGTGTGATTTGGAGGCTGTCATTATGATGATGAAATATGTATTTCACAGGCAAATGTAAAGTATTTCCTATATTTCATGTTTGCCTGTGATATATGGATTTGTATACTATAAAATACGTAAACATGTAATAAGTACTTATTTATTGGGATTTTTGCAAAGCACTACATTCAAATTTACAGAAACATAAGTTGTGGGTGCATAAAGGAGAAGAACAAATACACACATTCTAAAGAAACCTGGAGGGGAAAGATCCAAACCATTAAATCAGCAAGGACTCATCATATTATGACCCCAAATGATGATGAGTAAAGCATTGAAGTGAAGAAGAGCAAGCATCCTGAGGAGTCTGTGGTGGTGCTGGAAAGCCAGCATTAGGTTTCTCCACTGTTAATAAATGAAAAGTCGGAAGCCACCAATAAGCAGGGCCTCATGCTCTCTAACCCACAGCCCTGCAACCGGGCCGCTAACAGTGTGCAGCCCTTTATGCGGCATGGACTGCTTTGGTGTCTAATGCCTTTGCAACTTGTCTGTTTCCATCACTTCTGCTTCCAAAAGCAAGCGGCCACTAATTCAATTAGTTCAGGGGCTGTCTGATATTTTTGCAAACAGTCACCACCACTTAATTGGATCAGAGAACTAGCTCCCAACTTTAGGTAGCTGAAAGGAATGCGAGCTGCCAGGAGCTTGCTGCAGCCACAGAGAAGAGGGTTTATTTAGATCATCTCAGACCTCAGAGAAATGACAAGGCAATAACACCGCCTAGGCAAAAGCACAAACTGCGGCCACTTAAAAGCTCCCTGTCGCTTTTGATTACCTGTCGGCTCAGTGCTCGGAGTCAAAAGGGCAGAAAGCGCGGAAAGTTGAAAGGTTTTCAAGCACTTTCTTTGGTGCACTGCCACCGAAGGTAGAGCGCTACCCCTTAGCTGCCTTCATTTAGGACCAACGGCCATGTACAATTTGCCCTTTCAGTCAATAGTTTGACTCTTACTGGCAGCCTTTGCAAGATACAATAAATACAGTTTATTGACAGCAGTGGTAGGCGGTGACCTTCAACACTGGAGAGGCTTTGAGGGGACCAATAGCCAAACCCAGTGGGGGCCAAAAAGATTTAAAAAAATGTAGATGTACTTACCTGTGTTCCACTATACTCCGTTTCTTTTTTCTTTCTTCTTCTTTCTCAGTGCAACGGCACCTTGTGGAGCCTCAGGCAACCCCCTTCTGCAAATCCTGACGCTGTTCTCATCCTGCAGATGAGCAGTATGAGAGCAGTGGCAGGATTGGCTGAAGTGGGCAGTCTCCATTCTCAAGCAGGCACAGGAGGCCTCTGCCTGCTCTCCACCCAGCTGTCTGACACAGCTATGCGGAGAGGTTTACACTGCGCATGTCAGTCTGGCCGTCGCAAGACAGCTGGCCAAAGCGACTTGCGCAATGTAAACTGGTGGAGTGAGCACCACTCCCCTGCTGCCAGTCAGCAGCAGCCCCGCCCCCAAACACGCCTCAGACTGAGAGCAGTGAAAAATTAAACGGTAATTCATTTTATTATTAATTTTTTATTTTTTACTTTTGCTGCACTGGCAGCCGGGGAGGGTGCGGGGGGGCGACGCTCCTCTGCCCTAACAGAGGGTCTGCTGCTGATTGGCAGTTATTTTAATATAATGGTCAGGGCCGGCATTAGCGCTGTGGGGCCTGGAGTGACAATCTTTTTTGGTGACACCCCATGACCTTCTGCTCCACGGATTCCTTCGCTACCGCCCTCTAACGGTGCCTCTCATCTCTCCATAGCCCCTCTTTCACATACATTTCATTTGAGCACACACATTATTAGGTGTGGGAATAACTTCCAGTTCGCATTTCTGGAGCCTTGCGGAAAAAAATACTGCCATGCAATGACTGGCGGAATTTGGCCATGACTACCTGTTACAAGAGTAACACGAAGCCGCCAAATTCCGCCAATTCCATGGGCGGAAAGAAATTTTCCGCCCACCCCTACACATTATACAGAAAAAAAATATTTTACGTGTGTAAATCAGTCTATAGGAAATGTTGCATAAGACAATGAGGATTGCAAGGTGTAGGGATCACATATCATCGATACTAGTAGGCAGTATATTTTAAGAGTGTTTGGTCTGGAGAAGCACATACTCAGGATTTAAACCATACCACAATGGTTGGGGTTGGCTGTACTAATATGAATGTATTTCTACCCAAGGGAACCGTTTTTAGCAATATTAAGATGAAAGACTGGGGAGAAACATAAAGGGCCTTATTACGAGGTCGGGTGGAAAGCCTCTAACCAGCTGTCAGAGGCTTTCCGCCCGACAGCGTAGGTGTCAGTCCGACTGTGGTCGGAGTGAAACTTGTGGGGGGATTTTGATGCACTTCCAACGGGCTCAAGGAGCTCGTCGGAGCGTTGGAAGCCACCATAATCCTCTAATGACGGGGTAGCCAGGCTCTGCTCCACCTTCAGGATTATGATGCCACTTTCCGACAGCCTTTTTATGTCGGACTTTCCGACATGGAAAGGCTGTCAGAAAGTGTCTTTGGGGGCCCCTAACAGGGCCTCCTTTACCCCTGGCCCTCCGCTATAGGGCATGTGGGGCTCCTATGGTGCCGCCCTAAACATCCCTGCACCGTGTGGCAGGCCACACGGTGCAGGGATGTTTAAAAACATCCATTTCCCAATGGCAGCTTGTGCTGAGGGCCTTTTCTGCCCACCACACAAGCTGCCATTGGGAAATGGATGTTTCCGACCATGCATATGGCGGTCGCATCCAAATTCAGCAGTCAGAAACACCAACCTTTGGTCAGTCGGTTCAAGACCGTTCCGGTGTCCGGCATACGTAAGTCTGTCCGACATCATAATAAGGCCCTAAGTTGTAACTTATACCATGCAGTTTGAATGCAGCCCTTCGATAACAGTCATAGGTCAGTGTGTTATATGTTAGGATTTTAACTTTTCACCTGCAAGTAACATAAGGATCTTTGTGATGAAAGCAGTAACCCACTGAGCTATCCATATAAAATACAGTTCTGTGATTGGCGTGGTACACGTTCTTTGCAGCAGGGACATTAAACCTCTGCACTACCTTAAAATGAGCCAAAACTGCCACTAGACAGAACTCCAATCTCTCCCCAGCAGGAACATTAATCACCAGAGTTATCTTGACATTTTTATTGTTGCCTGAAAACTGCTAGACCCAAACAGAAGTCTGCAGCATGTGTTTTTAAATCCATGTTATTTCTAAACACAGCGCCCCCCTACAGCTCAGCACCAGGTGTGGCTGCAGCGGTCGCACCACCCTAAAGCCAGTTGATAAACGTATTAAAGTGAATTTAGCTTGTTGAAAAAGTGTTGAGTAGGCCCAGATGAAATTTCTATTACACCAGACTAATCTCACATGGTTTCATGAAATTCACATTACACTTGTTATGCTAAATTATGCCCCGATTGCACGTGGTGTAAATACGCCATGTCTGTGGAAAAAGTTTAGCGTGGGAGCACAGGAAACATGCAAACAATCAGAATGCGAGCACCTGTTGTTTGTAGCCCTTGTGCTTTTTGCGCTAATATTTTTAGCACAGAACGCCTCCAAAATGGATGAAAGGATGCATTTTATGCTAAAATATATATTGCAAAATGCCAGTTTTGCATTTTGCTTAATTTTACATAATTTCACATTATTCTTGTGGAAATTCAAGTAATTACACAAAAGAAAATTCCACAAATTTTGCGGAGCCCTAGTCTTCAGGTCTGATATAACAGAAAATATAATTTGATGCTATTGTGCAACCCAGTTGTTCTTATTTTATTTATTTATTGTCAGAGGATAACAGGTTGAGTTCGTCCCACCAGGGTTCAAATCTGTAGCTGATAAGTAAGATGCAGATGTTTAACGCAGTATCCTTAACCTTATGAGCTAAATTATATCCAGGGCCACTGGAAAAATGTGATTCTCCGGCACTTTCCACCTAAATATAGATCTGCTGCATTTGCCACATAATCGATCATCTGCTGCATAATCTGAAGATTTTACCAAAAAAGGTTTCTAGCTCAAACGGATGAAACGTTACTAAAATCACAACGACTTGTGTTGCCATGCAGTGACAGGCCCTATGCAGAGGCTTACTGGTCATCTTTCAGTTGCTTATTACTGTATTTGGATGTTAAACTGGTACTAATGAGGCAAAACCTTTGCCCAGACATTGTTAACGTGTGAAAAAAGGACAAAATTATGAAGTAATGCCATCACAAAATGTGCCGCATTAGAATGCATAACTTGCCTTTTCTTGATGCATAATTTAGTCAACCCTGTCGCATCATTTGATCTTCCCCTGCTGCATAATTCCAGAGCCCCTCATTATAAAACATGCTGGACTGGCCGGGAACAATATCAAGAAGCTTTGGGCATTGGTTGTAAAATAGCTTCAGGCAACTTATGTGCATCTTGTCAGATCTACCACAGGGGATTGTGCTGTTAGCCATGTTGAGCACAAAAGGGGCAATCAGCTTTCTGATAACTCCGAGGGTTCAGGTGCCAAGCAGTGTTTTTTTGGGTGGTGAGTTTCGCCTCTGTCAACATCAAGCAGAGCTGTCATCTAACCCACAAATTGCATGCATCACCCGCATTAGGATGCGCACGCCCGCCCGCAAATTGACCCTTTCCACTAACGTTTACATTCATAACAAGGTCATGTATTTACATTGGTACAGAGAGCACTTATGACAGCATCTGCAACAGATGAGCATCAAAAACTGATGTAAACAATGTATCCCTATTGTTAGAAATGGGGGTCTCTAGTTGGCAATGGTTTGCACCATTGTCCAAGTAGGGACCCTTCTTCCTAGTCAGGGTAAGGGGGATACACTTCTAAAATAACCCCTGCTCACCCCCTTGGTAGCTTGGCACGAGCAGACAGGCTTATCTCAGAGGCAGTGTGTAAAGCATTTGTGCACACATACAGTAATACAGTGTAAACACTACAAATGGACACCACACCAGTTTAGAAAAATAAGTAAGGCTGGGTGGATAACTCCGCTACGCCAGCGAAGTTTGCAGAGTTTTAAAACTCCCCACTCCGTTTGGAGTGCGAAGTTTTCCAAAACTCCGCAATCGCAGCAGAGCGGAGTAAGACATACCTTCCTCCAGTCCTAAATCGGTGTCCTGCCTGCTCCTGCTGCTGTGGCTCCACTCGCCTTATGCTGCGCTGCTCCGGTTCAATTAACAGGAAGAACTGCAGTGTGCATGGCGTACTGCATGAAGGCATGCCTGACCCTATCAAATCCCATGATAGGGTCAGGCATGCCTTCACGCAGTACGCCATGCGCACTGCAGTTCTTCCTGTTAATTAATTGAACCGGAGCAGTGCAGCGGAAGGCGAGTGGAGCCACAGCAGCAGAAGCAGGCAGGACACTGATTTGGGAGGAAGAAGGTAAGTCTCCAGGCCAGCAGGCCTTACTACACGGGAGGGGGGCGGGCGGTTTAGCGGGAGGGAGGGCGGGGGTGGGAGTTTAGTGGGGGGACGGGGGTTTAGCAGGGGGTGCGGGGGAACGGGGGCAATGAGTGACTCTGCCAGCCACGGAACACCGCGAAATCTCACGGAGTTTGCTAGTAACTGTGAAATTCCGTGGAGTACTACTACGCAAGCTCTGCCCAGGTTAAAAATAAGTAATCTTTATCTAAACCAAACAAGACAAAAATGACAAAAATCCACAATACAGTAATCAAAATATGACTTTTAAAAGGTAGAAGCAGTTCTGTCCATAGCAAACTATAGATGCGACACTATCAACACAAAGTACCTTGGATGCGTCAAAATCATAAACAAAAACAGCCACAGGGAAGATGATGCGTTGGTTCCTTATGCGCAGGGAAGGTGATGCATCAGTTCCTTACTCCAGGGGAGGTGATGCGTCGGTTATGCGTTGGTTCCTTACTGCCATGCAGGGGAGGTGATGCGTCAGTTCCTTACTGAAGGGGAGGTGATGCGTCGGTTTCTTACTGTGCGGGGAGGTGATGAATCGGTTTCTTACTGCGGCCCCAGCATTGGTGTAGACTTGGCGCCCCGGTGCGATGTGTGAGGATCGGGGATGCGTAGGTTCTCTATGCGGCGGCGGCGGCAATGGCGCTGCGTTGGTTTCTCCAGCAGCGGTCCCACGATGCATCGGAAACAGGTGTGGATGCATCGCGCTTCTCATCATTGCGTTACTTTTCCAGCTCCCAACAGCAAGAACAAACTCCAGAGGCCCAGAACAGCAACAGGCACCTCTTGGCAGGTCAGAACTCCCAGCAAGGGAGTTCAGGGGAGCTGGGGGTGAAGTTTTTGTATCCCTGAGACTTCAAAACAAGAGCCCTTGGAGATCTTCCTCAAGCAGGGGACACCGCACACAGCCAAGTCCTTGTCGTTTCCTTGGCAGAAACAGCCACTGCAGGCCAACCCCAGACAGCAGACAGCAAAGGAGCAGTACTTCTCCTACAGTTTTTCCAGCTCTTCTCCTTGGCAAAGGTTCCTCTTGAATCCCAGAAGTAATCTAAGTTCAGGGGTCTGGGCCCCACTCTTTACAGCACAAATTCCTTTGTTCTCTGGTTGCAGACAAGTTCTTTGCCCAGCCAAAACCAGTTCTGTCCTCTCTGGTGCAGCTTCCTGGGAGGAGGTGGAGACAGCATTGTGCAAGGCAGACCAGGCCCATTCAGGCGAGAAAGAAATCTCTTCCCCCTACTCTGAATGCAGCCCAGGTCTATTCAGCCCAGCCCTGATTCACCCTGGAAAGGCAGGACACACCTCACCCCACCCCCACCAAGTGGCTGTCTGAACAGAATGCACATCCCTAGCCCCTGTCACTCCGAAGCCAGATAGTCAATACACAAACCAGCAGAGGCACACAGATGGATACTTTCGAAAAGTGGTATTTTCAAACACAGAATGTAAAAATCATCCTTACTAAAAGATGCATCTTTACATTCTGAGTTCAGGCATACTAAACTTTACCCTCCTATCTTGTCCCGATAGAAAGTTATATTCATAAAATGTTATGAATAAACTGCCATTCTATCATATGGGACAGATAGCCTTTCAATAGTGAAAAACTAAATTCACTGTAGTTCACTATCAGGACATGTTACACACATCACAACATATCCCACCTTTCACAGAAACAGCACCCCACCCACAGGGGTACCTTGGGCCTACCTTAGAAGTAAATCACATGTAAGAAAAGGGAAGGTTAGGGCCTGGCAAGTGGGTTCACTTGCCAGGTCGACATGGCAGTACCAAACTGCGCACAGACACTGCAGTGGCAGATCTGAGTTACATTTACAGGCTGCTGATGTGGGTGGCACAATCAGTGCTGCAGGCCCACTATCAGCATTTGGTTTACAGGCCCTGGGCACACACAGTGCACTGTACTAGGGACTTAACAGTAAACCAAATAAGCCAATTATGGAAACACCAATCCATGACAACAATTTACAGAGGGAGCAATGAACAGCAGTGGCAAAGTGCCCAAAGCATCTAGACCAGCAAAAACAAAGTCCAACACACAGTAAAAACATAGGAGGCAAAGGCAAAAATACAGGGGAAACCCACGCCAAGGATGCTAGGTCTAAAACCTATAAACTTGTCTTTTACCAAGGAGGAGAAACTACTGAAAAGGGCACATTCATTTTTCCCCATGAAAGGTGTTGCTTATAAGCAACTGAGATTGAGGCAGGGTCTTGGATATGCTCTGTAGAGGGTGGGATTCCTTATCTTTGTGCTGTAGTGCCTGCACTGTCCTCTAGGTCCTCTCATTTTGATTCTTGGTATTCTAGGACAGTGGTTCCCAAGCTGTGGTCCAGGGACCTGTGGGTTCCGTGAAGCCTCCTTAGGGGGCCCACAACCACTTAGAAAAGTGAAGAATAGTAACAGATTAATAAAGAGTATATAGCTAAAGAAGCTAAAAGTACAATTGAACATTTTAAAATGTATTGTAAATGTGAAGGAATTTAAAATTGCATACTAAAAAATTTGTATCCTCAGATTGATTTGTGGGAGCAGTGCAAGTGCATCAAATAGACTATAGCATGGATGATGAGTGGCCTCAATTGAATTTAGAAAAGCTCCAACCTTCATATTCAAATTAAAATGTACATTTTGTTTAATTTATATGTGTTTGCGAATTAAATAAAATGTGTCATCATTTGTGTATTTGCTTGAATGTTTTTTCTGTATTTTTTTATTGTTTTGAGGTTCAAATCATCAAAAATGCTCAGACTGGGGCCCTCAACTAGCAGTCATGACTCAGTGGGGGTCCCTCAGAGTCCAAAAAAGATTCAGGGGGTCCCCAGGTTCCAGTAATGATTAATTGGGGGTCCCAGAAGTCAAACGTTTGAGAACCACTGTTCTAGGCCATGAAGCCTGATGATCTGCATGTGCTTACAAGTACTGAATTATCAATATTATTATTATAAAATAAAATTAATTGATAACTGCTGGCTTCGAAGGGCATCAGAGCTGCGGTGCAGGCGGGGCGGTGCATCGTGCACTTCCCGAGCGGTGCCCCCGGCCTCGGTACAGGTCGCGGCGTCACTGGCGGCATCACTGATGGTGACGGAGTTGTTTTTCTTGCTTTGCAGCACCAACCACACAATTCTCAGGGCCCAGGAACTGGAATTGGCGCCCTTTTGAATGCAGACTTCCACAGAGGATTCCAGGCGCTGGTCAGTGGGTTGCAGGTGAAGTCTTTGTGGCCCTGAGACGTCAGAACAGGAGGCCAGCACACACAGGCCCTCGTAGATTCTTCTTCAAGCAGGTTCACAGCAAAGTTCCAGTCGTTGACCTCTCCTTGGCGGAAGCAGCAACTGCAGGCCAACCCAGCAAAGCAACAGAGCAAAGGGGCAGTACTCCTCCTGACAGCTCTCCAGCTCTTCTCCTTGGCAGAGATTCCTCTTGAGTCCAGAAGTGATCTAATTCTCTGGGGTTTGATGTCCAATACTTATACCCCATTTTCTCTTTGTTCACTTTGTGGCAAGGTTCTCTGAGCCCAGTCCAAACCAGTTCTGTCCTCTCTGGTGCAGCATGACCACAGGAGCTGGAGACAGCATTGTGCAAAGGAGACACAGCCTATTCAGGTGCAAGGGAAACTCCCCCTACCACTCTAAATGCAGCCAAGGTCTATTCAGCCCAGCTGTGAGTCACCCAGGAAAGGTAGGACACACCTCAAACCCCCTTGTGGCTGTCTACAGTGAATGCACATCCCCAGCTCCTGTCACTCCAAAACCAGACAGTCAATACACAAAACAGCAGAGGCACACAGAATGGTTAAACAAGAAAATGTCTACTTTCTAAAAGTGGCATTTTAAAAAACTAAATTTAAAAACCATCTCCCTAAAAATATGTGGTATTAAATTCTGAGTTCAGAGAGCCTAAACTCCATTTCTCTATCTTGTCGCAATGGAAAGTTATACTTGTAAGATGTTACAAAGCAACTCCCATGTTAGCCTATGGGACAAATAGCCTTTCAATAGTGAGAAATGAAATTGGCAGTATTTCACTATCAGGACATGCAAAACACACCAGCCCAAGTCCTACCTTTTACATACACTGCACCCTGCCCACGGGGGTACTATGGGCCTACCTTAGGGGTGCCTTACATGTAAGAAAAGGGAAGGTTGAGGCCTGGCAAGTGAGTGCACCTGCCAGGTCGACATGACAGTTTAAAACTGCACGCACAGACACTGCAGCAGCAGGTCTGAGGTACGTTTACAGGGCTACTCATGTGGGTGGCACAACCAGTGCTGCAAGCCCACTAGTAGCATTTGATTGACTGGCCCTGGGCACACATAGTGCACTGTACTAGGAACTTACCAGTAAATCAAATATGCCAATCATGGATAACCAATCATAATAACAATTTACACAGGGAGCACTTGCACTTTGACACTGATCAGCAGTGGCAAAGTGCCCAAAGCATCGAAGCCAGTAAAAACAAATTCCATCACACAGTCAAAAATTCAGGAGGTAGAGGCAAAAAGTCAGGGGAAACCACACCAAAGATGCCTAGTGTGACAATGAGAATAGTAATAATAATATTTTATTGCTTGAAAGTAGAAATACTTCATCTGGTTTCATGGACATCATTGTCAGAAAGTGGTTTGTTAATTTGAGAATGGGTGCCCTTTGCCACTTAATAAACACTCTCCGGTTTAGGTCACACTAAAAACAATGTTGAACCTCTGTTAACTGTGTAACAGGTGGCAGGCAATTCCCCGGGGAAATGTGTGCTAAATCAAGCAGTACGAACATTTTTAAAGTAAATAAAAACACAATAAAATTCCCAAACCAATATAGAAAAATAAAGAAAAAAATAATAAGCAAAAAGAGACCTAAATAATTACAATCAATCAGATTACAGGATCTGGAGCTATTCATTGTTAATGTTTGAAGGCACATAGCACCAAGAAAACTCAAAGTGCTAGTCAGAAATAACAGTTCATGGTTGACCAGGCCCCAGGCACAATTTCAGTCCTACCATGATGGACCATGGGTCAGGTAGGCCAATTGGGTTGTGTCAAAGTTTTTACCTTCTGAATTTATTTTTGGGAGCTCTGAGTCCCGCCAAGACAAGAAGCTAAAAAGGGCAAGGGTTTCTAGAATTCAGATAAGCAATCATCAAGCTCCTGCTGAAGCTTTTGGTTTGGTGCTGAAAACTCCAGTCAGCTCACTTTTCCACTGTGGTAGTTTTGCTGCCTCATCCCAATCCAGGGTTTTACCTTTGAATTCAGTCCTTATTTTTGTTCTCAAAAGCCACCAGCAGGGTAAGGCTTGAAGCAGTAGTTATGCAGTACTCCACAAGGCTTGATACCTTCTTTGCAAGGTTTTTCAAGCATTCCAAAAAGAAATGAGCAGTGCAAACTTACTTTTCTTGCTTGTCAAGAGTACATCCTGCCTGGGAATCCTTTGCACCTGGTCCATTGACTTGGTTGAGGATGTTAATGCCAGCACTACACAGCCCAACCGGCAGCAAAGCAGCCAAGAGGAAGATACACATAAGACCCATCAAATAAATGGCGAGACTGATCAATTGAATGGAAAAAAGGGGATCAGCACTCCTCCTGTGCACGTTCACCCACAAAAGGTAGAAATCACAGTGTATGGACGTTTTAGAGAGAGAGGTTCATATCTGGAGTTACATTTCTGCATATCTGGAGGCTAGTCGGTGGACTGCCCTAGAAGGTAAAACACTGACTGGCAATTTATTTAATTTTCATGGGTGTTAGGGGCTGCTCCTTGTGGGGCAGAAAAGAAAAAGGAGGTGCATTTACTCAGGGCCTGGCTTTAGCGCTGGTGACACCCAGTGCGACAATTTTGTTTGGCATCCCCACTGACCTCCTTCTCCATGGATTCCATCACTACCTATCTCCAATAGTGCCCCTCATCTCTCCATACCTCCTCTTCCACATGCATTTCACTTGTTTTATAGCTCTACTCAGAGAAGTGTTGGGTGTCAGAGCACTTTACATCACACATGCATTATATGGAAACAATGACTCATTCATGTGTAAATCAGACTGTAGAAATGAGTCATAACACAGTGAGGGTTACAAGGTGTAGGAATTACATGTCATCTATACTAGTAGGCAGTATATTTTAAGACTTTGGTCTGGAGAAGCACAAACTCAATATTTATAACGTAGCACAGTAATTCGGGTTGGCTTTACTAATAAGAATGTATTTTCTACCCAAACAAACCCTTTTTAGCAACATTAGAATAATGAAGGATTGAGGAAAATACATACTTTTCTTACCTATGCCATGCAGTTTGCATGCAGCCCTTTAAGGACAGTTCTCATGTCACTGTGATATAGTAGGAGTGAAACTTATGAACTGCAAGTAACAAAAAATGTCTGTGACAAAAGCAGTAGCCCACTGTGCTAGCCACATAAAATACAGTTAGTTCTGTGGTTTATAAGTTACATGTTCTTTGTAGTGGGCATATTAATCCTCTGAACTACCTTATGATGAGTCAAAACTGCCACTAGATAAAACTCCGATCTCTCTCGAGCAGGAACATTAATCCCTGAGTTATATTGACATTTTTACTTTTTCCTGAAAACTGCTGGCCACTCAGGGTACTTTGCAGCAGGTGCTTTTAAACACATAAGTTATTTCTACACACAGCTCCCCCCAAGGCCATCCACAGGTGCAGCTGCACCGGTCGCACCATCCTAAAGCCTGCCCTGCATGTGGTTAACAGGATGGATGAATGGATGGACGGATGGATGGATGGATGCATGCATGCATGCATGGGCGGAAAAAGTCATCTCTACCAGGAGAGCAAGGCATGCTCGATTTGCTTGCATGGCACCAGTAAAGATCAAGTTCAAAGTAGCGATATTTAAATTTTCTGGGTGCTATCTTAAATGTGAAGTGGATTCAAAGTTACAAAGGGAACTGCTGTAGATTTGGCATTCCTAGTTTTGAGGGAGGTATGGTAATTTATTCAATGGAAAGGGGGGTGAGTAGTGCGTGGTGTCACTATCTGTATATTTAATCACAGGACCATGGCAGATCCGGGATGGGACAGGAGAAGGATAAGACTGTTGGCACCTAATCCTGCAGAGTTCAGAAATTCATGTTTAGACAATGCAAGCAAACCCACACACATAAAATCCCACAGTGTATACATCTGCATGCCTCAATTAGAGCTAAAAATTCAAAAGTTGTTAAGAATATCGTTGTTGTCATTATCATATTCAAAAATACAGTTTTAAAAAATATTTTTTAATTATCTTAATGTGTTTTAGTTCATATAATAATTATATGTGTTATTATTGTTTGTATAATTATTGATAATATTTCTAAATATTTTGTAATTTTAAGTGATTTTTAATTTTAAATTAAATTGCTAATATGAATTTATAGTGTTGTAGCGGGTTGCTAGGTTTGTTTGGTTATAGGGTGGGAAGTTCATTAATTAATAATTCATTAACAATTGATTATTAATTTATTAATAATTAACTTGATTATTAATTATGTAAATTGTGTAAACATTATATTTTTAGTTATATTTTAATGCTTGGGCTGCTGTGTTTGTAGGGGCATAAGGTGAGAAGTTAATTTAGTTATAATTAATTAACAATGCATTATTAATTTATTATTTATTATTTAATTGATTATTAATTATGCAAATTGTGTAATAACTTTATATTTTAGTTATATTTTAGGTGTGGGATGTTGGGTTTGCAGGGATATCGGGTAGGAAGTGAAGCAATAATGAATTAACAATTAATTATGTGTTTATTATTACTTATTTAATTGATAATTATGTATATTATGTAACACTGATTTATTTAAGTTATATTTTAGTTGAGGGTTGATAGGTTTGTAGGGGTTAGGGTGGGATGTTAATTAAGTAAAAATTGATTAAAAAATAATTATAAATTCATTTGTTAATTGATTATCAACTATGCAAATTGTGTTACACTTATTTATTTTAGCTATTTTTTAAGTGGTGGCTGCTAGGTTTGTAGGGGTATAGTGTGGAAAGTTCATTAATAATAATAAATAAGGAATCATTTATTTTAATGGATAATTAATTTTTAACTTGTTTCAAAATCATGTAAATTGTTTTTAATTGTTTTTATTTGTATGTGTGTGTGTATATATATATATATATGTATATATATATAATATATATAAAATTATAATATGTGTATATAAATTAATAGGGTTTTACAAGCATGTAATGTGTTTGAAGTGAAGTACTTTCCCTACTGTTGCTTAGACTGGAGACGGAATAGTAAATGTAACCCCTCCGAAGTCCAACATTTTCCCTACTGTTGCACAGAGTGCAGTGGGAATAGTAAATCTTACCCCTCCGAATTCTAATGCTTTCCCTACTGTTGCACAGACTGGAGTGGGTATGGTAAATCTTACCCCTCCAAATTCCAACGCTTTCCCTCCTGTTGCACACACTGGAGTGGCAATAGTAAATGTAACCCCTCTAAAGTACAGCACTTTCCCTACTGTTGCACAGACTTGAGCGGGAATAGTAAGCCTTGCAAAACAGAATGGTATGCTGTTCCTACTAAGTGATACAGGTAGATGTATATATAGAGAGCAATGATATGCTTACTTAGGGCAGGAGAAAATTTCCTCCTTTCGGAAAAAGACCCTCACACACCCAGTCAGCTAGGTGTCTTGCTTCATCATTGGGTCTGCTCCTCGTCGGGTCGGCGCTGCAATACCCGATCGACACCCATGATGGGGCCTTTTAGCTGAGATCTTTTTTCCTGCCCATTGGGTGAGGTGCGTGTGAGGGCCCTAGTGAGTGTAGATGTGAAAATGTGAAAATTGTGTGGCTAAAACAGGAATTAGAGGTCCACTCAAAACAACTTTAATGAACGTGGCCACTATCCTGATTAAAAATAATAATGTGCGCGAACCTGTACTAAACTTACCGGGTATTGCACTTTGAAATCAGGCCAACATATTTCTTGCCCTAGGTCAAGTAGACGGCAATTCTTCAGGACCGATGTAAGATCTATCTACACTTTTTGGTGGTGGTCTAAAATAGTGAGAATTAGTGACCACCCATACAGCACCCTAAAAAGTGGTACCTGTAGATCTACAACATCACCTGTAAAAAGAGAGATTCATAAGAATTACTGTGTCATTATCCAGCGGTCTACAAATCAAAAAATATTAGTGCAACACTTCAAAGAAAGTGTATAAAAGCATGCATCACACTCAAGTGTCTGTGACCATGCACAAGGCGTCTAAATCTGCAGCGACAGAAGCAACCAAGAGATAATTGTAGTATAAAAACATATAAGCACTCACCCGATTAGGGTCAGCAATGTGTGGCAACGTGTACCGGCAGGTGTAGACACTGAAAAGTGCAGTGTCCTAGTGGATGAAAGGTTAAAAACATATAATTAAATTGTGAGTATCCAGGGAACAATGCATGAATGCAGTTACTCATCTCCGTGTAAAAACAGAACGGGACCCAGTCAGCGTAGTCCCATTCACAACCACCAACAACCTGTAGTGTAGACACGTGTACTCACTGCACATTGTTGTCCATTGGCCCCAGTTAGGGTTCCCGCAGTAAGCGCTCGTGACCCCCTCTGTACCCAGGGCTGGGTGTCAGGTAGGGTCAAAAACGCGCACCGCAGGTCTCCCCCCCCCGGGGGGCTGTCCGGTAGGCATCAATGGTGCGTGGGTCTCTGTGTAAGCGAGCGTCACACCAGGGCGTTAAAATAACTAATGGTCAGGTCGGGTCCAGTTTTCTCTCTGCCCGGGTACAACGGGTAATTCAGTAAGGATATGACCCTATACTTGCGGTCGTTAGTGCCGGGACAGTGGTAGAGTAGTACACCGCCTCCCATCGTGTCTATTAGGCGTCCTCTCTCTCGCACTCGCTTCTCATACACACACCCGTTGGGAAGCTGCGAGCGGGGCTGCCCTGCCTCAGATAACCGACCAATTTGACAGGTACTCATGTGCTGGATTCTGCACTCTCGGCGATCGACCTACCCCTCACTCTGCCGGTCCCGGGAGGTCCCAACTCGTGTAGGTACAGCATAGTTATGCCTCCGGTAGACTGCAGGAAAGGGCGTGACTTCCGGTTACAGCGCGCTGGAAGCTGACACGCTAACCCAAAGCACAGTGGGCGCCATGTTGGGAGATGCCGCACTATAAGTCGCACTCTAGTATGCTCTGGGTAGGTGTTTGTAATGAAAAACTAATCCGAGTGGGGGAATTATTTCATAACAATGCTCGAGGCATAAAGTATACTCGAATTATGACAGGCAGTACGTGTTGCAAAAATACTTCTATTGTAGCGAAATTTTATATGTCATGTCTGCCGTGTGAGCATGTTTGTATTTGACGATATATTCTATGTCATATCTGCCATGTGAGCAATAACACAACGGCGCTCAGTCCAGATGCGTGAGGCTGTGCACCCGCTAGAATGCTTGGCTATCAATGTCTGTCTATGTGCGCTATTTGGGGTAGGGTGCGAGTGTGAGAGCAGCTCGTATCTCATAGTGATAGGGTCACGTAATGGCTGTGTTATAGAAGTAGTACTTAGGGCTGCCACCGACTATGTGTCCCAATACGGATAAGTAAGTGTGTGAACCGCACATTAAACAGCGATCTAATGAACAGTTTACCCACTCATGTTTGTATTTGGCCCGGATTAGAGGTACCTGAGAAATGGTTGGTCATAAAGAAATGGCCATATGGGTCATTAAGTCAACATACTCCAGGGGATGTCCTCATTTAATCCCTTCTTGTCTGAGGCTAGTCTCAGCACCCATCTTTGTTCGATGCGGAACAGTGTGTCCTTGTTCATACCAGGGTGCGCTTCAAGAACGACCCAGCTAAGTGAGTCGGGAGAGTGTTTATGGTGCTCAAAGTGTGTCGTCATCTTGGTGTTGGTTTTGTGACACCTGAAATTGCTCCTGTGTTCTGTGATCCGGGTTTTCACCGGTCTCGTGGTCATCCCCACGTATAGGAGTCCACATGGGCATGTCAAAACATAGATACAGTTTGTGGTGTTACAATTAGTATGTTTCTTGAATTTCCACGTGACCCCGTTGGTAAACGTTATCTCTTTCGTGGCTTTGGTAAAGGGGCAAACTGAACATGACCCACAAGGGTAGTGTCCCACAATTGGTGGTAGGTCCCACAGCGACCTTTGTACACTGGTCTGTTGAATTTTGGGTCTGGTATGTATGAGCATATCTTTCAGATTGCTCGTGCGTTTAAACGCAAATCTTGGTACCGGGAGGTCTAGAGTACCTGTGTTTAGAATCCCCCAGTGTTTCCTGATAATGCTTCTTACTCGATTTGAGTCAGGAGTGAAGGTAGTCACACAAGTGAGTGAATCACTCGGTTCTTTCTGTCTGGTTTCCAGCAGGTTTTCTCGATTGTTATTCCTGGCCCTCTTACGAGAAAGTGAGATGGTGCGCTTAGGATACTCTCTGTGACGTAGATCTCTTGCGAGGGTCTCGGACTCCTTTTGATAGTCTACCACCGAGCTACAGTTCCTCCTAATACGGAGGAACTGTCCGAGCGGTAGGTTTTGTTTCAAGGCTCTGGGGTGGTGGCTGCTAAATAACAACAAGCTGTTCTTGTCAGTTGGTTTCCGATAGAGTGTAGTCGTGATATGCCCCCTCTCTAACCTGACCAGAAGATCCAGGAAAGGTATATCGGTTTCTGAGATGGTACTGGTAAATCTTAAATAGGGGTTCAAGGTATTGATCCATACACAGAATTCCTCGCATTTAGCGAGGTCCCCTTTCCATAGAATCAGAATATCATCGATGAATCTCTTCCATAGAAGCACATTCGCCTGATATGGGTTGTTGGGATTGTAGATCTCCCTCTCCTCGAATGCTGACATGTACATACATGCCACGCTTGGCGCGAAGGTGCTTCCCATAGAGGTGCCCTGTGTTTGGTGGTAGAGCTGTTTGTTGTATTCAAAAAAGTTTTCTGTCAGTGCTAAGGTGGCACACTCGAGTATGAAGGCTACCGGAGTTGGTGAGTCCCAATCCTCCTGGCTAAGGGCGTCCTCTATCACATCCAGAGTTGCTCTTTGTGGGATGTTGGTGTAGAGGGCCTCAACATCCAGGGTCACCAAAAGACTGATTTCCTCTGGATGCTGGACCCCCTCAAGTAGTCGGAGGACATTGGTAGTGTCTTTTACAAATGATTGGGTGGCCCTCACTAGAGGTTGTAGGAAGTAGTCGCAAAACCTAGATAGAGGTTCCAAAATGGACCCGATCCCTGAGACTATGGGTCTCCCAGGGACCGGGGTGACCCCCTTGTGAATTTTAGGCAAGGTGTTAAAGTAGGGGGTCCTTGGTTCTTTTGTAATAAGAAAATATGCCTACTTTCTGGTAATCCAACCTTCAGTCTCCGCAGAGAAGACCATGGTGGAAATAATGGTACTGAGCCGTGAAGTGGGGTCTTCTCTTAAGGGTGTATAGTATCTCCGGTTACTCAGTTGTCATAGGCATTCCACATCATAGTCCACAGTGGACATGATGACTGTGGCCCCACCCTTATCAGCCTGCTTGATGGTGATAGTTGGATCATCCGCCAGAGCCCTGATGGCTGATACTTCACTTGAGGATAAATTATGGAAAGGTGCAGGAGTGGTCCTGCTATTAAGATCTTTCAACACAGCTTGTTCGAAAGTCAAGACCTCGTGCGGTACCATCCCACTGTTAGGTGTAAAGGTAGATGGTTTATGTAGCCCAGAGTCTCCCTCTTGTGTCATGGGTTTGTCTTGGAAAAAGGCTTTCAGACGTATCTCACGGAAAAAGCCTTGAATTTCACAGGTGTCATGGAATCTGTCAGTCTTAGGGGTGGGTACATAACCCAGCCCCTTCTGTAGTACGCTTTCTTCTGTAGGGGTCAAGATCCTTGAAGAAAGATTGATAATCAATTTCTCTTCCCTCTTGTCTGGCTCCTTGTCTCCACTGAATGTGTCGGTTGTTCCTGCCACTGAACCCTCTTTTGGTGCCCTCTTCTGCGCCCTCTTCCTCTGCCCCAACCTCTGTCTAAAAAAGGGGGTTCATTGCCATGTTGGAAGAAAGGTGGCAGGCCCTGCTGGTACATCGGGTATTGCCAGAATGGGGGTCCCTGGTATGGTGGCATATTAAATGGTGGATACATAGGGCGTGTATTATGTCTCAAGTTCTTACTGTTCCAGCTCCCATTGCTGGAATCACTGTTTGACGAAGAACCTCTCGTCGAGGGGTTCGAGCTTTCATCAGATGAATAGCTTGCCCCCTGTGCGGTATAGTCCGCTTTCAAATAGGGGTACACCTTCTCCTTATCGAACTTCTGTATGGCCTTCTGGAGTTTGGAGATTTTCTGTTTCATCAGGTACTCCCTATTATACGCGATCTCTGCGTTGATCTCTGCTAACTTGGTCTTAAACTCTGTCGTCTGGACAGTCACTTTGATTGCCCCTTCCGCTGTCTGTATTCTTATCAACAGTGTGTCTGCAATCCTTTTAGCAGTATTGATTACGAGGATGAGCCAGGCCCCAGTGCACTTCCATGCTACTAGGGACCACTCTTTTTTTAAAACTGCATCCTCCAGAAAAAGACGTGGGAAATTGTTGACAATCAAGCCATTGGGGGATATATTCGCCCGCAGATACTCGGTCATCATGGCTCCGTGTAGAGTTATTTTGAGCCACTCGCGTTTCATGGTAGAGAGGGAAGTCCAGTCTTCAGACTGGCTGCCGGAGGCTGAACTGCCATCAGTCCCCAGCAGAGATGGTGTTCTAAGAATCTCGGCTGCAACATCGTCGCCAAAACTGAGTCCCTGGTACTCCTCCATCATGATGGATAGGGGGTACTGGTCAGCTCAGTGGAGACAAAGGAAAATACTATGTCCTGCGTCTCACGTTGGGCCAGGAGAACCAATGGTATCTTCCTGGTATCCTATGTGTTTAGTCCCGCGGGGGTCACCCGTGCATCAAACGTCTACAAGAAGAGGAGGGACTCTGGGCTAATTTGGACTAGGTCCAGCATACAGGCCCAAACGCAATGCAAAACAGAATGGTATGCTGTTCCTACTAAGTGATACAGGTAGATGTATATGTAGAGAGCAATGATATGCTCACTTAGGGCAGGAGAAAATTTCCTCCTTTCGGAAAAAGACCCTCACACACCCAGTCAGCTAGGTGTCTTGCTTCATCATTGGGTCTGCTCCTCGTCAGGTCGGCGCTGCAATACCCGATCGACACCCATGATGGGGCCTTTTAGCTGAGATCTTTTTTCCTGGCCGTTGGGTGCGGTGCGTGTGAGGGCCCTAGTGAGTGTAGATGTGAAAATGTGAAAATTGTGTGGCTAAAACAGGAATTAGAGGTCCACTCAAAACAACTTTAATGAACGTCGCCACTATCCTGATTAAAAACAATAATGTGCGCGAACCTGTACTAAAGTTACCGGGTATTGTGCTTTGAAATCAGGCCAGACATGTTTCTTGCCCTAGGTCAAGTAGACGGCAATTCTTCAGGACCGATGTAAGATCTATCTACACTTTTTGGTGGTGGTCTAAAATAGTGAGAATTAGTGACCACCCATACAGCACCCTAAAAGTGGTACCTGTAGATCTACAACATCACCTGTAAAAAGAGAGATTCATAAGAATTACTGTGTCATTATCCAGCGGTCTACAAATCAAAAAATATGAGTGCAACACTTCAAAGAAAGTGTATAAAAGCATGCATCACACTCAAGTGTCTGTGACCATGCACAAGGCGTCTAAATCTGCAGCGACAGAAGCAACCAAGAGATAATTGTAGTATGAACACATATAAGCACTCACCCGATTAGGATCAGCAATGTGTGGCAACGTGTACCGGCAGGTGTAGACACTGAAAAGTGCAGTGTCCTAGTGGATGAAAGGTTAAAAACATATAATTAAATTGTGAGTATCCAGGGAACAATGCCTGAATGCAGTTACTCATCTCCGTGTAAAAACAGAACGGGACCCAGTCAGCGTAGTCCCATTCACAACCACCAACAACCTGAGGTGTAGACACGTGTACTCACTGCACATTGTTGTCCATTGGCCCCAGTTAGGGTTCCCGCAGTAAGCGCTCGTGACCCCCTCTGTACCCAGGGCTGGGTGTCAGGTAGGGTCAAAAACATGCACCGCAGGTCCCCCCCTGGGGGCTGCCCGGTAGGCATCAATGGCGCGTGGGTCTCTGTGTAAGCGAGCGTCACACCAGGGCGTTAAAATAACTAATGGTCAGGTCGGGTCCAGTTTTCTCTCTGCCCGGGTACAACGGGTAATTCAGTAAGGATATGACCCTATACTTGCGGTCGTTAGTGCCGGGACAGGGGTAGAGTAGTACACCGCCTCCCATCGTGTCTATTAGGCGTCCTCTCTCTCGCACTCGCTTCTCATACAGACACCCGTTGGGAAGCTGCGAGCGGGGCTGCCCTGCCTCAGATAACCGACCAATTTGACAGGTACTAACGTGCTGGATTCTGCACTCTCGGCGATCGACCTTCCCCTCACTCTGCCGGTCCCGGTAGGTCCCAACTCGTGTAGGTACAGCATAGTTATGCCTCCGGTAAACTGCAGGAAAGGGCGGGACTTCCGGTTACAGCGCGCTGGAAGCTGACACGCTAACCCAAAGCACAGTGGGCGCCATGTTGGGAGATGCCGCACTATAAGTCGCACTCTAGTATGCTCTGGGTAGGTGTTTGTAATGAAAAACTAATCCGCGTGGGGGAATTATTTCATAACAATGCTCGAGGCATAAATTATACTCGAATTATGACAGGCAGTACGTGTTTGCAAAAATACTTCTATCGTAGCGTTATTTTATATGTCATGTCTGCCGTGTGAGCATGTTTGTATTTGACGATATATTCTATGTCATATCTGCCGTGTGAGCAATAACACAACGGCGCTCAGTCCAGATGCGTGAGGCTGTGCACCTGCTAGAATGCTTGGCTATCAATGTCTGTCTATGTGCACTATTTGGGGTAGGGTGCGAGTGTGAGAGCAGCTCGTATCTCATAGTGATAGGGTCACGCAATGGCTGTGTTATAGAAGTAGTACTTAGTGCTGCCACCGACTATGTGTCCCAATGCAGATAAGTAAGTGTGTGAACCACACATTAAACAGCGATCTAATGAACAGTTTACCCACTCATGTTTGTATTTGGCTCGGATTAGAGGTACCTGAGAAATGGTTGGTCATAAAGAAATGGCCATATGGGTCATTAAGTCAACATACTCCAGGGGATGTCCTCATTTAATCCCTTCTTGTCTGAGGCTAGTCTCAGCACCCATCTTTGTTCGATGCGGAACAGTATGTCCTTGTTCATACCAGGGTGTGCTTCAAGAACGACCCAGCTAAGTGAGTCAGGAGAGTGTTTATGGTGCTCAAAGTGTGTCGTCATCTTGGTGTTGGTTTTGTGACACCTGAAAATGCTCCTGTGTTCTGTGATCCGGGTTTTCACCGGTCTCATGGTCATCCCCATGTATAGGAGTCCGCATGGGCATGTCAAAACATAGATTCAGTTTATGGTGTTACAATTAGTATGTTTCTTGAATTTCCACGTGACCCCGTTGGTAAACGTTATCTCTTTCGTGGCTTTGGTAAAGGGGCAAACTGAACATGACCCACAAGGGTAGTGTCCCACAATTGGTGGTAGGTCCCACAGCGACCTTTGTATGCTGGTCTGTTGAATTTTGGGTCTGGTATGTATGAGCATATCTTTCAGATTGCTCGTGCGTTTAAACGCAAATCTTGGTGCCGGGAGGTCTAGAGTACCTGTGTTTAGAATCCCCCATTGTTTCCTGATAATGCTTCTCACTCAATTTGAGTCAGGAGTGAAGGTAGTCACACAAGTGAGTGAATCACTCAGTTCTTTCTGTCTGGTTTCCAGCAGGTTTTCTCGATTGTTATTCCTGGCCCTCTTACGAAAAAGTGAGATGTGTGCTTAGGATACTCTCTCTGACGTAGATCTCTTGCCAGGGTCTCAGACTTAGGGGCCGATTCCGATCTCGGCCGGTAGGGCTCCGAATCGGATTCGGCTTTACCGGATCCGATTCGGAGCCCTGTTTCCCGACCGAATCGTACGCGGGTCCGGCCGAGCGAGTACGATGCGAATTCGCCGACCGACTCGTCCGGGCGTCCCGACCGCTCCGACCGACTCGTTCCCGGCTCGAACCGCACCATCCGGCCGGGTAAGTACGATGCGCGCCGCGAGCAGTCCGACCGAGCCGCGCACTCCGGCTCGAAAGAGCTGTCGGAGCCATACTTTGGGGGTCCGTGTCGGACCCCCTGTACGCGTAGCCGCGCGAGTCGCACACAGGGGGACCCATGGGTCCCCCTACCTGTGCGTGTACGGCGCGAATCGCTCGCCGCGTACCCGCTGTAGGGGGCGCACTTGTCCGACTCGCACCCATTGAGTCAATGGGAGCCCGCGCACGCGTTGTACGACAGGCTCCCATTGACTTCAATGGGAGTCCGACCGACTCGTGTCCGATGGCATACGTGCGCATCGTACTCGTTCGGTCGGACTGCACGGGTCCGATTCGGTCGGAAATCTCTCCGGGTCCGGCTCGGTCGGAGAGATTTCCGGCCCGAATCGGAATCGACCCCTTAGTGTCTACACCTGCCGGTACACGTTGCCACACATTGCTGACCCTAATCGGGTGAGTGCTTATATGTGTTCATACTACAATTATCTCTTGGTTGCTTCTGTCGCTGAAGATTTAGACGCCTTGTGCATGGTCACAGACACTTGAGTGTGATGCATGCTTTTATACACTCTCTTTGAAGTGTTGCACTAATATTTTTTGATTTGTAGACCGCTGGATAATGACACAGTAATTCTTATGAATCTCTCTTTTTACAGGTGATGTTGTAGATCTACAGGTACCTCTTTTTAGGGTGCTGTATGGGTGGTCACTTATTCTCACTATTTTAGACCACCACCAAAAAGTGTAGATAGATCTTACATCGGTCCGGAAGAATTGCCGTCTACTTGACCTAGGGCAAGAAACATGTTGGCCTGATTTCAAAGCGCAATACCCGGTAACTTTAGTACAGGTTCGTGCACATTATTGTTTTAATCAGGATAGTGGCCACGTTCATTAAAGTTGTTTTGAGTGGACCTCTAATTCCTGTTTTAGCCACACAATTTTCACATTTTCACATCTACACTCACTAGGGCCCTCACACGCACCGCACCCAACGGCCAGGAAAAAAGATCTCTGCTAAAAGGCACCATCATGGGTGTCGATCGGGTATTGCAGCGCCGACCCGACGAGGAGCAGACCCAATGATGAAGCAAGACACCTAGCTGACTGGGTGTGTGAGGGTCTTTTTCCGAAAGGAGGACATTTTCTCCTGCCCTAAGTGAGCATATCATTGCTCTCTACATATACATCTACCTGTATCACTTAGTAGGAACAGCATACCATTCTGTTTTGCATTGCGTTTGGGCCTGTATGCTGGACCTAGTCAAAATTAGCCCAGAGTCCCTCCTCTTCTTGTAGACAATAGTAAGCCTTGCCCCTCCGAAGTCCAATGTTTTCCCTACTGTTCAAGAGACTGGAGTGGGAATAGTAAATCTTACCCCTCCGAAGTCCAACACTTTCCCTACTGTTGCACAGAGCGGAGTGGGAATATTAAATAAATGGATGAATGAAAGAAAGAATGAATGAAAAGGTATTTATAGAGTGAGGCTTGTCACCGGTGAGGGCCTCCAGGCACTGAGGGGAAGGGGTTCCTCGCTGCTCCGGGCTATTTGTCAAAAAGTCAAGTCTTCAGTCTCTTTCTGAACTCCAGTAATGTTGCCGCCGATAGTAGTGACAGGGGGAGGTCGTTCTAGAGTTTGGGTGTGAGGAGGGAGAAAGAGCAGCCTCCGCTTATGCATCTGAGGATAAAGGGGGAGTGGGCGAGGAGGAGGGAGGAGGAAGCGAAGTTGTCTCGTGGTTTGGTGGAAGTTCACTCTTTGGTTGAGGTAGGAAGGGCCCTTGTTGTGAAGGGATTTGTAGGTGTGGGTGAGGAGTTTGAAAAGGCAGCGTTTGCATAAGGGGAGCCAGGGTAGTGTTCTGAGGTGGGGGGGCATGTGGTTTCGTTTCGGGAGGTTGAGGACAAGCCTTTCTGCTGTGTTCTGTATGGTTTGGATCCTGTTTTGGAGATGGGTGTTTATCTCTACGTATAGAGTATTGCCATAGTCCAGGCGGCTGGTGACGAGGGCCTGGGTGATGGTGCTTCTGGTGTCTGTGGGTAGCCATTTGAAGATTTTCTTCACGATGCGGAAGATGAGGACATATGCTGAGACAATGGCGTTTACTTGTTTCTTCATGGATAGAGTGCTGTTGAGAATGATGCCAAGGTTTCTGGCATGTTCTATGGGTTTGGGAGGGGAGCCTATGTTTATGTTATTGTGATTTATAAAGTGCGTGGCTGCCCAGGGGCTTCCCAGCGCTGCCGAGAGGAAGCAGAATGTGGAGAAGAAAATTAAGGGAACAGCCAGGTCTTGAGTTTTTTTCTGAAACTTCCTTCATCATTGAATTCCAGAGCTTACGGGCAAGGTGTGTAAAAGATCTCCCTCCCCATCTCGATCTCTTTATCCTTTGTGTCCTCATAAGCTAGTCAGAGGAGGACCTGAGAGATCTGTTAGGCACATAGGGGTGACCATCGTTTTTATCAGGGATGGACCCCTGTCGTACCTGGCTCTATGAGCAAGGCAGAGAGTTTTAAACCTCACCCTGGATTGGATGGGGAGCCAGTGCAGTTTTTTAAGCAAGGATCTAATTGACTGGTGTCTGGGAATTTTTAGGAGCATCCTGGCTGCCGCGTTCTGTACAACTTGCATCCTGTCAATAACGTATTTGGGAGAGCCGAAGTACAGGGAGTTGCCGTAGTCTAATCTTGAGGTTACTGGGGCATGGACCACCGTTCTTCGTGCCTGTTCCGTAATGAGGTCCATGATCTTACGAATCATGCGCAGTATGCCGAAACAGACAGCTGAGAGTTTTATAGCTTGAGTTTCCATGGACAGGTTGTGGTCGAGCCACATCCCCAAATGTTTTATGGATGGCTTTGGTACGGGGGCGCCTCAGTCCTCTGGCCAACTAATTTTGGCCCAGGGCCCTGGGCAGTTGCCCAGGAGCATCAGGTCTGTTTTGTCGCCATTCAGTTTTAAATTGGAATTGGTCACCCATTTGTTTATTTTTTCCAGGCATGGTACCAGCTGAAGATGATTAGAGTTAAACTCTTCTGACACTGATACAACCAATTGTGTGTCATCAGCGTAAGACACTATGGTTAGTCCGAACTCCTGTACAATTTGCGCTAGGGGGGTAGGGTAGACGTTGAACAGGGTTGGGCTAAGCGCAGAGCCCTGAGGAACTCCATGGGGGGCCGGAAAAATGTCAGATAGGTTGTCTGCTTCCATGCATTGGAAGGATCTGTCACTTAGAAAGGAGGAAAGCCATTTTTTGGCTTTGTTCTGGATCCCGATGTCACCTAGCCTCTGTGTGAGAATGTTATGGTCCACAGTATCAAAGGCCACACTTAGATCTAGGAGAATAATGGCGGCCGATCCTCCTTGATCTAGACTCATTTTTAGTTTATCTGTGATAGCTAGGAGGGCTGATTCTGTGCTATGTCCTGGGCGGAACCCCATTTGCGATTGATGTAAGATGTTGTTTTCTTCCAGGACCTGTGAGATGATACTATTAACATGCTTTTCTAATACCTTGCCCAGAATGGGTATTAGTGAGATGGGACAAAAGTTCCCCGGTACTGAGGGGTCCAGTTGCGGTTTCTTGAGCAGAGGCTTCATAATGGCATGTTTCCATGTCTTAGGTACTATCCCAGTACTTACTGAGAGGGAGATGAGGTCTGCCATTACGGAGAGGATGGGGTCCCCACCCTGTAGTAGTATGTGGGGAGGGGCGGGGTCTAGTGGAGAGCCCGACTTAATTTTACTTAGAATTCATCTCGTTTGTTCAATGTTCAGTGTTGGGAAAGAACTCAATATTGGAGGAAGAGGCAGGCTGGGTGATTGGTTCTCCAGGTTTGCAGTTGCTTGTCTTACTTCAGAGCTATCCGTAATGTTCAGGTATAGTGAGTTGATTATATTTTCTACTTTGTTATTGAAGAAAGTGGCTATTCGGTTGTAGTTAGTGATTTCACTATTTTGAAGAGTTCTTTGGGTGAATTGGCGGCCATATTTATCCGTTCCATGTAAAATTTTGCCTGTGCAAGTTTGATGTCGTCATGATATTGTCTGATGGCCTTTTTGTATGCCAACTTGAAGTCTGGGGCAAATGTTTTCCTCCATTTTCCTTCAAGTTTCTTACAAAAAAAATTTGAGTAGCTAGCTGGATGTTAAACCAAGCTGCTCTCTTCGGGTTGCGTTGTGCTGTCTTTTTTGGTTTCTGGAAGCACATGTCTACTGACTGGTTGATCCAGTCTGCCCATTGTTTATGTGCTTCATCAATATCTTTTGTTAACACAGGGGTAGTGGACTCAAGACATTTGATCCAGTTTGCTGGTGTAGCCCTGGGCCAATTCTTGCCTAAGTTGTTTATCTGCCGGCGGCGCTTGAATGGAAGGAGTTGCAAACAAAAGGGGAATATAAAAATGGACAGACCACGGAACTTAAACTGGGGTAAGGATCTGTAGTCTGGGGTCATTTGAAAAAATGGGATCAAGGATGTGCCCTTTTTCATGTGTGGCTAAACCCACTAACTTGGAGAGTTGCAGGGCCTCCAAGTCAGATAAGAGTCTATTAGCTGGAGAATTGTTGGAATCGTCGAGATGCAAATTAAGATCACCAAGCACTGTAACAGCACCCTTTCCTACAATGAGACTATCCATGAGGTCGGGAAAAGCCTGCAGGAAAGTGCTACTTGATCCAGGGGGCCTGTATACCAGAATTATGGAGAAGGAGAGGGTGGGGGCCAGTGATAGTCTAAATTGCATGGCATCACAGTTGACTAGTGTCAATGGAGTTATGTAACAAAAAAACTGTGATTTATGAATAATAGCTACCCCTCCTCCTGTTTTTCCCACTCTGTCCGGTCTGCTGATGTCATATCCCAGCGGGAGGGTCAAATTGATATCTGGCACCGAGCTCTCTTTGAGCCAGGTTTCCGTGATAAACAGACAATCAAGAGCCTCTTCCTCTATAAGCATCCCGATTTCTATCTTATGTCCTGGTAGGGATCTGCAGTTTAACAACACCATTTTTAAGAGGGCGTTGTTGTCTTGGGTACCTTGTTTACTGTACTGGTTGAACAGGATCCCACCCGTAGAGAAATTGCAGTGTTGGCACAGCATTCCGCTTTCCAAGTGATTAACCGGCTCTAGAATGTGTGCGCAGAGTGGGGACACCTCGAGTCTGAACTGCCTAAGTTCCTCCGTGGTTAATTTTATATGGCTTTTGGGGGCTGTAGGCATTTGGGCAGAGTGCCTGGCCCCCAGCCCCGTTTGGGCGCGGACGGGCACAGACGGGCTTGCCTTAGGCACGCCTTTGGCGCGCCAGCGGCATGCCCGCTGCGCATCCTCGCAGCTGCCACCATTAATAGATGAGCCTGATTAACTGGAGAGCTAACCTGCGAGGTTCCTCTCTATGGTCCTCACTAGGCGCCTCTCGCTCATCTCTATCATAGAGCGAGCAACCAACGAATTGGGCAGGGCAGGAGCTTGTGCATATACTATTGTGCTATGTTTAAAAGACAGCGACTTTAAAACAGGTAAGGTATTCAATTTAGAACAGCCAACAGTTCTTGTTGTATTTAAAAAACAGCGAATATAAAACAAGAAAGGTAATCAATTCAGAACGGTACAGTTGTCGGGCCTTAAGGCTTCAAATTCAATACAGTAAGAATTTTGTACAATGTAGCTCCGTTTCATTAAAAAAGTGCATGGGTGAAATAAGATACCTCCTCTGAGAGAGCTGACATGCAAGTGCCCCTTCTCAGCCAAGCGTCCTAGCAGCTGCCACCATTAATAGGCGAGCCTGATTAACTGGAGCGCTAACCTGCGGGGTTCCTCTCTATGGTCACTAGGCGTCTCTCGCTCCTCTCTATCATACAGCGAGCAACCAACGAATTGGGCAGGGCAAGAGCTTGTGCATATACTATTGTGCTATGTTTAAAAGACGGCGATTTTAAAACAGGTAAGGTATTCAATTTAGAACAGCCAACAGTTATTGTTGCATTTAACAAAACGGCCTAGTTCAGTGGGCCCCCAGATGTGGTCCCAGGGGTAGGCATAGCTACCAAAGATGAGTACCTCGGTTTTGTTGGTGTTCAGTTTGAGGCACTTGCTCTGCATCCAGCTGGCTACATCGGTCATGCATCTGTGAAACTTGACTTTTGTGTTGGAGGGGTCTGCAGAGATAGAAAGGGTGAGTTGGGTGTCATCAGCGTATGATATGACGTTCATTATATGCGATTTGACCATGTTGGTCAGGGGAGCCATGTAGGTATTAAAGAGGGAGGAGCCCAAGGGGACTCCGCAGATGTTGTCTTTAGGGACAGATGTGTAAGGTGGATGCTTTGGGTTCTGCCTGTGAGAAAGGAGGTGACCCACTTGAATGCGTTTCTTTGAATGCCCATCAGATGGAGACTGACGAGGAGTGTGTGGCGAGAAACGGTGTCGAACGCTATGGAGAGGTGGAGGAGGATGAGGGCAGCGGTTTCACCCTTGTCCATGAGGGCTCTGATGTCGTCCATGGCTGCTAAGAGGGCGGTTTCCGTGCTGTGGTTAGTGCGAAATATCGATCGAAAGGAGTCCAGGAGTTTGTTGGATTCGAGATAGTTAGTGAGTTGGACCTTGATGACTTTTTCCATGACTTTGGCTGGGAAGGGCAGGAGGGAGATTTGACAGTAGTTT
Source organism: Calotriton arnoldi (assembly GCA_963921515.1). Classification (NCBI taxonomy): domain Eukaryota; kingdom Metazoa; phylum Chordata; class Amphibia; order Caudata; family Salamandridae; genus Calotriton; species Calotriton arnoldi. Next base: position 293,218 of record CAWUFW010012654.1, on the reverse strand, counting down.
TTGAGGTCCATTGGGTCTGTGAAGGTTTTTTTAGGAGAGGTTTGACTCCTGCATGTTTCCAGGCAGTGGGAAATCCAGCGTCGGTGATGGAGGTGTTGAGGACATGGGAGTGTTCCCTGCTGATGGCATTGGGTTCCTTGTTAAACATGTGGTGGGGCAGGGGTCCCTTGGGGCTCTGAAGTGAATATATCTCATGAGATTGTCGGTGATCTAGGTGGTAAGAGGTTCGCAGGTGATGACTGCATAAGGTTTGTTGTCGTTGCTGGTGTATAGTGTGCTGAGGGTGTCGAGCGGGGTTGGGGTTTGAAGTGTTTGTATATTGCTGTAACTTTGACGTGAAAGAAGTCTGAAAGTGCGTCACATAGGTCCTGGGAGGGGGTGATGGTGTTTTCTGTGGCCGTAGGGTTTGTGAACTCTCTGACGATGCCTAGGAGTTCTTTGCTGTGATTAGAGTTTGCCTTTGGGCAGAGGTTGAGGGCTTCTTTCTTGGTGTTTTTCAGTTGGGAGTAGTATTCGTTTAGTGATTTTTTTAAGGTTCTCCCTGTTGGGAGGTGTCTTGTTGGTGCGCCAGGTCCTTTCTAGTTTCTTGCAGTTGCATTTGGTGATGCTGAGTTCGTCTGTGAACCAGGTAGGCCTGTGCGGGGGGTTTGCATTTGCCAGAGGTTTTGAGTAGGGCGACTGTGTCGGCACAGTGGGAGATCCAGGTACTGAAGTTCCTGACTGCTTCGTCGGGGTTTGTGGAGGGGGTGGGCGATTTGTTGTGGGCGTCTGACCAGAGGTCTTCCGACACCTTACTCCAGCTCCTGTGGGTGGTGCTGGGGAGGTTAGTCGGGGTTTAGTGGTCATGGAAATGAAAAAATGCACTATGGAGTGGTCAGACCATGTTATTTTTCTGGTGTGGCTGTAGGAGATCTTGCTGCTTGTGGAAAAAATTGGGTGAAGTTTGTGTCCTGCTGTGTGAATTGGGCCGGTTACAAGCTGGGAGAGTCCAGGGTTTTTTTAGGGTTTTGAGGGGGTTGTTGGTATTGGGGTCTGTGGGGTGCTCTAGGTGGAAGTTGAGGTCTCCCAAGAGTAGGAAGTCTTCTGAGTGTATGCCCAGGGGGGCGATGAAGTTGGTGATATCTTTGCAGAAAGGGGGGCGGGGCCCAGGGACCGATAGGCAAGGGTGCCTCTTAGCATGGATTTGCTGTTGCTGTTGACCTGAAAGTTCAGGTGTTCCATAATGGTTGTGGGTTCGTCCGTGGTGGATGTTTCTTTGTGAATGATGGTTAATCCGCCACCATGTTTGTTGGTGCGGTCTCAGGGGATTAATGTGTAGCCACTGGAAATGGCTGTGGTGATGATGTGTGCAGATGTCGGGTTCACCAGGTCTCGTGAGAAAGACTAGGTCTGGAGTGAGCAAGCTTATGGTGTCCCACACTTCGCTGGCGTGTTTGTGGCGGGAGTGGAAGTTGATGAGAAGACAGTGTAGTTGTTCCGAGTCGGGGGGGAGCTTAGGTGCAGTAGTGTTGATGTTGCAGTGGAGCGGGCAGAAGCGCAGGTAATAGGTCAGCTGTGTTGTGTGGGGAGGCGCAGTGGTAGCTGATGCTGTGGGGTCCCACGTTGAGGACCTGTAGTTCGTTTCCTGAGTACCTGGGTGGGGGCCCAGGGGTCCAGGGGTCCTGGCGCTGGGCATGGTCCAGGCTTGGATGGGTGCAGACGGGCTTGCCTTTGGTGTGCCTTTGGTGTCCCGGCAGTGCGCCAGCTCTGCAGCCTCCATTAAGTAGGTTACCTGAGAGGGAGAAAGGTCGCTGGGCATGGTGCGAGGGAGGCGGAGAGGGGAGGAAAGAGTGAGAATCTGTAGAAGAAGAAAAAACACAGAGGAGAATTTGAAAGTGAAAATGTAGTAGTTAGGGAATCTGTAAAGGAAAAATGTAGTAGTTAAGGAAATTGTAAAGGAAAAATGTAGTAGTTAGGGAATCTGAAAACAAAAAGGTAGTAGTTAGGGCAGTGGTTCCCAAACTGTGCGCCGTGGCACCCCGGTGCGCCACCAGAACTTGCCAGGGGCGCCGCGCACTTCTTGGGAACGTGCGAAAGGTAGCAAGTTTTCTATAAGTACGCCTCAGTTCTAAAACAGGTTAGTTGCATATTTGAAATGTGCACTTGCGGCCCGAGTAAACATGTCTTGCGGGGGAGTTTCGAAGCCGCACCTGTCAGCCACGGGAATGTTTTGGACCAGCGTATGACGTGTTGCAGGGCAGGCGCAAACAATCATGACAGTGATGCTGAGCGTTACTGCTGCTCGTGCTCTGCAGTGACTCTAGAAATGGCGTCTACCAGGAAAATCAGGTAATTATAGATGTGACATTGTTTGATTAAAACTTTTTGTATATTTACCAGCAAAGCTAATGTTTTCATCGCCCCTTCACTCCCACAACTTGTCCTTCATGTGTATCGGAAGACATCCAGTGAGCGAAGGGGACTCGTGTGCAAAGAATGTCGAATGCAAGGAAAGAGAGGCCTTGGAAGAGGGGCGCAGTTGCAAATTCTAATGAAACCTTCCTCTGAATCTCTGAATACACATGATAATAATATCCTATTCATGTGTGCTGCTGATTTGCAGATCACTGAGTGCAGTGCGGTTCATTCAGGTTCATGGCATGCAGTCCCCCCCCCTTGTAACCGAGCCCTGGACCTGCCAATTTCTGCCAAGAAAGAAACAACACACAATTAAATATTAATTAACTCCCTGCTCTGATAACAGCCAGACAATAGCGCCCATTTTCTATCTTCTGGATCCAGTAATCAGCTGAACAATAAAATAAAATAAAATTATGGTGGTGCTTAGCAGATAGGAAAGTACATCACATGTGTACTGTATATTCTTTTTTATTTGCGCGTGAAAACCATTATAATTCAAGATATTTTGGTAACATTTCCAAGCCCTTGCAGCTGCTTCTCTGTTGCACTTGGAAGCTAAGAGCGCTTCGAGAAGCCTTGAGCTGGCATGGCTGAGAAATTAGAGATATTTTCCTAACCAAAACTATTGGGGTTTTATCACGCTCAGCTGTGAGTGTTTGTGAAGGTATGGGGGTGTTTGAGATGACTGGAGAACTATGTTGTGTGCGTTGTAATCTTTCCTGCCAATACAAACAAAATACCACGTCGTCAGTTGGCTTATCTTCAAAAATTAAGACAACAACCTTCTTACGCTCCCTCCCCACTCTTTCAAATATTCACCACTCTGTTAAACCTTTGGAACAGTAGCACAGGTGTGCTCATAAACACCTACTCATCTATAGCAAAATAGGCTTACACGTGTGACTCACGAATCAGCACGAGTCCGTTTGGAGGTGATTTCACAGCACTGATGATTCCACTGTTCACACTGGGAATGTTCGTGACCAAGGCCTGCTCTAGTGTCAGCTACAGGACTCAGCAGACAGCAGCACTTTGCATGAAGGTGCTTACTTCAAATATTAGTCACTTATCATAAACACAGCTCTAGAATACATTTAAAAGTGATTTCAAATTATATTTGCTGTTTGAAGCATGTACAGATCATAAGGGCTATAAAAATACCAGCTTTGGGTGGGGCTTAAAAATACCGGTGGTGCTGGTAGAAAACTGGTCAGGTGGCAACCCTAATGTCTCGCTTATTTACTGTTGGGCTTTTTGTGTACATGCCACTTTAGCACAGTGTGTCTGTGATGCAGCACCCCCCAGTGTTTTTTGAACAACCATTGGATGCCTTGGTAAGTAAGCGACCAACCACCGGACAAAAGAGGAGAAAAATGGAAGCACTCCAGAAGCCGGGCTTACATCCCCGCCACCCGAAAAATTAAATGACATAATGGGGAGCCGCGGACAACGGCCAATAGATAAAGGGAGCCATGGGTTGAAAAAGTTTGGGAACCACTGAGTTAGGGAATCTGAAAAGGAAGGTGAGAGCGTTAGGGAATCTGCAAAGGAAAAGCAACAAGTTAGGCAATTTTGAAGGACAAAGATCCAAATCAAGGGAAAGAGAGGGGAGAGAATGGAGGTCAGGGGAACAACAGAGCGAGAGCGCGTGGAGAGGGAGAGGTGCAAGAGAGCAGCAGAGGGAGCGGAGAGAAGAGAGAGTTCAGGAGACAAAAAATAACACAGAGGCAGTGGTGATACAGGATGGAGCGGAGCGAAGCAAGAGTTCAGGAGGCAGAAAACAACACTTTTTAAAGCAGAGGGAGTGGACAGAAGAGAGAGTTCAGGAAGCAAAGAACAACACAGAAGCAAAAGTGATACAGGCTGGAGCTAAGCGAGGCAAGAGTTCAGGAGGCAGAAAACAACACAATGGCAGAGAGATCATACACAGTTGTATTGGAAAAGAGCGAGCGCACAGGGGGGGACTGGCCAGGGGTGAATCTTACCCCTCTGAAGTCCAATGCTTTCCCTACTGTTGCACAGACTGGAGCGGTAATAATACATTTAATCCCTCCGAAGTCCAACTCCTTCCCTACTGTTGCACAAACTGGAGTGGGAATAGTAAATCTTACCTCTTCAAAGTCCAACACTTTCCCTACTATTGCACAGACTGTGATGGGAATAGTAAATTTAATCCCTCCGAAGTCCAACAATTTCCCTGCTGTTGCACGGACTGTAGTGGGAATAGTAGATCTTACCCCTCCGAAGTCCAACGCTTTCCCTACTGTTGACCTGTTTGGAGTGGAAATAGTAAATGTAACCCCTTTGAAAGACTATGCTTGCCCTACTATTGCATAAACTGGAGTGGGAATAGTATATCTATTTTTCCCAGACTCCAATACTTTTCCTAATATTGTTTAAATATATCTATTATTATTATTATTATTTTTTTATATATTATTTGTACATATATATATGGTGGGAGGAGCTGGTCCTCAGGAAACAATTTGGCCAGACTGTCAATGAAAATGTTATAACCTGGCTAAGGTACATTGACGATTTATTTGTTGTCTGGAAGGGTTCTGAGCAAAGTGCAATTGAGTTTGTTTTAGCGATTAATGTGAATAATATTAATTTGAATTTTACATCTACTATTAGCCCGAAAGAAGTAACTTTTTTAGATGTCCAGGTCCAGATTTTAAATAACAAGGTCATTACATCTATGCACCGTAAACCAACAGCAGGCAATACGGTATTGCATGCCACAAGTTCTCATCCTGCATATCTGATATAAAGCATTCCTTATGGCAGTGGTTCCCAAACTGTGCGCCGTGGCACCCCGGTGCGCCACCAGAACTTGCCAGGGGCGCCGCGCACTTCTTGGGAACATGCGAAAGGTAGCAAGTTTTCTATAAGTACGCCTCAGTTCTAAAACAGGTTAGTTGCATATTTGAAATGTGCACTTGCGGCCCGAGTAAACATGTCTTGCGGGGCAGTTTCGTAGCCGCACCTGTCAGCCTCGGGAATGTTTTGGACCAGCGTATGACGTGTTGCAGGGCAGGCGCAAACAATCATGACAGTGATGCTGAGCGTTATTGCTGCTCGTGCTCTGCAGTGACTCTAGAAATGGCGCCTACCAGGAAAATCAGGTAATTATAGATGTGACATTGTTTGATTAAAACTTTTCGTATATTTACCAGCAAAGCTAATGTTTTCATCGCCCCTTCACTCCCACAACGTGTCCTTCATGTGTATCGGAAGACATCCAGTGAGCGAAGGCGTCTCGTGTGCAAAGAATGTCGAATGCAAGGAAAGAGAGGCCTTGGAAGAGGGGCGCAGTTGCAAATTCTAATGAAACCTTCCTCTGAATACACATGATAATAATATCCTATTCATGTGTGCTGCTGATTTGCAGATCACTGAGCGCAGTGCGGTTCATTCAGGTTCATGGCATGCAGTCCCCCCCCCCTTGTAACCGAGCCCTGGACCTGCCAATTTCTGCAAAGAGAGAAACAACACACAATTAAATAATAATTAACTCCCTGCTCTGATAACAGCCAGAGAATAGCGCCCATTTTCTATCATCTGGATCCAGTAATCAGCTGAACAATAAAATAAAATAAAATAAAATGATGGTGGTGCTTAGCAGATAGGAAAGTACATCACATGTGTACTGTATATTCTTTTTTATTTGCGTGTGAAAACCATTATAATTCAAGATATTTTGGTAACATTTCCAAGCCCTTGCAGCTGCTTCTCTGTTGCACTTGGAAGCTAAGAGCGCTTCGAGAAGCCTTGAGCTGGCATGGCTGAGAAATTAGAGATATTTTCCTAACCAAAACTATTGGGGTTTTATCACGCTCAGCTGTGAGTGTTTGTGAAGGTATGGGGGGTGTTTGAGATGACTGGAGAACTATGTTGTGTGCGTTGTAATCTTTCCTGCCAATACAAACAAAATACCACGTCGTCAGTTGGCTTATCTTCAAAAATTAAGACAACAACCTTCTTACGCTCCCTCCCCACTCTTTCAAATATTCACCACTCTGTAAAACCTTTGGAACATAGTAGCACACGTGTGCTCATAAACACCTACTCATCTATAGCAAAATACGCTTACACGTGTGACTCACGAATCAGCACAAGTCCGTTTGGAGGTGATTTCACAGCACTGATGATTCCACTGTTCACACTGGGAATGTTCGTGACCAAGGCCTGCTCTAGTGTCAGCTACAGGACTCAGCAGACAGCAGCACTTTGCATGAAGGTGCTTACTTCAATTATTAGTCACTTATCATAAACACAGCTCTAGAATACATTTAAAAGTGATCTCAAATTATATTTGCTGTTTGAAGCATGTACAGATCATAAGGGCTATAAAAATACCAGCTTTGGCTGGGGCTTAAAAATACCAGTGGGGCTGGTAGAAAACTGGTCAGGTGGCAACCCTAATGTCTCGCTTATTTACTGTTGGGCTTTTTGTGTACATGCCACTTTAGCACAGTCTGTCTGTGATGCAGAACCCCCCAGTGTTTTTTGTACAACCATTGGATGTCTTGGTAAGTAAGCGACCAACCACCGGACAAGAGAGGAGAAAAATGGAAGCACTCCAGAAGCCAGGCTTACATCCCCGCCACCCGAAAAATTAAATGACATAATGGGGAGCCGCGGACAACGGCCAATAGATAAAGGGAGCCATGGGTCGAAAAAGTTTGGGAACCACTGCCTTATGGAGAAATGTTGCGGATAAGGAGGATCTGCAGTGATGAGAAGGACTTAGCTATTAAACAAGAGGAAAGCAAACAGAGGTTTTTAGCAAGGGGCTACAAATCCAAAATCATTGATGCTGCTATAGCTAAGTCAGACAAAAAGCAAGATTTGATCTCCTACAGCATAAAAAAAAGACAGGTGCATGAGGGACATCGCTCAAGTTGATTCATTGAATGAACCCACTAGATTGATTTTAACATACTCCAAGCAGGAGAAACAACTAAGCGGCATTAGGAAGCGAAATTGGCCTCTAGTGTTAGATGACCCAGTGATAGGCCATTTGTTACCTAAAAATCTAACTATCACATATAGGAAATCCGTATCTATGGGAAATGCTCTTGTGAAAAGTAGCCCGGAGGATGTGCTAACAGGGACATGGCTAACAGCAAGAACTGGGTTTTTAACTGTATAAGCTGCAAAGCCTGTAAATACGGTATTAATAAGACGTCTTACCGTACGGCGTTCAATAATAAAGCACAGGGGATTAAGAAACATCTTACATGCCGAACCGATTGTGCAATCTACGTACTGGAATGCGGCTTGCAGTACGTGGGTAGCACAATTTTACAAGTGCATAAAAGAATTTTGCAGCACACCAGGGTCATAGTGAATAAAGACCCCAGCTATCCGTTTGCGAGACACTTCGAACAGTTTCACAATAGTGATCTCAAACACTTCAAATATTACATAATTGATTCAGTCCCTATTCAAAAAAGAGGGGGCAACCGCCAAGAGAAACTCAGGAGACTGGAAACGAAGTATATTTTAGAACTTGATACGAAGTGTCCAGGGGGATTGAATACTAGTGAAGACTTTCACACATATCTGTAATTAGTTTTATTGTTCACCTTTATACCATGAGCTCTCCATATATTAATTTCAGATTTTACAACCTTAGATTTTAGAAAGCAATCTTTTACAGCTTTTAGATGAAATGAATTTTATCTAATACTTTGCTCTCTTAAACTTGTCTGGTGATCCGATTTTATTACTCGATGCACTTTAGTAACAGTCAGCCTCAGATATACCTTAAATACATTATGTTAATATAGTTTATCATGGAGGCATAAATTGACTGTATCATTTGCACTGCACTAGCACTTTTCAGATTAGGGCAATTTAGAAAACGAATACCGATAGGGTGTGTATATAATCACTTTATATACATCGGTGGGTATAAGTTATAATAGGAGTTTTTGCACTTGTCACTTTGAATGTACCATGATGTTTTCTGGGGTGCTGGCTTGGCTTTTAATGTGAAAATTGTATATTTGCACAATAATATGAAGTGGAGCGATAAATTAATTTCTCTAAAAAGAAATAAGGCATGTACACCATGATTGAATTGCCAATATGTATTTACACATGTTATCTGGTTTGTTCTTTGGCAGTTAGTCAATTGTAAAGAGATATGGACAATGTCATCTGTTATGCAATGACTTATGAATGCACATTAGATAATATGTTGTCCGCTTCCATGCTACAATGATGAGCACTAGCACTTTGGATAAATTAATAACACATGATGACTGTGTTACTATAATGTATTTATACATTTCATTTTGATATATTTTAACATTGAGTCATTGTTGAAGTAATATGGACAACAACACTATTTATTGACTTTTTTATTAAGGTATATGGGTCAGTCTGTTGTCCATCTCCATCAAATTGTTGCATTGCATTGTCACTTTAAAAGAGCCGATAATTCAGCCCAGCGTTGTCATGTGATCAAGAGCCAGCAGGCTCGAAACGCGTCATGGCAGACCAAGTTCACGGATAAATAAATACTCTTTGCACAAAACTGTGATCCACACTCGCTTTTCCTTAAGGACTTGAGGACTGTTGGGGCGAGAAGTTGAATATATATATATATGTATATATATATATCCCATCAACAAAGTTTGCCTCAGTGGAAGAGCCAACTCAGGTAGGTGATTTTCCGTTGCTTTTTATTCATGCTGGCTGCAAAACAAGTTTGGCGGAAACAGCATCTCTACATCAAACCGCCAGACGCGTTTCGGGTCGTCATACCCTTAATCATTGGTGAGTTCTTTTGCCGAACAAGACAAAATTGCACAACTCATTTACAGTCTCAAACACCGCCCCAGTGGGCGTGGCCATACGCACGGCCTTCTGGTGGTCGTAGTTGTGCACTAATAAGACTCCAGTGAGTTCGTCTTGAGCCTCAAAATTTAATGTTCCAATAGAACCACAGTGGGATGATGCTTGGTCACGCATCAAAACAGGCTGCATTCTACTGCCGGCATGACGGACTACCTCCCGTGCCTTGGTGACACCTGATGGCATCTCCCGGGTCTGCTCACATGCGGAGGGGACCTTCCGCGGCTTGGCTAGCCGCTAAAATCCCATCAACAAAGTTTGCCTCAGTGGAAGAGCCAACTCAGGTAGGTGATTTTCCATTGCTTTTTATTCATGCTGGCTGCAAAACAAGTTTGGCGGGAACAGCATCTCTACATCAAACCGCCAGACGTGTTTCGGGTCGTCATACCCTTAATCATTGGTGAGTTCTTTTGCCGAACAAGACAAAATTGCACAACTCATTTACAGTCTCGAACACCGCCCCAGTGGGCGTGGCAATTCGCACGGCCTTCTGGTGGTCGTAGTTGTGCACTAATAAGACATCAGTGGGTTCGTCTTGAGCTTCAAAATGTAATGTTCCAATAAAACCACAGTGGGATGATGCTTGGTCACGCATCAAAACAGGCTGCATACTTCTGCCGACATGACGGACTACCTCCCGTGCCTTGGTGACACCTGATGGCATCTCCAGGGTCCGCTCACATGCGGCGGGGCTCTTCCGTGGCTTGGCTAGCCGCTAAAATCCCATCAACAAAGTTTGCCTCAGTGTAAGAGCCAACTCAGGCAGGTGATTTTCCGATGATTTTTATTCATGCTGGCTGCAAAACAAGTTTGGCGGGAACAGCATCTCTACATCAAACCGCCAGACGCGTTTCGGGTCATCATACCCTTAATCATTGGCGAGTTCTTTTGCCGAACAAGACAAAATTGCACAACACATTTACAGTCTCGAACACCGCCCCAGTGGGCGTGGCAATTCGCACGGCCTTCTGGTGGTCGTAGTTGTGCACTAATAAGACTCCAGTGAGTTCGTCTTGAGCTTCAAAATGTAATGTTCCAATAAAACCACAGTGGGATGATGCTTGGTCATGCATCAAAACAGGCTGCATAATCACTGCGGCACACCTCCAGACAGCATTAACAGATTTATTTATGCACTTAAGCGATACGTTGTTAGCAGAAGCCTTTATCGAGTCGATAAAGGCTTCTGCAAGTAAGTTGCAGCGTGTGTATATATGCTTTTTAAAGCAGTAAATTAGAAAAACATTTAAAATTGCATTTAATGTAAAATATATATTTTAATAATAGTGTTACATCACATAAACATATATTTATGCATAATATTAAATATTATTTAGGTTTATTTAATTCACATTATATTAATGTTATATATTAAAATATTTATCATTTACTATTTTAAACTATTCATATATTAAAAATGATATTCTTGTATTTATTTAATGATATTAATGTGAAACTATAGTTTTTCGATATTTTAGTACTTACCATTATAAGTATAGGGAGATGATATTTTTGTAAAATATATTTTTGATAAGATTTTTTTGTTACACGATATTATTGTTTTCGATATTGTTTCAGTGATCCCTTAATCACACCACGATTGAGAGCTCTAGAATTGAGACAGAAGGCAGTGCAAGTTTCTCACAGTGTTTGTGAGTGGGGCAGAAAGGTGTTCAGAATACATGATCATTCAGTCCTTGGCCTCTCTGCAGAGCACAAAGAGCAATGTCTACATATTCTAGTTGCAATTGTGACTGTGCAAATGAGTATGAAGGAGGTACACAATATTGACAAGGCGTAAGTAAAAGAAATGCAATGCTTACAGGTGAATGGGTTCCTTGTGTGTTTGAGAGTGGTGAAGTAAGATAGATGCGAGGAAGTGCATTCAGAAGATGAGGTTGTGAGACAAGCAGATGGAGGAGATGTGGAGATAAAAAAGGATACAGATGTTTAACATATAGTGGACATAACGGATAATATTAACATATTTTCCAGCACTGCTTTTTGCCCTTTGTCCCACAATGGAAACCAAATACCCAGAGTGTGAGCATTACATTTCTGCACCTTTTTTCTGCATGTTAGGATTCTCTGGTACAGTTGCACATTGTATGCTGGGTTGCCTTGCTTATTCCAATTCCAAACACCAGTTCACTTACAGAGTGTAACTGTCGATCAAGTTTGCAAAAGAGGGTAAGGAGAAAACAGCAGTACAGGTGTTGGTAGTTTTGAACAGCAAAAATGTGGAATATCCTGACACGTGTTTCACAGTCTTTAGCGACCATTAGAGGAGTTTGAATGTTCTTTTTATACGGTGTGCTGCCATTCCAACTTCATAGTCAATTTTGGTTTAATACTCATTTATATTGCCAACAGTGACTGTAATGAAATCACAAACATGATCCATGTACCAGAACGGACTTGTGCTCACATTAGTACAAGCACATTTAAATTGTTCTAGTAGTGTCAGGTGAGAACGCAACTAAGTGATTCAAAAAGACTTTATAAATTGTCAGCTGGAACTACAAATATGGGCAGAGCATACTGTTGGGATCACCGATGATCTCGTGATCATTCTGTTCTGTCTTCCGTTCCCTGCGTGGAACGTGGAATGCGGTTACACTGGCAGTTGCTGCCGGGATGCTGTGTGACCGGACGGATTAAAGAGTGAAGGGAAGAAACCTTACCCCGTGTCGTCCTCTTTTCATTGGCGACGAGTTGTCCGGTCCGCAGTCTTTCCCTCCGTCCTTCCTCTGACATCGCGTTGTTCCGTGTCTTCCTGCGAAGCAAGTCCTGTCAGCCGTGTGGAAATCGTCTGAGAGCGACTGAAGTGTCTTTGATGAACACCCAGATACCCGGAGTTGGTTGCCCTGCAAGCCGCATCTTCACTGAAGGCTCCGGTGAGGTGTTAGCGTATTTTGGAGTATTTCTCGCTGTGTCAAGGAGTGTGCATGGCGCGTGTATCAGCACGCGTCACACTGACGCACATCTCTGTTTGAGAGCTTCTGTTCCACGGCAATCTGTGCATACGTCACCACGCTCCGCGTGAGACGGCAAGCGTTGCTAGGGAGCTCGCGTTGTTGTGGCAACCGGCGCGCATACCGGCGCGCGCCACATTGCTGGTTTAAAGCTCCGTTACGCTTATACGCGTGAAACACTTTGACTAGTTGAACTTTTGGGAAGGCAAATTGCGCGCAAATCAAGCGCGTGCCATTTTCCTTTGATGAAGTCTAAGTTTTATTGCTCTGCACCAGTCTAAGTGTTTTCTTGTTGTGGGGCAAGCTACATCCTATGAATTAAGTGGTTCAAAGACAACCAGTGGCACAATTAAGTAATTTTAAAGGAACATTTGGAAGGATGGTGCATTTGCATTTGACAACTTATACTGTGTTATTGTAAAACTGCAAACTCAACGGTGACACGCTCTTCTGGCGATCGTCCTGGTGCACTCATTTATTAGAAGGTGACAGATAAACTTACTCAGCAAGTTATGTACTGGAGCAACACTCTCTCCATGGGCATGTAGGTGATGTGCACTGTTAGTTCTCTTTAAAATACATTACATTTTTGTGCGTTTTTTTTATCTATTCAGCTCTATTCTGCAACACAAATCTTATTGTGGTGACTTGTGGCAGCAACTCACCCACGCAAGATTACCCTATGGATCGTGTAATTGCACCACCTCCCTTTCTACAGTCACCCGGTACTCCCCTGTCATTTGGCAACAGTGGAAAGAAACATTTGATGCCTATCTCGAGGCGATTGACGGAGATACCTTCACCTCAAAGAAAAAAAAAGCTTTACTAGTATACAATTTGGGTGCCGAGGGAAGAACTATTTTGAAGACCTTACCCCTAGAACTCGTAAGAACATGTGTCAGTAGTGGTGATGAAGGTGATTCTTTAATTGTTGATGAGTATGCCTCTCTCATTAAAACGTTGGATAAGCGATTCAATCCCAAGAGAAACATTGTGCTGGAGCGTCACAAGTTTTTGCAACGTGCTCAAATCCCTGGCGAATCCATTGATGATTTTGTAGCCGCCCTCAGAACCTTAACCGTCACTTGTAATTATAGGGAGTTCAGAGACGAAATCATCCGGGACCAGCTAATTGAGCGCACTTGCAATAAAAAGATTCAGGAGAAACTTCTATCTTCCGAAGACCCTGATCTAGAAACTGCTCTCATTTTGGCCAGAAGCATCGAGCATTCCCAACTATGCATGAAAGAAATGAGTGGAGCATCCAATGAAATTAAATTAGTCAGCACCAAACCCACTAGTAGAGCCGCCAAAGGGAGCAACACTAACTTACCCAGCATTTCTTCATCTGCATCCTCTTTGCCTAAACCTAAATTTGAAAAATCAGAAAAAGCTGACCTCTCTTGTTACCGATGTGGCAGCAGATCTCATCTGGGCAATTTTAAATTTTGTTTTGCGATTAATCAAACTTGCTTCAAATGTGGTAAGAGAGGACATTTGGCACGTATGTGCAAGGCTACTGTTGCACATAAGGGACAGACAAGAACTGTGAACGCTTTTGAAGAAGATAATGTTAACTATAGTAATGATAATGAAAGCTATGAGTTGTTGATGTTGTCTTCTTCCTCTACTCAACAGGATGGTGTAGTGGAAATTGCCTCCATTGTTGAACCACACAAAAGAAAATCCCCTGCGTGTGTCATAAATTTAAACGGAAGTTGTATAAAGTTTTTGGCTGATTCTGGTTCTCCTTTTACCCTCATCAATGCCAAAGACTTTGAGAGATTGGGCAACGTTCCCCTTGTTCAGTCCAATATAAAGATCTTTGCTTATGGTGGTAAAAGAGTGGAGGTGCTTGGCAAGTTTGAAGGCAAGTTGGAATTCAAAGGGGATTCTACGCTTAGCATTATTTACATTGTAAAGGATGGTGCGAATTTATTGGGATGGGAGGAACAGGGTGAGCTGGGGATCATCCTTGATCCCAACCATCCGGACATGGTTTTATCGAAATACGAAGCCAAACAATTTTACTCAAATCTTCCTGAGCTTACCCCAGTACATAAGGTTACTGCAGAACTGTTATCCAAGTGTGAGTGGATTCAAAGGTACCCAGAGATTTTCAACGGTGAATTGGGTAAACTCAAAGGTTTTCAGCACCGCATAGTTTTAAAGGAGGGTGCAAAAGCTGTTGCACATAAAGTGCGTAAAGTACCTCTGAGTATGCGTGGTGAGCTCAAACAGGAACTTGAGCGGTTGTGTTCCGTGGGTGTGATTGAGCCCATTGAGGGGTCTGAATGGTTGTCCCCCATCGTTTTGGCGCGCAAGGCTGACAAGTCTCTCAGAATGTGTGTGGACTTGCGCGACCTAAATTCCTGTATATGGGTGGACCGACAACCCCTGCCCAATATAAATGAAATGTTGTCTACACTAGAGGGGGCAAAGTATTTTTCTTCTCTGCATATTTCCTCCGCTTATCATCAAATAGAATTGTGCGTGGACTCGAGACATCTCACGTCCTTTGTGACACCGGAAGGTGCATTTCGTTACGTACGCATGCCGTTTGGTTTAGCATCGGCTTCTGCAGTGTTCCAGCGTCTCATGGGAAGCTTGTTCAAGAACACTGCAGGAGTCGTGTTTTTCCAAGACGACATTTTGATTCATGGGAAAACAGAAGTAGAGCACAATTCCAGAGTCAAGGAGGTTTTGGACATAGTCAAATCTAGTGGTTTAACACTAAGGAAAGACAAGTGTAAATTTTTGCAAGATGGTGTGGACTATCTCGGACACCACATTTCAGAGAAAGGAGTAGAACCCAAAGTTAAACTTCTCGATGCCATTCAGAATGCACCCGAACCACAAAATAAAGACCAGCTTCGTTCCTTCCTTGGCTTAGTGGAGTACTATGCTAAATTTGTGGCTAACTTCTCTGATAGGACAGTGTGTTTGCGTGAACTCCTAAGAAAGAATGTGAAGTATGTATGGTCAGACCAATGTGCTTGTGACTTCAAGTTGTTGAAGGAAGCAATTGTGCAGGCACGCCCACTTAAGTTATTTAACATCAACGATCGCTGCATTGTCACTACCGATGCGAGCAATGTGGGTCTTGGCGTTGTCCTTATGCAGAAAAGATCTGACAATAGGGAGGAGACCATTGCTTTCGCTTCTAGAGCACTTCGTGGTGCGGAGAGCACTTATTCCACTATCGAGAAGGAAGCCCTGGCTCTGTGGTGGGGTGTACAGTATTTCCGCAATTTTTTATGGGGGAATGAGTTTGTCCTGAGGACTGACCATAAACCACTGGTAGATCTCTTCACCACCAGGGGTGGTGGCAGAGCCACTCCACGCATAGCCAAGTGGCAGTATAGGTTAAATGAATTTAATTATCATTTGGAGTACGTGCCAGGAGTAAAGAACCACGTTGCCGATTGCCTATCTAGGCTACCACTGTCTGAATCTGTTTGTGATCTTGTGGATGAGGATTTGGAAATGGTATGTGCTGTTAGTGGGGTAGCTGATACAGGTGCTGCTCTGTCGGAAATTGATTGGAAATTGGCTTTGTCGGAGGATAGCGAGATTAGGAAGGTAATGGACTTTGTGGTTCAGGGCTGGCCCAACAACTCGGATTTGATTCCTGAACTGATTCCCTTCAAGAGGATATGTGACGAGTTATCCCTGGTTGACGGGATTCTGCGTAGAGGTAGCTTGTTGGTTGTGCCCGTGACTATGCGCAAGAAGGTTTTGGATCTGGCCCATGAAGGTCATTTGGGCATTCGTGCCATGAAGCGGAGGGTTCGGGAAGATTTCTGGTGGCCGGGAGTTGATAGGTCTATTGAACACTGTGTTCGTGATTGTGGTGCGTGTATCTTGAGTGACAAAACTCAAGTAACCTATCCCTCTCCCATCAAACCCATAGTTGTGGAAAACTCACCCTGGTGCAAGTTAGCCTTCGATATTGCTGGTCCTTTTGGGAGTACAGGCAGTTCTCCCAAATATGCTTTGGTGCTGATCGACTATATGTCTAAGTGGCCAGAAGTCAGGTTTGTGGATGGCATAAATTCTGCAACGGTCATTAACTTTCTTAAGGAGGTTTTTCTTCGGGAGGGTTTCCCAGAGGAGTTAGTGACCGATAACGGGACTCAGTTGGTGTCAGTGGAAATGCAGGAATTTCTGAAAGTACATGGTATCAAACATATCCTCACCTCTCTCTATCATCCTTGCAGTAACGGTTTAGTCGAACGCTTCAATCGTGTGATCAAGGATCAGCTACAGTTAGCTTTTGTCAACGGTTTGCACTGGAAGGAGGCGGTTTCCAATATGTTGTGGGCAATGAGAATCACTCCACATTCTAGTACTGGGGTATCTCCTTTCACCTTGCTAAGGGGTAGGGTTGCTGGCTCTAAGCTTAACAAGGATTGGATGTCAAGGAAGGAAGTGGATGTGGAGAGGCTGGGGATGGTAGCTGATGTCAGGGCTGCCGCACAAGCCAGGTACGCCTCAGATCGTGTAAGGGCATCTCCAGTACGTCAGGGAGACTGGGTGAGAATCAAGAAACCTGTTCTCGTTCGCAAGGGTTTGTCCCGGTTTTCCGACCCAGTCAGAGTGAGAGAAGTAAGAGAGCATGTTGTTGTGTTGGAGAATGGGAAGATCTGGAACAAGTGCGCTGTCTCAGTAGTGCCAGAGTCAAAAGCTGAATTTGTGAAAGGAAAACTTGGGGTTTACACTCATTGCACGACTCCGCCTCTCTTGGGGGAAAGTCCAAAGGTTTCTGTTCCTGTCAGGGAGATTGTTCCCCGAGCAAGCTCTTCTAGGTCAAGGGTTGTTCCCTCTAGATTCCGGGACTATGTAAGGTATTGAACATTATGATTTATTTTTACCTGTCACCTGTACATCTAATGTGTTTTATTACTATGTTGACAAAAATGTTCTCATCATTCTTTTGTTTGTATTTGAAGGAAGGGGGGTGTGTTGGGATCACCGATGATCTCGTGATCATTCTGTTCTGTCTTCCGTTCCCTGCGTGGAACGTGGAATGCGGTTACACTGGCAGTTGCTGCCGGGATGCTGTGTGACCGGACGGATTAAAGAGTGAAGGGAAGAAACCTTACCCCGTGTCGTCCTCTTTTCACATACCTATTTCTCCTAACGTCTCATTTTATTTATATTTTACGTAAGCTTCAACGGCTCGCCAGGGATTGTAAGCGTATATAAATGCAATTACAATATGTACACCGTCTTTCCTGTCCATTTCTCAGTGCCTTCGGATTACACAGCAATGCCAACAGAAATTCCTACGTGCAAATAACGCCCTTCTCTGGTGACTATTACAAGAGAGATCTAACTACAATCTAATATTGCAATATTCACTATTTATATAGCGCACCTCACAAAATGGAGTGACTCTTAGTGTTTTCTTAAACTCAGATCCAACTTTAGTGTCCCTTTGTACCATGCTGCTGCACATCCCCGTGCTCGCTCCCCTGCTCTGTCTCCTTGCAGTGCCTCGAGTCCCGCCCTTCTGCCAGGCGGCACTTAGGGCCAGTGTGCGCCACCGCTGGCACTTCTGCTCGGCGCGCCAGCCGCGCCGTGGCACTACCCCCTCCCACCGCGGGGCTGTGACAGTGATAAATGCCAGGTGCTCCTGTGACCAACGCCATGCCTGGCAGGATGTGTAATTGCATGAGACGTGTGCACGGGAAACATATTGAAGCCCTCAGTGCGCCGTGCATCATCCTGGGAGCCGCAGCCCACTCTCTCCGTTTAACAGCCCGTGCCGGGGAAGCAGAGGATTCCTCACAGGGCTGCATCTGTCAAGTGGAACAGATGTCTGCGCGCCGGCGCCGGTGCTGCTCGGCTTGCGCGAGCCATCTCACAGCGGCGAAGCGCGCGGCTCATACGGTGTCCTCTCTGCTGAGCGGGAAAGACATCTATTCTGAGAAGCACAGGCGTTTCTTCCAAAGACAGCACGTGGAGGTCACCGCTGTATTTGCTTCAAAGTTCGGTTTTGTAAACTTTTTTTAATGCCACTTGTTATCCAGCGCTTGGTGCTGAAATGTAGCATGTTTCTAAGCGCTGCCCACTTTTCCAGACAGGTGAACAATGAGCAATAAAGGTTTGCCTGGGATCACGCAATTTCTGTGATATGGTAAGCCATGGACAGAATGTAGGCCGTCTAATTCTCTAGTTAAAATATTAGCCGCACAGCCTCCTCCGCAGCAGGGCATCAATCCTTCTGAGAAACCGTCTGGAAGTTTGTAGCTCGGCCGAAATTAATGAAGCTGAACGGAGATCGCACAGATCACCTTTTTTTCGGATAAAGCTTTTCTTACAGCTATGCGGGCGGCGCAAGGAGGCCTTCTACTAACCAGTGCTTGATTTTTAAAAGTATAATTGCCTGGGCCCAAAGTTTTGCTCAGAAGCCGGGCGTGTGGTTTGTCGGCGTGATGAATGAATTTAAAGCGGTGTAGTCTTGATTCCACATCATGCCTCTTTAATCCAGTATTAGACACTCCCTGCCCTTTTGTCTCACTCTTGGGGGATCATGCTTGTCCCTTTGTCAGGTTTACCCCTCTTTGTTTGTCTTCCACCTCCTTCGCCCTTTGTGTGTTTTTCACGTTCTTGCTCCTGGGGAAAATGTGATGAGGAAAAAGTAAGTGCTGCTTACCAAAAATGAGTCCAGATGGGCCCACCTGCAACAACCGCCTCAAATTAAGCACTATCTTTTAGATTTAAACGGTTATATGGCTGGCATTTAAACAGTTAAACAGCTAACAATTGTCACATAGTACAGCAACATATATGTTCACCACTTTTAGAACGTGATGATGATGCTGTGCCACACCTGCAGTTCTATATCAAAGCAAATTAAATATATCGGGGCTTAATTTGTGCAGGTGGTGGGCACCGGTACTTATTTTCAGGTCCTGGGATCTATTTTTCATCATCAGACTTTGATCCAAAGCAAAAGAGAGATGTCAAAAAAGCAAGAAAGACGGGAAAGAGAAAGATAGGGAAGTACAGACACAGGTAGAGGGCAGGGCTGAAAAGAACCAGTAAGAGTGAGATAAAGAAACAGGAAGTATAGGGTGATAGAAGAAAGGTGCATGAGGTGGAATCTTGGCTGAACATCATTGGTGTTTGTGACCAAACCCTGACATTTAACATCAGCATTGGTGGCGGCTTTCTGCTTTCTAAAAAAAACTTTAGGGCTCTGCACTTATTCAAAGCAGACAGAGACACATACCTGCCATCCAAGGTTGGTGATAGGGCAAAGCAATCCTAGGCTGCCTCTTTAGGGTACCCCCAGCAGGGGGAGCTAGATTCCCACTTCAAGCATCAAAAATGCCCCCTTTGACAGGGAGGAGTCCAAATGGCATTTCGTCTGCGGTGCCAAAATTCTTGTAGTGCTCCTTCTTCTAGCAATTCTCATTTTATGTCGGTGGATACCACGAGCGTGGCTGCACTGAATTTAATTTGTGTTTTATGCCTGACAGAAGTATTTATATTTTTGGGATAAAGGAGCGAAGCCAGCGGGGTGAAGCGGGTTACATGTGCCAAAATCCCAAGTGATCACACTGTTTTTGCTCCAGTCACAAATCATAATTTGAACTTGAAAAAGAAACTAGCTCACTTATTTTAAGGGTTTATCCTCTTGTAATTTAATATACCAGTCTCAGCTATGGATAATGGGAAATTCCCCTCAGTATCACATGGGCCTGTTAGTGCCAGGAGGCCTGGGTGGTGAACTCCGCTCAGTTCGTGGAGTATGGGGAGTTTTCCGCACTCCGTGCTCCACTGTGCACATGGAGTTCCGAAAAACTACGCTCCTCTTGAGTTTTTATCTTGCTCATGCTCGCAGTTGGCAAGCGAGGAAAATCCATTGCTAGATCTCATCCCAGTGAGATTTCTCAATGTGGACGGTCGCAGATTTTCACGACCGCTCGCATTGAGAAACCATCCGTTTGCGTTGAGGAAACTGCCGCTCGAGTAGAATAACTACTCGAGCGGCATAAAGAAGCAGCGCAGTCTTGGGCTGCGCATGGTGCAGGTCGCGCTGACTTCCCAGCGTGGGACAACCACCCGGCACTAAAAATCAGTGCAAACAGCATGACCTAACACACTCTGAGAGCTTGCAGAACTAAGCGTAGAGTGGCAGAGTTTTTTAGAACTCCGCGAACTCCGCCCAGGCCTAAGTGCCAGTTGGAACAAAAAACAGACTGTAGGGATTCCAGCTAGGCTCAACCTAGAGTGCAGACACCACCACAGACTCTCAATTATAGTTTATGCAGGTGGCACAACTGATATCACAACAAAACCATTGTGTATGAAAAATGGGGCAAAACACATACTGTAGCCCATTTTAGCCCCTTCCATAAGCTTCCAGGAAAATATCTGACCATCAAAAACCTAGATTCACATACAACAAGCTACAAGCAACTATTCATGTAAGGAGCAAGGCACCACGGAAAGACATTCTTGCACATCAATGCAGTAAAGCTCTGGGTGAAATGGTATCATGCACACATGCATGAAAGGGGTCACCTCTGGAAACAATTGTGTCAGAAAAGGCACATAATTGTAAACACCCTCCATGAACTTTACAGTAGGAGAGGTAAATCTCCACTCTGCATACAATGCTAAAACGCTAACTTTCAGTCAGAGCAATTTCTCCCTGAGTGAAGTCCTTCACTCTAAGGCCTCTCAGATGGGAAAAAGTGGAAATAATAAGAGAAACCCATAGAAAATTATAAGGAAATGCAGAAGGTGGCAAATTCACCCAAGGTCAATGTACGGGAATGATTTGTGCCACCACACAGAAACTCAGGTATATTTTCTGAAAAGCTGGCACTTTCACTCCTCGCTCTCGGCTACTAATCGGGGACTCAACAGGCCCATTGCCTTTGCCTGCAACAAAAATGATTTGAGCCTCTGGTATTTGCAATGGGCTGCATTTGAATCTATTGATTTGTCTCACTATCCCACACCGGACAGGGACCAACCTTATGCAAATTAGCCTCGGCCCTAACCCAATGTCCCCCTTCAATGGAAAAAAAGCAACTCAGATTGGTACATTAATTCAAGCATCAATTCATTTTTTTTCCCAAGGAGAGGCTATTAGGGCAGTTGGTAGGCCTAGACGTGGATCCAGTTCTTTTAGTGCCACAGGGCTAACGAGGACCAACAAGGTTAAAAATGATTTGAAGTTTCTTTTGCTTCCATACAGAGGACTTATGCCTTTCCAGATCAAGCTGAACTGTTCCGGTTCAAACAGTGCTACGGCTGATTTGTATAAGGTTGGCCCCTGTCTGAAGTGGCACAGTGAGGAAAATAGCGATAGCCTAGAATGCGGCCCAGAGAAATTACCACTGGCTGAGACAATAGTACAAGCACTTCATCCATCTCGTTTATTCTTAGCATCATGCTTACAAACAAAAGAGCACCTATCATTACACTGACAACATTTCCACTGTATCCCACAGCCTATATTATTTGAATTTCACACCTGGGTACGGAAATCCTTAATGCTGTCACCAAAAATGAATCCCTTTTTCTCTCATGTATGTCTTAAAACCATAAGAAATAATATTCCCAGCAGGCTATTTAGCTCCTTCTCATATACTGCATAAGTTACTTTGCTCTTAGTGCAAACGCTTTTGAGATCCATTTTATAGAGCTTTGGGAGAAACAGTGTCACTCCTGTACAGGCCCAACCTGAAAATATCTGCCACTTGTAACAGGACAAAGCATGAATCACTTCACAAAAATCCCAACTCAATACTGCTTGAAACAAAGGTGCATGCTAGCTTCCTTGTTTTTGTCTGCGATATCTACCAAAAACCTTACCTGTAGAAGAAGCTTTCACCAAGGATTCTTAATGTCTTTTGTTAATGTGCTGATTTTTGAAGATGATTAATTGTCCTTGGACAGAACTGCAAGAGGGCAAAAATGCCAATTGCACATAATGCCAAGTTATTGTGATACACATTCACTGATCATCAATACTGCCAAGACCCAGCAAGTTGACTTTGGGAAATGGGAGATAAGGTCAACTTTGGAGTCTGAGGGGTGAAAGATTATTGGCAGCCTCCCAGTACCTGCAGTGTTGGACTTTCCTATAGGGCAAGTTGGAAGTGCCAGAAGGGCTGGTCAGATAGGTCAGTGTGTGGACCATATTTTTCGGCTATTTGTGTACCTGTTTTATGCTCTGGCGGGCCGATTTTTACTGTTGATTTCCCCAATATTGCCACAAACATTGCCTGTAGCAAGCACAAATGCATGCATTTCTCATTCCTTGAAAAACATCATACAGCATGTCTTTACAAGTTCAAAACTGCCCCGATTTGCAAATGTGGGCAACTTTTTTTGCTATCATATTCGCTAGTGGGGGACACTTTTGCTATGGTACCTGGGCTTTTTTTGGGGTGGGCTTAGTTTTCATAAGTAATTTGTCCAGAATAACAAATTGAGAACAGATGCATATCAAGTATTTCTCTGTAATGGTGGCACTAATTAAAGCTTATCACCTTTATGGAGACCTTTCAGTTGCCCAGTAACAAAGGCGCAAGAGAGTAAATTAATGCCTATGGATTTGCATGGGTAGCGTGCCACAATTCTCAATTCCAACTTTATTTACTCCTGTGGGTAAGGAAAGTGGTGGAGAAAAAGTTCATGACCACTCAATAAGTTCAGTAATTACATCACTGCATTTGGAGCTACGGTTGTGTCTATCACATATACTGGGGATTTCTTAGCGCTTATGTTCTTTTGTAAGCTAAGGGCCTGATTTATAATTTGGCGGACGGCCCATTGTCCGCCAACGAGATGATAAATTACTCCATATTCATGGCGGAGGGACCGTCTGCCATATTTATAAATGACCGCCAAGCAGGCAGTCATTTATAATTCATTGGCAGGAACCGACGTCATGACAGTACCTGCTGGTGCATTTCACTGTTTGGTGCATGGCTACGTCATACTGATGCAGCCCTGCACCAAACAGCAAAATGCAACAGTTTTCTTTTTCTATTTTCAAAAAGAAAATCCAGATACGAGATTTTCTTTTTTTAAAATGAAAAATGTAATGCTCCCCTTGCATTGGGAGTCATCTCCCATAGCGTGGGGAGCATTATTAGCCTTTTACTGTCCCTCACCGCCAGGGTTTGCCTGGCGGTGACGGACAGTAAAAAAAATGGCTATATGTCCGCCCATCCTG
The DNA here is from genome assembly GCA_963921515.1 of Calotriton arnoldi. Taxonomy (NCBI): domain Eukaryota; kingdom Metazoa; phylum Chordata; class Amphibia; order Caudata; family Salamandridae; genus Calotriton; species Calotriton arnoldi. The sequence goes on along the minus strand of CAWUFW010012654.1, from coordinate 269,764 downwards.
ATTGGGTGGATGGATATATTGCCATTTCTTTGACGGCCTTTATTCCGTAGGCCGTGGGAAAGGTTTGGCTATGGCAGTGACAGAGTGTTCACCACTGTAGTTAAACCTATGGTCGCCATTTGCCTACATGAACTAATACTAACTAAACAGAAATGTGCTCACTCAATCCACAATGATATCATTAAGTTGTTTAACTATCACAGGTTACAAATTGGAAATTTTCAGTTTTCTAATTTGTTGAAAAATAAGGATCAAGTAAAAAATAGTTGAGCTTTTTCAGTCTTATGCCAACGACAAGAAGTACACAGAAACTAAGAATCGCTTATCCTAGGACCAGCCAGTTTATTGACAATTTTCCCAGACTTTGCATTTAAACGATTGTTGACAAAAATGTGTCTTGGCACTTAGAAAGAGTCAGAAGACAAGCTTCAACGGAGCAGAAACAGGGCCTTCTGTAGCTGCAGGATGTTTACCAAAAATGAATTAAAGCATATGCTGTTGACATGTCCTCCCCAGACTAAGCACATGAACTTATTTCTGATTTCCTATTTTAAGAGAATCAGGTATTAAAACGCTAAAAAAACAGCATTTAAAATTCGTCTAGGAGGTTATTGTGTAGCTATTGCATTTGCTACATTTTCAAAAAAGTTGTATTTTTATGAATTATTTGGAATTGCTTTTAACTATAGTAGTCCATCCTGTAAGATAACTATCTCTCATCCATGTGTTTGTTTATATTGGCAAAATGTCTTGTAAATATTTTGTCAATGATAAATCACCAGCGTTAAATTGTACACTCAATACAGTTTTGCACTAAAGCAAATTGTAATTTTCTAAGCATGCCAAAATCTAAAAATGTGTGGGCACCTTCTGCCTCAATTCTCGAGAACAGGGACAATCACCCGGACATCTGATCAGACAGCAATCAGCTTATTTTCCAGTCCAGCCAGACCCACTAACACCTGGATTCGGCAGAGACACACCACTATCGGGATGAGGAATAACTCTAGAAAGATGTCCTTCTTCTACACCTTCCCTTGAGCTCAACCTGGATGCCATAGGATTGCTCGTGACATCCTTCCAAGAATAGTCACAAGGTGGCACATCCACACATATGCACAAAGAATTCCAGTTCCCCATTTCTAATTTCATTTTCTTGTCTAATGTTCACCATGTTCACGTTTCAAAAATCTGCTGTAGATCATTGAGTCCTTCTTCTCTTCGAATGGCAGCCACGCGAAAGGCATGTGTACATTGTCCCATTCATGTATTACCTTGTCTCCTCAAGAAGAGGTAAACCGTAAACTCATGGGTTTAGAGCAGTGTCAAACTTCACACAGCCCCTAAGGGAATTTTAATGGGCTAAGATCACCTTTTCTTCATTAATCATCATTTTTTGTCACTGCCTGAATGTAACCACTGTGTGAAACAGACTCATGACATATCATGTTGACTTTATTTACCAGAATTAGAACATTTATCCACTGACTTCTTGAAACACACAGCCTTTTCACTGAATTTTCAAACTGATCTCGCCAAAATTTAAAATAATGCATATAGTCTGTCCTATATACCATTCATTCTCCTTGGTTCACACCTGAGAAATGAGCTGGACTCTTCAAATAACAGATATATGTCAAATTAGCATGTGACTAAATATTGTGTAATATTCTGGATACTATATTTTGACAGGGCAATATTTAGAATTCAACATTGTTGTACAGCACCTCAAATAAATCAAATGACACTGCACAGTCCATAGGCTGACAATGGCTGTGGTGCAGTCCATCATCTGAAATATATATATACATACACCTCCCACTCGACCAACTCTAACTATACATTGGCTATAATAAGCTCTATTGGGCTATCCTTTTGCTATGCAATTTCAGAAACAATCCGCAAGAATACATTAATCCATTTATTTATTTATTATTTTTCTCTTATCAGTTATTTCTGTCATCTTTTTTTAAAATATGTAAATTACATTTTTTTTATAAATGGTAAAAACACCATGGTTTTCTCTGTGTCCATATATACAATACAAATCATAAATAACGCAACAATAATACAATTCTGTTAAATGTGCAAATTTGGCATAGTTATGCAAAGAAAAAAGTTACATCAATATAACAATATTCAATATGTCCCCATACCATCATCACATTTATACTAACCTCACATCCAGTCACTACATACCAAACATTCTCATACACACATCACATTCATAATTTTCCAGCTTAAAAGTGGCTGGCAACAGAAAAACTCATGGTGAAAATTCTTCCTTAGTATCCATGATTATGGAAAAGGATCAGGCCGACGCACGTTTCAGTGGATACCTATAATTCAATCCACCTTCTTCAGGACCGCTTGCTTTCTTTTAAATTAATGCAGCGGAGGTTGAATGGGGAATCAATAAGTCTATATCGGGCTATTTTCCTTTACTCAATGGCAGGCCCATATATCCATTTGATATATCTCATTCGTCAATGAGTGTCCATCTTTTGTTTGCGCTCCAACTTGTATGTTCTCTCGTGTTTTCTTTGATTTCCTTCGTTTTATTTGGCTTCACAATAGTCAAATGAATAGTATGTGCAGCTATGCAGGGTCCGTTTTTCTCATTTGGTTGTTATTAATTGCACTTTACAACGTGACGTGTATCGTCCTCCGGGTTTCCTACCACCGCAGGCCCGCTTTCCAGAAGCTTCTGGGAGGTGTATGTATATATATATTTCTGTTTTCCCCTTTTCTCCCAGACCACATAATTAAAAACCAAGGGGTACCTTTGTTCTTGCAGTCCATCATCTGCCCTGAAAGCAAAAAAAATATAGTTCACCAGAGGTACTGGCAGTACTGCAGTATTAGCATTGAACGGTGAAGGATAGTTAAGGTAAAGGGGACAGTCTGTGAAACTGCCAGAATGTTCCCTTTGACAAAGAAAATCTGCTCACACGCTACTCAGAGTCTGAAAGGGGTTAACTAAAAGAAATATATATAGAGTGGCGGCTCGCAGAGGGAGTGCTGCGGGGCGGTGGGGCGATGCAGCGAGCGCAAGGTAAATAGTTTTATTTATTTATTTACTTACTTTACTCCTGCCCGTCGTATGTCGTATGTCCGACTCCACTAGCCCCCCACCCAGCCCCTCCCCCGCCTCACCGCCCCACAGCACTCCCTCTGCGAGCCGCCACTGTATATATAATCTGTGAATTCATACAAGCAGCTGATACGGGGTCCCTCAGCAACTGTAAAATAAATGAACTTTCTACGCAAAAGCAAAATACAAATATATCAGGTTTCAAATACAGGCTTTCAGAGGGAATCACAAGCTATTGTAAAATAAAGGGAATACATAGTTTGGAGTCTGAGATCATGAGAAAGGGAGAAGACAACATTCAAATGTGACAAAAAAGCAAACTTTTTTGGCTGAGCAAGCTAATAATTTCTCATTTCTTGAGCGAAAATGTGAAAGCGAGGCAGTTGGGAGGGGCTCTTGATGAATTGTGTAGTTTACTTGTTTATTTTTTTCTCAAACGGTGGTGTTAAAGCCGAGCCCTGGTTTTGTTGGCAATATATCTTTAAGTTCCTTACAGGGCTGTAGATTGTGCGTCCTTCCTTTGTCTGGGAATCATTTTGAGAAGAAGAGGTTTGCTGCACTCCTTGGATGTAAAAAAGGCTATAATCACTTGAAATGAAAGGGCAACAGACTTCTGCAAATGCAATTATCATGTTAAGTCTGGCATAGAGAAAGCTTTAGCTGTCTCGCAAGCTTCACGTTTTAAAAAGAAAGTGCAAAATAGAAAGTACATACATATATGCAGAAGGTGGAATTGGATAAACACTCTTCATCCATTGGTCCGGACAAGCGTCATTCACATTTCGCTTACTTCCACAACAGAATATAGCATGTGGCATCCAGTCAGCCCTCTTGAGTAATTGGCCCTCTCCTCCCTGAAAAATGGTATCACATGGTTACAGTATGCCCGGTTAAGAAACACCATTTTACATGCTCACGTTCTTAAGTTGCCTTCTCTCCCTACACATGCTGACATTTGGCACACACTTGTTTGTGTGCACATGCAGGATAATATTCTTCATACTCAATTTTGCTTACACTGCCACTCCATAGGTACTCTCTCAAAACACCTTGAACATTCTGTACAAGGGCTAAGTTCATCATGCAAGATTTTGGTATTTGTTTGGCCACTCAGCAACAGAGCTATCACAATAGAATAAACAAGAGCGGCATGACTGGGGCTTCGGCATGGTAATATTAGTGATGTTATTATATATACACAACATAAAGCCTTTGTTTAGACAGAGGAGCATTTTGCTTGCACTGAGAGGTCGATCCATGTCGGAGTTCCAGTTCAGCTGATTCCTGTTTTCCTCATGCGAGGGATGCTGTCCAGTTTTTCACCAATACGGGCGGTTTGATGACACTTACCTACAGGTAATGGATAGTTAGATCACCCTATAGGGATTTGGCAGATTCACTCATCCTAGACACGATAGGGTAGAATGCGCTAGGTAGGTGTATACTATATTACAGTACTTGTATGCAAGCATATATTCTCTGTAATCAGCAAAATGGTTGAACTGTTTATATTTTTCACCATTCTCGTAATGCTAATCACATTATTTTGTTTCCTTCTATTGATTATTGTAGAGCGAGTATTTTACTCAAGAATCACAATGCTTTAATAATTATTGAAACGCTACACAGTATATTTCTTGTGTATCTCTTTGGGTATACATAAGTAACTAAGCGAAAGGGTTCTAAATGTATTACCATGATTTCCTTAAGGAGTCAGGGTCGTCATGTTTTGAGGTTGCACATCCGTTTGTTACTCTATAAGATTAGGGGTACAGATAGTGCACTGTGAGCTAGCAGGAGTTAGGTCAACATATCCTGGCAGTGTGCGTGGAATCAGTCTCGCACAGTGCAGATGGTTATGTTATCCAACAATGCACAGTTTTACTTGGGAAAGTATAAGCTGTACTTATTTTCTTTTTCAGCTAAAAAATAGTCCACTTCAATGCCAGAGCAGGTAGGTCGAATTCTGCTCTCATTTTATTTTTTCATTATTTTTGTGATGGATCGTTATTGATTTATTTCTGCATAATTATTCTTATGCTAGATCATTATTTATTTATTTGTGTATTTATTTATTTGAAATCATATGCACGTCACCTTTAGATGGTGGCATTTCCACTTTTCATTACTTTTAGATTTGTGCTTATTGTACGTTTGCAAAATAAAGAAATAAATAACTGCAGACTTGCCAATGTCACACCTGTTGGCTATACCAATGCTTGTTAATAATCGCTCTTAGGCCAGACTTGGATTTAGCTTCTAAGGTTTTGTTTGGGCTCTCACATGGTGCAAACTAATATTAAAAAATCCCATGAGAGCAGCACAAAGCAGATAGTTTAGCTGTAGATTAACTCTTAATGCCCCAGGTACTTGTAATAGAATCTGGAGAGGTCTTAGGGATTCTACCTCTTGCCCTTTAGTCCTCTGCACACCCAGAAACCCCATAGCAGGGTTAAATCAGTGTTAAGCCTTGTTTGGTTGGGGGCATTAGCTGGAGCGTAAACCTAGCCACCTATCCCCAGCCATCAGCATGCATTCCTGGTGGCGGTGTAGGCATACAAGAGCATTAGTGTATGCATACCATGAGACAGTAATCCCTGTTACTGGACAACGTCGGGTAATACCAAATGCAGATATGCTATAAGTACCAGGCACGGTCAGTAAACTCCTTCTACAGAGCAATCCACAGGCCTAACACCTCTCTGAATGCACCTCATATGCATAAGGGCATGCTACATTGAAATAATGATTGCTACCTTCCACCACAGGCAGTGAAATACATTTTCATATTAAAATGGTGGTGGAGATGAAATCCTTGCCCACAATAAGATCGGCATTTTGCTGATACAATTCTTAGCATTTTTACTATGGTACATGAGTAGGTCTCTTAGCGGTCGCTGTGTCTGTGGAATTTCTGCAGATAGTGCTCTCCCCAGGGAGCAGACATGAAAGGTTGCTTCCCTGGAGGACATACACACACACACTGTTCTCTACTCACCAGTGACATTTTGGTGAGGCAATCAGTGGACCACTGGCCAGAAATAGCCAAGCAGGCAATAAAATTGCCTACTCTGCCCTTTTTTACTACTCACCTAATTAGAAATGGATTTCTATATATAATCCCTCTCTACCTGAGAATTACTGACCAACTGGGATGTTTGGTGTCAATCACCCCTCATACATCACTACTCTCAAGGCATTACAATTATATTATATCACACAGACGGGCCGCAGTCTGGATGAACATGTTGTGATTGTTGAGCTTGTTTGAGAGATGTCAAAAAAGTTTGCTTTCAAATTTCACTCTCTTCAGAATATAATTCTATTGTGTTACTTTCCTGGAATCATAAAATATGAGCGTTCAGCATTGAAAATGTGAATTTGAATATGATGAGTCCCACGTGTGACCGCACTCTGCCCTGTTTATGTGCACTCACCTGTGAGTTGGGCCCATAACCTATAGGTCAGGTGCAGACCAATAACTAGTGCAGTTGCTCTACTTTAGAATGTTTCTTTGATCATAGAACATAGTAGAAAAGCCTATATTTTACCACTTAAATGCAAAGGACAAGACATTCTTGTCTCATTCTTCACATTGGGCCAGAAAATGCTTCTGGTGCAAGCAGAAGAGCTTACCTTGTGTCCTGTTAATTTTCTTCATTATGTGGCAATCAGTGGGCACAACACGCTGACATCACACAATGAAAGTGAAAGCAGGTGACGCCATTAAGAGCTGGCTGCTTTCACTATGATTGGTGTTTGGGCGGTATTACTCAGGCCCCCTACCACCAATCAAAGTAGCACAGGTACAGCAGGAAAGGAGACAGTGTCCCTTTTCCTCTGGTATCTATCCCTAGTGGGTGGATCCCTGTGCCACAGGGGTGCAATCCTCAAGCAGAAATGTATCCACTAGGCACCAGGGATTGCCTTTTGGGAGAGTGACACCTCTGGGCATATGGAAGTGCTCTCCACTAAAATATAATGGAAAAGACTTTCTGACACCCTGGGTTGAGTCATATACACAACAAGTGTGTAGGCTCAAACACCCCGATTACCCTATTGTGTAACCACCTGCCTCACCACAGTAAGTTGAAATGATTAGAAGACACCTCATCTACAGTTTATAGTGGCATGCCTCATCATGGGTGTGTTCTCCTCACCCAAGTAGGATTGCTTTTAACTTGAACAGGTTCGCCCCTTCACGGGAGCTTAAGATGAATTCTTCATCTGGATATAAGCAGGGATCTAGTCTGTAAGTTAAAAATGACTGAGGGTATACCCAGATATCTCTTTTATTCAACGAGTCCCCTTGGACTGGTAAAACTAATGCTACTAAAACCCCTTGTTTAATCAGATCTGCTATTACATGGCAGATCTCTTCTTTCGCCTCATGTTTTAATAGATACTGGGGTATTCTAGATAGCTTCTTCTGAGAATTCAATCTTCACCTTTTCTGGTACCATTGATTATATGAATCCCACATAGTTGGCCCCTGTGAATCACAACGTGCACAATACCCTTGAAATCAAATCAGTTAAATCGGCAGACATGTCAGTTTTGTTAAATTCACTTGGGCAATTTGTGTTCTCACACAACAGTGCAAGTTCTTCAGTTTCTTGTTGACAGGGTATAATATTTAAGACTACATCTTCGGAAGGACAAAATGCAGTGCAGTTTAATTTGCAAGGAATATCTTTGCCTAGTAGATTGGCTGTAGACATTAGGCTAAGTAAAAAAAAATGTTTATCACTAATAGGTCCCAGGGAGATGGACACTGGCTCAGAAATATGGTGTTGAACTCGTTGGTTAGAAATACGACTGTGTCTATATATATATACACCAATGGCCTTGATGCTTTCCTCTCAGAAAAAGATCTTGACTGTCCACGCATTGGGGGCACCCGGGTTCCGCTTCTTTCCTATGCGGATGACACTGTCCTAATGGCCCTAACAGCAAATGGCCTTCAAAAATCTCTTGATGCATTTTCTGATTTTATGTTATCACTGGATCTAAAGGTTAATTTGATCAAATCTTATGTTATGGTCTGTGGGCCTAAAAGGACTAAAACTAGAAATTATGCCGTTGGCCCAAAGAGGATTGACAAAGTGAATAATTTTAATTACTTAGGGAATATTTTTAATAATAAACTGAGTTGGGATCCGCTTGTCACTACAAGGATGCACAACATAGGTAGGGTGGTTGAGGGACTTTTCTGTTTTGCCTCCAAATTAGGGCACAAACCGGTGACCAAGCTTGTCACACTTTATAAAGCTAAATGCGTTCCTGTGGTAACATATGGTGCAGGTGTCTGGGGGTATCATAACAGTCGCCAGCCGCAAATCATGGAAAATAAATTCATCAAAAGGCTCCTGATGGTTACAAATAGTGCCCCCACAAGCTCTTGTCATTACGAGGTGGGGCTTGACTTTGTGGAAGATTGTATAAACATTGCCCCCTTACTTTTATGGGCCAAAATTTGGTTATCGGAAGAGCTGGCATTCTCCAGAGAGATTATTAAAGACTGCCTTAACCTTGATGGCGCATTATCTATTCCCTGGCTTCGATTTGTCAGGGATAACTTCCATAAGTTAGGTCTGGGACATTATTTTGATTGTCCAGTTAGCATCCAAGATCATAAAAGAGGTGCACGCTGCAAGCGCAAATATCCGCCGCTCTCAACCGGAGGTAGCAGGCCCCCTTTGCTTATTCCCTGCTCAACAGCAATTTTATTTAACATTTACCATAAATATTCAGACACGTTTTTATCTAACAAGATTCCGCTTATTGACCCTGCATTTTCTAGTGGCATTCCCGAAACAAGCTGGGTGGGCGGACAACTTGGTGCCATGCCCTTGTGATAACTTGGCAGCTCAAAGCACATCGCACTTTATGTTATTTTGCACCCTCTACAAAGAGCCTAGGAGAAAATTTTTAGTCCCGATCTTAAAAGAAATTAGGCCATGTTTTTATATTGATGGTTTTAATTACTTGCATTCTTTGGCCTCATTTGATATTTGCACAGGGGTTTCCAATTTTATTAAAGTTGCAATTGCCATCAGTGGCGTAACGAAACTGGAGGGGGCCCCCCTGCAAACTGCTTGGAGGGGCCCCCTTCCGTACTTACTCGGGAGCTCTCGGGCCAGGGTACTGTGCTGTGGGGGCCCCCTAGAGCTCGGGGCCCCCCGCACTGCGGGGGCTGCGGGGGCTGCGGGGGCTGCGGGGGCCTTTGTTAAGCCCCTGATTGCCATTAGGAAACGGTACTAGTAGCTGCAACCGAATCAGATTAACTAGAGTCATTACTGTACCTTTTAAATGTCTTGTTCAAGATTGATTTTTATGGATTGCATTCTTTTTATTTTATTTTAATCCTCTTTTTAACAATTACATTGTATGAATTGCTTCCCATGTTGTTTTGTAAATAGGTCATGGTAACTACAAATTGTACTGTTGATTTTATGTACTTTTATGGTTTTCTTCTTGAAACCGAATAAAGTTACTTTGACTTGACTTGACTGTGTCTATGGACATGCCCAAAAGAGGTAAAGTGGGGAATTCTGAGGTATTTAGCGCTGAAAGACTAATGTCTATGTCAATAATATAGGGAGTATGACACAATCTCTGTAGGAACCCCTTTTATCTACTGGGGTTAAGGTGTATATGTCCACATTCTGAACATCTCGGTCTGCCTTAAAACTTAGCGTAAGAGTTTTCACGTATCTGATTAAATGCAGACTGGTCATGGAGAACTGGTGCATTAGACACTTTATTGGGACAGTTCTGTTTCCAATGCCCCAGCTGCCCACAAGCAAAACATGATCCTCCAGGTCCTGGGGCCTCTACCCTTCCCCTTACATTGCCTCTTCCAGCTCTCCCTCCTCCACTTCCATTAACCCTTGTTCCTCCTTTTGTGGGGCTCTCTGTCCCACACCATTGACTCTTCTCTGCCTACCCTGCAATTTCAGTGGCATCAGTTTTTATTCTGCATTCTCCATGTTTCTTTCTTGCAAAGTTATGCAGTTAGTGATCGTCACTAACTCAATCAGCTTATTAGTCTGCAACTGTAATAGATGCTCATTTACTTTCTTCTAGCAATCTGTAACACTCCCTGTACAAAAGCAACACCTACAGCTGCCTCAGCCATCTTTGTCATATGTGCTATACCAGAGTAGCTTTCAAACACATCCTTAAATATATCCAGATAATTAGCCGTCGCCTCCCTTTTTTAGGTCTTGCCTACGCAGCGCGCATGCGCTGCATAGGAGGACCTTTAGCCGTCGTTCAGCTGTTTTTCGAAGCACATACTGGTGCTTGTGGCGGCATACACCTTGCGGGAGTGCGCAGCGGCGCGCCACAAGCACGAGTATGTGCTTTGAAAAACAGCAGACTGCGCACGCACCACTCGCGGGCTCACCTCCTGCTCCCCCTCTCACAATTAAGCACTGCATTACTCCTGACTCCCTCCATTAGCCTTCCTCTGTTCCTTACTCCTTTCCATCTTCTTTTCTCCTCCTTCCTTTCTGCTGCCTCAGGCCCTCGCCTTCCCTGTCACTTCCTTCCGTTCGCCACAGCCCCCCCCCTCTCTCTCCACCTCGCTTCTGGTCTCCTTTCCTTTCGGCAGGCATTTTACATATTTTTCCTGCAGGATCGTCGCCGCTTTGCCTGATGATGGCAAGAGCTGCGCGTGCCAATTGAAACAATACATCTTTTATGAGGAACCCCCCCCCCTGGAAAGCCTGGAAATTTCACATTAACATGCCATTGATTTTCTTCTGAATATATTAAGCGGCCGCGCTGGCACGGGCAGGTATTGGCAGCTAAGTGAGATGGTTTGTACCGGATGATGGCGGGAGACGAACGCAGGAGGAGACAAGGGCATGGAAGGGGCAGTGAGCCCCATATTAGCACGTTCCACTCAGCGGCGAGCCAGCGGCGAGAGTGTTTTAGAACCAAGCATTGCAAAGCCAACAGGTCTGGCCTTGGTATGCTGGTGCAATCGACATTTCTTTTTACTGTAAGCATATGTCACAAAAAAATAAAGAAAAGAGGCCACGCATATACGTGGCCACGAAAACTAAAGAAAACAGACCGCCAAATAAAACTTTCATGCAAATGTTACTTTAATAAAATAATTAACTGATGTGGCGGACTTTTTTTTTTTTTAACAAGCCTTTAATGTGTGCAATGCATTTTACCTCTACCTTTATGAAGGCAACCACAACAAAGTATTACCCATTGAAGCACTCAAATTGCAGGCAGCTGTAATGTCACAATGTCACTTAAACACCTTATAACAGCAATTTTAAAAACAAGCATTGGCATAGCCAATAGGTCTCGCCTTTGGGACCTTATAAGTGTTTAGTTATCCAGCACAATATCCTTGGTGCAACAACATCAACTGTTGCATGGCTAAACACTTATAAGGTCCCAAAGGCAAGACCTATTGGCTATGCCAATGCTTGTTTTGTTTACAGTTCGAGATCTTAGTGCAATCACTTTTCACCAGACACACGTCTGCAATCACCAGCAACAACACATCCTTTGCTACACTCAACTCTCCGTCATTGCCAGGGGGAACCTTCGACCACGTCGACTTTTCCACCAATTTTTCTCTCACTTCATTCACACAACATATCGCAATGACTAATTCACATCTGCCCAGTTTGGTTTGTATACTTCAAACATACTCTGCAGTTTCTCTCTGAACTGAGTAGGGTTTTCTCTGATACCAGGCAATTGATTCTTAATGCTCATAAAATCAGAGGGTGTGACAGAAACTTGTTACTTCAGCAAAACTTATCTAATGAGCAAGTGGCAGGATGTTTTCATGGAGAAAAATGCCATGCTTCTGGTTGGCAATATTGAAAACAAGGCTACGCTTTATTACGAGATGCAGGACATGAAAATGTACTACCTCAAATAAAACGGCTTCTAGCCCTACTAGAATCATTAAATGTAGCACGCATATTGAAGCTAATGGGCATTTCAGATTAATAAAAAACAAAATCCACATTTTATTTTGAAATATATCAGTGCACGTTGTGATATACATATGCAGGGGGACTATAACGCTAAAGCAATAGGAATACATGATTATTTTTTTACACTAGTTTTCAGAAATGTCTGCACCTTCCTTGGGGGCCCAAAAACCCCATCTATCCACATCACCAATTTGGGTCAATTTTCAAAGCAAAAACCAGATTGTCTCAACATTTAGGTTTTGGGGCATTTCCTGTTGCAGACAATAGGCCCAGCCACACAAATGAGGTACTGTTTTTATCTTGAGAAGTGTGTAAATCCTGCATGGTAGGAATTTTGTGGATCCTTGCAGATTCCGAAATTTTACCTTACATAAATGTGGGGAAACTGTGTGATTTTCACCAAAGTTTGATATTTTGATGAGAAAATGTAGTGGCATTCACACACATCACCTTCTTCCTGAACTCCCCAGGGTGTCCAGATTTCAGAAATATCTGGGTTTGTTAGGTTTCCCTGGGTGGAGGCTGAGGCCGTCCATGAATACTGCAGCTATCCACACTGCCAGAATGGGTCAAATTTCAATGTGAAATCTTGTTTTCATTTGCGTTCTGGGGCCTTTTCTGTAATGGGCTATAGGCCCAGCCACATAACTAGAGTACTGTATGTATTGGGAGAAGTGTGGGAACACAGAATAGTAGATTTGCTAATATATATTGAATGTATTTCCATTTTTGGTTTTCAAATGTAAGCTAGTGTGCAAAAAAGAACACATTTTACACTTTTGTAGTAGCTTAAACTTTTGTAGTAAGTCCAGCACCACACATGGCAAACCACTGGTACAACACTCTTTCATATCAAGTAATGAAGGTAGTGATTTACTACAAAAGTGGAAGTTACCACACAAGTGTAAGTTATTACAAAAGTGCTCAAAAGTGCGAGTTACTACAAAAGTGCAGTTTGCGAATGGCACGTTGCAGTAAGTTTTGTAGTACTAATGTAGTAGTACAAAACATACTACAAAGCACCATTGTGAATCAGGCCCTCAGTGTTTTTACAAAGTGTCACTGTGATGTCTTTTACAGTTTCTTATTGTATCCTGAAACTACAAAACATCCTTTTTGAGTGGGGCTAAAATATTTAGTATCCTTTGTCTGTTCTGCTTTTTTTAAATAGATTTATAGGTTTGGCATAACGAATGTCACTTGCAGCACTCATTCATCCCAAACCTTTTGGCACTACCAGAAATAACAGAGATTGTGGTGTAGCAAGATGAATTTCAAGCTTTGGGGTTTTGTGATTGGTTGAGCGACAAAAGTATGTATGAATCATGCTTCAGAAAATAAAGTTAACTCTTTAACCATACTATTGTGGTAGCTGCAGTTTACATTACTGATGATGATCATTGAGGCGCTGATGGAAAGCATTTCAAATGCTGGTGTGGGTTAAAACACATTGATGGTAATAAGTCGTTTCTGCTGTAGTAAGAATAAGGGTCTTGATGCCCCTTTTCCATTGCAAAAATGTATTGTCTGCGGCGAAATGTAAGCACAGGTTAATGACCAGGCTACTCCAAATGCTTTATAACCCAACAGAGTGAAATGATCCAAAGAAATGAGGGTATGGTTGTTTTTTTCATATACCTTGTTGAACCATGCCAAGAACATTTAATTCCTTAGCCAGCAAAAGCACACATAAACTAATTGTGGACACAACGAACGCCAAATATATGATTTGTGTAGAAAATGACCCTGATAAACGTAGTGATTGCAGAGAGCAGTACGAGCAGACTTGCCAACACTCTCAATATACACCAGGCAACTTGATTATGGACATGTGCTTCCAATTGACAAATCAATGTATTCTGAGAATTTTAGTCTTTGGTTCAAATTAACCTGCACACCTTATAACAATGTTTTGTAATGGGTAATACCAGGACTGTATACAGAGTTAGCTATATGTATAGTTATCTGGAAAAAGGGAGTGTGTGTATGTTAGTGCCAGAGAGAAGAAGGTGCTGTATCGGAGTGTATATGATCCTACCAACGTGGCCAGTGATGGGATGAGCTCACAGACAGTATGCTATTGTAATATATATCTGAGATTATTCAAAATAGAGAAAGATTGGATGGAAATAGAGAAAAAAGTATTCATCATCTAGGAAAAATAGTTTCCTCATGGAGAAGTGAAAGATTTAATGAGTGTTGACATCCTCTCTTCCCCACTCCTCAGAGGGGCTAATGATTCCATGAAAGTGAAGCTTACATGTATCTTTTCGTCCATCTGTCCATCTCGTGGTCTGCCCATCTATCCAAATGTCTTTGTGCCTGCTTACATGATGTCTGACTGCATGTGTGTTGACTCGGTTTGTATGTGAATCTGTGTGTTTGTTTCTGTTTGTAGTACCCTCTATGTGTTGGTCTTTGTGCATGGGTTTCTAGATTTTTAGCAGTTTGTATATGTTGGGATGGAAAGCTCCTCTGCATGGTAACAGACGTGCACCCCTGCCCTGAGTTCCCAAAAGTCCTGATTTCTAGATCCCTTATGCTGATTTTTGTTATAATAGACAAACAAAGATCATGCATATGCGCAATGATCTAGACCTGTTTCACAGATTGCGGTCTTGTTAAACATTAGGGGCAGTCAAAGCACTACTCTTATAGTGGTGGAAAGCTACTGCTTTCACCAGGAGTACAAGCGCGGGGGTGGCAGCATACTGTGTAGTGATGAGTAGGTGTGAACAGGTCCTTTTTAACCTGTGTCACTGGTGTGAGGCCTACAGGCTCACTCACTTTGAAAGTTCCACTGCTGTGCTTAACGTAGCCTTGGCCTACATCAGATTGGGGTGAAGTGCTGCACAGCACAGAGGTGGTGCAGCTGCGCTAGGAGTATGTGTGCCTGGGAAGAGTACAATACAGGGATAATGCAGTACTAAGCAGTGTGTGCATGGTGAATGCATGTGCTGGATGTGCATTTGCCTATTAGTGGTACAGTCCCTGAAGGATGTAGTGCTGTGCAGTGTGTGCAGGATAAATGCATACACTGGGTGTATGTGTACCTGGGAGTGGTACAATATAGTAAGGGTGCAGTGCATGCATGGTAAATGCATGAGGCTGGATGTATATCTGCCTATGAGGGGTACAATACATGGAGGATACAGTACTGTGCAGTGTGAGTATGCTGTATACCTGCACTGAGTATATACATGCCTGTGGATGGTACAATACATGGAGGGCCCTGGGTTCCATTTTGAGAGACCTAGGCCTGCATGGTGAAACAGGGAAAGGAGGTAGAGAGATCCCCCCAGACAGATTTGAGTATTGCTGCATTCCTGTAAGCTGGGAGGGACACACACTGGGGAAGGGAGAGCAAAGCTTTCCCTGAACACTTCAAAGGGTGCTCTTTGATTCAGTAAGAGGTCACAAAGAAGAGCCCTGGGCACATCTCAGGAAGGAGATGGGACTGATAAGTGAATGGTAAAGAATAGGGCTCAGGCCATGGACTAACCTTTTGATGCACATATCACTGTGGCTGACATTGAGGTGTGAACTCTGGTCACTCCCATGACCTATGTTGTGGGACTTCAGCTTTGCAGACACTCCTGCTATGACAGGCTTCTTTTCAAGAGGAAGAGTGAGCAGAGGAGTGGACACTTCAAAAGAAGCAGAACTCCAACATAAAACTTCAAAGACTCAGACTCTAATTCACATTTGGTATCTGGAAATGGACTTTAAGAAGGGGAGTTTGAGACCCCAAAAATCAACATCTGCCAAGCAGCCAGACAGGCTGTGTGAGGAGGAGTAGCGCTGCAGGACTTCTGCCTGTGACAAGGACTGGGGGCCTAGGCCTGCTAGTCTCCCAGCAGGGTGAGGGGATATCACCCAGGCAATCCAAGTCCACCTACCCTGGAGCACCAGCACCTGCCTGCTTGCCAAGACCAATGTGCCCTGTGAAGATGAGAGAAGAGTTTGAAGGAGTGAGGTCCAGTGGAGAGCCCTTTTGAGTGGATTCCCTGTGCGAGGCATGAAGAAACTACTGCTGCACCAATCCGGTAGTTGACCGGGTGCAGGACTGAGTCAGCGAACCCCGTATGCCAGGAGAGGGCCACCATGAATTTTTCCAATGTCATGCTGCACCAATTTCAGCTGGAACCTGTGTGTATTAGCGAGGCGGTGGCCCCGTATGCCAGGAGGAGCTGCCATGGAAAAGACTGCTGTGCTGTAAGGTCCGTAGCCTACTGCAGTAGTGAAGTGGTGATCCCGTAAGGCAGGAGGGGCCACCATGAAGAATTTCACCTGCTGATCAGGCTGGAACCAGTGGAGTGTGTGTGGCGGTGACCCCGTATGCCAAAGGGGGCCACTTGGGCACCAAGGACTGGCACTTGTTCTGCCCCCGCCGAAGAAGTGAGAGTGCCGTGGATGCACCTGCGCACCATCACCCAGATGAGGGATCCTAGGCCGGATCGTCATAGCCACCCCCATCGCTGAAAGAGAAGTCACAGAGAGCTTCAGGTCGCAGGGCCGTAACTTCAGGGGGGGTGCTTGGGGTGTTACACTCCCCTGAAAAATGTATTCTGTAATATACAGTTGGGTACAGGTGCTTTCAGGTGGTTATGTTGAAGTATTCATCAGATTTCACCCTGGATTTGTACATGCCCACACTGACAAACACACATACAGTCTCTCTCTCTATGTCTCGTCTCTGCCTTAAAACTTGGTTAGTTTCAAAAGTATTGTGCTTTAAGTACCCCTAACACTCCTCTCTTTCCACTTCCTTTTAAGTCCCCCCTCTCGTGTCCTGCTTCTTATAATGTAATTTAACAAGATATGCCAGTGTGATTGTTGGGAAATCTGAAACCTACACCCCCTCCAATCTTACTGGTTAAGCTATTTCCCTGTTCAGTCGTTTCAGGTGCATGACCATAAGAGAGAGTCTCTGCACCCGCTGAGTGCTGCTGCCAGGGTTGCATGCGGCCAACTCATCTAAGATCACCTGCAGCCACTGCGAGCGCCCAAGGATGGGGCGCACTCAGGAACTCCAAATGCTTCACACCTGCCGGTGTGGGTATGACTGGTTTTGGGCCTGTCGACCCCGGGGGAACTTGCTGGAACACTATTGACTTTAAGTTAGAGTCATGGTGGACTTTAACTTAGACTACTAGTGTGGCATACCCTGCATGTTACCAATAGTAAATGGGTAATAACCAAGTATGCTAAACACGAGGAGAGGGACAGAGAACCACCCAAAGAAACACTAGACCCCTGACCTCTAGGGAGGGCTCTGTAATCGTTTGTTAATGTCATATTTTTCCTTTGTGTGGTTTGCGGTAGAAATAAAGCACTTCTCTATTTTCATAAAAGTGAGTATTTTGCTGGACATCATTTATTGCTGCTGCTATGCACATTTTGATTTGTAAGCCTGTGTTCACTATCCTGTATCCACCTCCCTCCCCACCCCGAAGGAGACGCTGACTGCTTGGACTATGCTTTCCCTAAGACTCAAGTGCAGAAGGGGTACTTGGCCCAGTCACTCAGAATCCATAGTAAGTCGAACCCCGGGACATCAGGAGAAAAAGGCCTCAACCCCACAGTTGGGCCTAGTAACCCATACTTGCCCTGTGGCCCTCTGAAAGGGGTTCTGATAGTACGCATCAAAAATCCTACAGTGAAATGGACCCTGCACCCTCCATGGCCTCGATAGTGTGTCCCAACAGGTGCACAACCCTAGTTGGTCATATTGCTGGTTGGAGACATCTGCCAGATCACTGGTTCAGCAGCGTCAACAGCCTATGGTCAGAGTTATAGCTTTGAAAATGCACCAGATGTGCTGGGATCAGAAAGTATCACATTCTGTCTCACAACAATCCAGCATTGGCTTATGTTCCAAACCCAGGTGTGCCTCTCTCCTACCAGAAGCCCAATATTTTTGGGGGAAATAAGAGAATGGCACTCCCCTAGTTTTCCTTCCTTTCAGTTCTGTCTGCAACTCTCAACTCTACTGAAAAATGTCTTGATTGGTGAGGGGGAACGATGAGTCCTCTCTGTGCATACAAGTAAATTTATCAATCAATGAAATGGAGCAGCAAGGCTCGTCCAACCCTGTAGTCCTTCTGTGCAGAGTTCTGAGAACACACCACCACCAGGACATGGGATAGTTTGTCACCCACCCAGAGATAGGCATAATAGTCCTCTTGTTCATTTGCCACTTGCAGCACATCGATCCCTTACTTGGATGACTTATTCTTCATTTGGTGTAAAGCACCAGAGGTATCGCTAAACTGTCACAGATAGCAGAACTACCCTTCAGCTACCACACTAAATCCAGCTATCCTTTGCGGGAAACAGCCTTTACATCAAATGCGCTACAACGCATTCCATTACAACGCAGTTGTTACAACGACCGCGATGTTACAACGTGAACCATTACATCGCAAGTCGTTTCAACGACTTGCTGTAGGGGGCGTGTTGGTGTTGGATTGTAAATCCAACACGTTCCCTGCTGTTGCACAAACTGGAGTAGGAATAGTAAATTATACTATTCCTAAGTCCAGTGCGCCCCCTACAGCAAGTCGTTGTAACGACTTGCGATGTAATGGTTTGCGTTGTAACAACGCGGTCGTTGTAACGACCGTGTTGTAATGGAATGCGTTGTAGCGCATTCGTTGTAAAGACATATATTCATCCCTTGCTTGCCCTAGATAGCATGGCTAACGATCTCTTTCTTTGATATTTCAGTCCCTTGCTCATTGGACTAATATTTTAGTAAATCCCTACAGCTGAGCAATCTATCACCTGTTTCAGACAGCAAGGTCATGTCTCACCTTTCTAAGAAAGCAAAGATGTCCTTCATTGGTGGCAGATAGCTGAGCTATGCCTTGGCCTGCTGTTCTGTCACTGGACAGTTGTGATAGTGCCTTAGTGAGTATCTGTCTTGCTGTTTACCTGTCTGTGGAATCTGCCAATGGAGTGTCTACATCAATCTGTCTATCCCAGGCAGTATGAGACATAGAGCTTCTAGGTCAAAGACTCTTGGTGGACAGGGATTCCGGGAACAGTGGTTCTCGGGGAAAGTGAGCCTCAGCGATGACTCTGATTGAGCAAGGAAAATTATGGCACAGGGATACCTGGTTACAGGAAACATGCGAACTAAAATAAAACAACATTTAACCAGGAGACACAAAAGTACTTGAAAGTTGCCCCCAAGACTAATGGGCAGAAAGAAAGAATATAACAAACCTGTTGCAACTGAAAGAAGACGGAGAAGCTCAAACCCAGGGTGGATATTTCCAGTAGAACAAAAATCAAGAACAATGCACTCAAGATGAGAAACAGAAGGTCCGCACATTGCACTAGAAAGGCTCTGAAATACTCTGACACACACTCACCTAGGTCATATGGCAGGACACAATACTCACTGCAGGTTAGAAGACCAGACTCTCCACTGCGCACCACCGTTCACAAACCAAACATAAAACACTTGACGTTCACACAAATTACAGTACACAAGACAGGTCACATTACAGATCTCCTCTGCCAGGATAATCCTCAACCTTCAAACCACCTCTCACTCCCCAGATCAATGTGGTGCGGGAAAGGAATCCTACAGTGAAAAACACCTAGCGGATAAATCACAACTACTAACCATTGTATGCACGAATCACAAGAAGTCATATGATTGGCGATTAGAATGTTATTCAAAAACCCCAGAACATAACATAACACAACCTAGCACGGCATAACATTCTCTGGACAGTGCTTCAAAATAGGTGAATCTCAATCTTACTCTGCACCAAAAGAAGTAAAGAGGAGACTTTTACAGGCATCTCTTCTGCAAAGACGTCTTAGAGTTCAAACTCTCTATGATCTTCTTAGCAGATTTTTAGGCATCAGTCTCAGGAATACCATATAGAGTTCCAATCTACCTTGCCCCATTTAGGTCCCATTTAAGTGGGCTTTGAGGTTATGCATCTCTCCCAGCAGAGTTATAGGGGATGCCTAGTGTCTACACACCTCTTCCAGCTGCCTCTGCATGAGAGGTAGGTGCTCCCTCAGTAAGCCCTGTGAAAGTGGGAGTAAATATGTGCTTGCAGTATGTGCTTGCTTCCATGATGTCCCTCCACTAAGTCTTAGAATGTTAGTCTGCAGCGCTCACAGCTTTTCTTGGACTTAGTAAGTGAGGATGTGCACCTCGGAACTTGTAAATTGGCTGATCCTGGTAACTGTTGGAAAATCTTCCTTGTTTTCCAAAGGCTGTGCACTCTCCATGCCTCACTTCTTTCACAGACACAGACAGATGTTTGTTGAATCTAATTACATTTTGTATAGGTGCTCAGTAGTGACTAGACCTCTAATCATCCTTCAGCAAGAATTGGAAGCAAAGATTTTTCTCTCCTGGGCCATTGGCCGTAAATGTGAGAAAGGAGTTTCAGTGATGACTGTACTTCAAGCCCTGTGCAACTAGTGGTTTGTGGCATTTTTCTGTGCTAGAGCCAGTTAGCACAAGTGAACCATGGACTCACCTGCACCCACTCGCTTTTCTATAAAGAGACACATAATCCACTTCTGTTTACCATCATATAAATAAAAAATATATACATTTTTGCCTGATTCCAATTTTGCACTCCCTTTCCCACAGTAAAAAGCTGTGACCACACAAGCATCCAACACAATGTCGATGTCGATTTAGAACTCTGCTGGATGATCTCTTCGTAAAGTGCTAGACCAGGGATCGCCAACGAGTAGCTCATGATCTACTAGTAGCTCTCCAGCTACCTGTCAGTGACTCTCCTGTGTGCATCCCAGCCTTCTAAATTGGGACCTTTTGCTTGGTTGAATTACCATAAATATGACAAAATTGTGTATTCCAAGACGAAAATGTGTGTATTTGCAAAACTCATAAGCTGATGTTTGAAGAAAAATGGCAACATTTTCAAAATATATTTAAAGCTGATTTTTAAGTGATTAATCATGTGGGGATGCTTATTACTAATACGATTACTTTTGTGTCAGGGGCACTGCAACTGTGGCTGGCATGTATTACCTACATATAGGCATTCCAAATTGACAAAGCCATTTTTACATCACGACCGGCAACCCTCCTGATGTACTGAGGTGATCGCTGCTGGAAATTTTGGATGGTGGCCACTGATGTAATCTCGTGAGATGTGGTCACTAGTACAACACTAATGATATAAGTAGCTTGCAGGGATTTTATTGAACATAAGTAGCTCTTATTACACAAAATGTTGGAGACCCCTGTGCTGGATATTGCAGTGGACTTGTCTTATGGACACTGTCAGTATTATACGCATTGTAAATACTTCATGTTTTTGGAGTTAATTCATATAAAAATAATAGTTATATATATCTACAATTTGAATCGGTCAAATTGAACTGGCGAGAGACAACAAGAACTTCATCAGTAGTCGAAACTCTTGATGTTTTGAGGGCTATCTCTGTGCACCTGACATAATTGCTGTCGTTCAATGCCATTTTTTATTAGATTGCTCACGGATTCTCATCTTTAGACTTCTGGCAAATGTTAATGCATCCTGACTATTCACTGAAGACTTGATCAAAACAAACAGTTTGTGAATTTTGCCTTCTGGCCCTAAAGGAACGAATGTCATATTTTCCAATGTAAAAATTAAAGAAGACTCTCAAGCTAGCACATAGGAATCTAACAGGCACTTGCTGCAAAAATAGCCAGCAAGCATTCAAAATAAGCAGGGCAATTGCCTAATAAGTAGACCTCAGCTTTGTCTCAGGTCAGTTGAAGTATATAATGCTAAACTCCAAGAACACCAAGTAGCCCCAAACTCAAGAATCTCCAGTGTTGGACTTGGCCCTTTTTGCAGGGTCATCCCAGAACTTTTTGCCTTCCTCCCGGTATTTTTCTGACCTGGTGTTAGTGGTTTTAGGACTCTGGGCACTTTATCACTGCTGTCCAGTGTTAAAGTGCATGTGCTCTCAATGGTAAACTTGGTAAGATTGGTCTACACCTGTTTGGCGTATTTAATTTACCTATCAGTCCCTTGTAAAGTGGTATCTCATATACTTGGGGCCAGTAAATTAAATGCTACTGGTGGGCTTGCAGAGCTGCTTGCGCCACCCACCAAAGTAGCCTTTCAAACCTGTCTCAGGCCTCTGCCATTGCAGGGCCTGCGCGCACAGTTTACTGCCGCTGTGACGTGGCACATAAAGTGGGTGCCACGTCTGTGACTCCCCTTTTACTACATATCAGTCACCCTTAAGGTAGGCCCTAGCTAGCCCTATGGGCAGGGTGCGCTGTAGGTAAAAGGTAGGACATGTGCCTTAACTGTGTGGCATGTCCTAGTAGTGACAAACAGCCTATTTGGTTTCTCACTACTGTGAGGCTGCCCTCTCATAGGAATGCATTGGGGATTCCCTGATATGTGTTTCAGTGGTAATTCCTGATATGAGAGGGGTGGCGTGATCAAGTTTGGTATGTTTGGAATAGTGGTAATAAATGCTGCGTAATGGTGTTCGCAGATTTATTATCACTATTTTAGAAATGCCACTTTTAGAAGTGGGCATTTCTGTGTGCTATGTGTCTTTGTGCCTGCCTGTTGTGTATTGCATGTCTGGCTCTGGATGACAGGGGCTGGGTAGGTGCAGTGGCTCCAGAGGGGCTGGGTGAGTCGCGCTAGGCTGAATAGTCCAATCTGCATTTGGAGTAGTGGGAGGAGTAGCACCTGATCCTGAATAGCACTGTACCTGCCTTCCACAATGCTGGCTCCGTCCCCTGTGGTGTGTCAGGGGCCAGAGCCTACACTAACAATAAAATTGTTTGTGCAAGTGAAAAGATGTATATAATTACCCCCCAGAACTGGTTTGGACCGGGCACAGAGCCTTGTGCAAAGGGGGAAGAACAAAGACATGTTGTACTATAAATATTGGGGCTGGGACCCCATGTCTGTGGTGCTGGGTGCTTACTTGAAGACAGGACTGGAGGACTGCTGGGCACCAGGAGGAACCACCACGAAGGACTTCCCCTCTGCTGGAGAGTCCTGTGAGCTGGCCTGCCTGGGCCCAGCTCTACCCTGTGTGCTGGCCTGTCTGTGACCTAAGTTCTCTGCCCCCCCGTGCAGGGAAAACCATCGCGCTTTATGTCCTCATCAAACTGCTCCTGTGGACAAGGGCTGACAGAGCGTTTCATCTTTTAAAAGGGGGCAGAGCGCACTTTGAGAGCGCTGTGAGGCGGAGTGCCCCAGGAGGGGGCTCACTCAGTGCTACACGAGAGGATCGCTTTTTACCCAATGGAAAGGCGGGGGCAGCGATGCACTCTCCTCCGTGGCCAAACATTTGGTCCTGCAGCCGAGACTCTGCTACATGGCCCCAGGCTGCGAGAAGAGCACAAGGGGCAGGGAATCCCTGCCGGGGATTTCCCTAGCGACGTGAAAAGAATGAGGAAAAGGCCGCCGAAAGTCAGGCAAGTCTGTGCCTGGTTGTGGGTGGGGCTCCCTTGTTGCCGGAGAGAGCCCCGCGTGCTGCTTGAGCCTGTTTGTGGGCCGGGTCGGTGGCGAGCTTGAACCGGAGCCCCGCAGGCTCTATTTTGCAACTTCCTGCCTCCCCCTGCCTGGTAGAGGGAGAGGCGGGTCATCAGCAAGTGAACTGGAAACCGGACGCCAGGCAAAGGCCGAGCCTGGTTGTGGGCTGAGCCCACTACCGCGAGGTTGCGGGAAGCAGCGGCTTAAGGATTGTCATTTAAGGCGTGGTGCCTCCACAGGAACCTCCTGGGCCCAGTGAAAAAGCCCCAGAGAAAGCGGGTGAGTTCCTTGGTGGACAGAGGGTCCCTTGTACCGGGCCGCGCTGTGGTTTTCCGGCCTGAGGGACCTTTTGCGAGTTTCACTTGGGTGCTTAGGTAGCACTGACTTTTTCCCCGCATTTTCCGACGTTGCAAGGCCGCGGGCAGCTGCACATTTGATTGATGTTGGGGGCATTTTTGAGGGGCATCGCGGGGCAAGCCCAGTAGGGGCCCCTGATTCAGAAATTGCCACCACGTTCCTGGGCTGCACCTGGGGCCTAGTTTGGAGGCCTCGTGTCAAAGGGGATCACCGCCACCCCTACGGGGAAGTGCCCTACGATACCTGGATGGTTATTGCTAGGAGGCACTGTGGATTACGTGCATACCTAATGTGTTATGCCCTGATGTAAATGGGCTGCGGATCGCATTCACAATAACTGGGTGGTGCTAACTGGGATACTTATGAGAGTGGCCCGATTGGCCTACAGTGATGTTATGCATAATGTGCTATGCTGGATAGTGTACTGGGTTATTGCCTAATGTGTGCCCTCTGAAAGTGGGTACGTTGGTGCATGGTTGCTGATGTATGCCTAATGTGTGGGTGCTAAGTGCGCCCTTACCAGTAATTACTGGTTGTCTTCACTAACTGTGAATTATGATGGTTATGACACTGGCCCGATTGGCCCTGTAGTGTGTATAATCCCTGTAAAGTCATACTAAGTGCCAGGTGGCACAGTGTACATATGTGATTACGCTCTAATGTGTTTTATGGATAATACAAAGGCTATTTTTACATAGCCTTGTTTGTAGTTTCTTTTGTGGTGCATAGTGTGTCGCTGCTGTGTGAGTGTGTTGCACAAATGCTTAACACATTGTCTCTGGGATAAGCCTGACTGCTCTGCCAAGCTACCAAGGGGGTGAGCAGGGGTTATCTTCGGTGTGTAACTCCCTTGCCCTGACTAGAGTGGTGGTTTCTGCCTGGCTTAGGCGCGTGCCCTAGCCAACCAGAAATCCCATTTCTAACATCCAGTGACCAAAGTCTTTGTCCACATCGCATCGTTTGCACCGTGGCCTGCATCTTTTGGTGAGCTGCTCAAGGTCCTCTTGCGACCCCAGTGCCTCTGGCCTGTGGGTCCTGTTGAGGGTCATCTTTGTTTCTTTTGGGCTCCCCTGATTGCTCAGGCCTGCCCTGACTCCCCTGCTTGTGGTGAGTCCCCTGGACCTTACTGGTCCTGACATTGCACCTTCTTCGACTTGTATGTTGTTTGTAGTTGCCAAGGCTTGTTGGTGCTCCCGCCGGACACCAACCCCTCAACTCTAGACATCCGACATTGGACAGCTCGTGCACGGCTCCTGCTCTTCCTCAGCGTCGCCTGGTCCTCACAGCTGCAGAGTCAAGGTCACCGTCAACTCTCCTGCAACACCTGACATTGGTGGGAATTCGTCTTCCAGATCTCCTGGTCACTCCTGAGTGACATAGACTCTGTCCCCTCTGCTTGCAGGTACCTCTCAACTAGAATCCACCTTCCGATTCCACCGGACACTTTCTCCTTTTCCAGCAGCGGCACTTTCCTGAAGTCCTCCATTGGGCTCGCCTGCGGTTTCCGACACCACTTCACACCTATGCACCCGGCTTCCCTGGTGTAGGTAACGTGGGTACTAGGGTATCTACGGGTGGGGTGGCTCTCCAACCTTCTGTCTTCCACAGGGTTTCTTCAGGGTCCACTGGGAAGGGTCCTTAATCTTTAAAAATCCAACCGCAACTTACACGTTGAATTGTACGGAGAATGCAGTCGTGTTCCCACACTGCACACGATCTCCATGGGGCTTCTAGTCTCTCACCTTGGGTGGTTCCTTGGGTCCCCAGCACTTCTACGTCCTCTCGACATTGTCTTGACCCGAGTCGTGGTTCTTATACCACTTTCTTAGTATATGGTTTGGTCCCCCCCGGGTCCACTGTGTATTCTGTGCTATTTACTTGATTTCTTTGCAAAGTATTGTGTGTATTGTGCATATCTCCGGGTAGGAGATATCTGTATGTGTTAGAGAGTATTATATAATAAATACATATTTTTATAAATACCTTGTGTGGTTCTTTTTCACTTAATATATACATATAAGATTGCATTCTGGTAAAACAAGCTGCTTTACACTCCTTCTGGACTAAGCCTGAAGGCTGCTCTCCACAGCTACCACTTAGAGAGCTTTCTAAGTTTGTCTAAGACCTCTTTAAATCACCATAAGGGTTGTCTAGACTGGTGCAGGGTGCCCACTTACATAAGTGGACATCATATACCAAGCCAGCTTCTCACATCACCCATGGCTATTATTATTGTCAGTCTTTGTTCCATTTCCCTACCATCTCCTAAGAATCACGTTTATATCAGTGACCATAAGCTCGGTTTTATATGACTTAATGACACCACAAGCCCTGACCTTGCCAACAGCCTTGCACCAGATGCTGTGATCGACTTGCTTGCGGAGAACAGGAGGATCTTTTTTTACTTGCAACAATTTTAAGTAGACAAAAAAATTGATAGCCTTTGTGATGCTGCCACTGACGTTTTGGTGCTTAATCTGATCTTGCCCATACATTGTTCCTGCCTTTGAATCGTTGTTTGACCTCCACTGGGCTCTGCTTCCCCTTCTGGAGAGTCCACTGACATCACTTGTTATGGTGGCCTCTAGGACTATAGCCCTGGACTTATTCTCCTGCTCTTCCAAATCTAGAGGGTTTCCTTGAATCTTGTTGGGTTCAAGTCTAAGCAAGTTGGCTGTGGCTTGATGTTATCTTAGCAGCTCCAGACTTTATGGTTCCCTTGACTCCAGTCCCCCTTTCCTGATCTCATCATTCCAATGTATCTTTCCAGCTACCATTTTCTGCTTTTATCTCGCACATGCATCAGTCCCCTGACACCATGAGATGCACCTGGTCTAAGGTCTTAACTACCACCTTAGTACTCCTATTTGTAAGTCTACTGGCCCTCCTATGAACAGATGAGTAGGGCTGTTTGCTGCTGTCCCATGGCTGTCTAATTTCAGTGAGAAACACTGTAACCCCCGGGGATCTGTTTTCTTGAGGCAATATTGCCCCCTCAGTGGTCTGGCAGAATCTGCACTGAATCTAAGTGCAAAAACACTTCTGACAAACAAACACAATGAAAAGTTCAAAGAGGTGCCTCAGAAAGCTCTATATTGCTGTCTGCAATATACATGCTCCCTGTTTCGGACTTGTAATGATGAATCTACCCATTTAATCAAACCTGTTCAATCATTGATGAGCGTTCAAATCCAGCCTGCTATAATTCAAAGCTTAGTGTCACATGACAGTGTGGTATTTCACTATTGCTTGTTCACATTTCTGTAGTTATCCCAGAATGTAACATCCATGTCATGCCAAAGTGGAATGTTAGACATGTCATTAGGTTCCTGGGATTAGAAGATTCTGAACTAAGTCAGTTGCTTATGACTCCTGCTTGTTGCTGGATGAGATCTTCTCTCTTGGATTAAACATCTTAACTCAGACATCCTGTATCCTGAACTCATTTACCATGGATGTTTCACTGGCGTAGTCGGCAGGATACCGAGAAGATCTCAACACAAAGATTTGGTGAGAGATACTTTTCATTTGAATGTTCTTGGGAGCTAGGAACTATCTTTCTTGACCTCATCTCATCTAACTGGCAAGCTGCTTAAAGCCAAACTTCAGGCTTTCACAACTGATGATCTTCACTACTGTTGGAGCTCACGTTTGAGCGATCATATGCTCAACGCATCTAACTTTATAGGTTTTAAAAAATTGGTCCCTCTTCTGCTGAAGACATACCTAAGACTTTGCGCCACGTGTGAGTGCGCTAGCCCTATTTAAAGCCTGTTCTGACTGTAGGCTTTCTGACCAGTCAATTAATCGTCTGTGTCACTGGCACTTGGAAATACTTGGGTGGAATCAAGCGGTTGTCTTTCTGGGTGGCTAGAATTGCTTGGAATTCCTGTATTTGCCTTAGAATTGCTTGGATTTCCGGTATTTCTCCTTTTAAGTAAGCTGGGGAAGTCTCCAACTCTATTGCGGGTCGTGGAGTGAAAATTGCTTTGATTTACGATGTTGTTTTAAAAATAACCTGATAATTACATTGCGGCTCGAGGAGCTAAGAAATCCCCTCGCCGCTCGAGCTGCAACGACCATTATTCAAAAGTAAGCTTTCTTACCTTACTGACATTCTGGCAATCTCCATTGTTCCTGTTGCTTCCTTCGTCACCGCGCAGCTTCCGTTCATGGAATGGCTGTATTCTAATTGCTAGGATACGTTCAGGGAATTCCTCCGTCGTTTTGGTGTTCGTCAACACGCAAGCTGCGTGTGCGTGGCGGCCATATTGGCTTGGGGAATTGCAATGATAACATCGGCTCCGCATCGTCAGTGACAAGCACACTTTGGCTTGCGACTGTGTGAGAAACGGAATGCATTGACGGCGTGCATTGATACAAATCAGTGACACGCACACTTTGGCTTGGCAGTGGATGGGATACAAAATATGTTGATTATACGCGTGCATTGTCAACAAAGTAAGTGACACGCACACTTTGTTTTGAGTAGCGGAATACATGGATAAGTGTGCATTGTCAATGAAACTTCAGTGACACGCACACTTTGTATTGAGAAGCGGAATACATAGACGGCGTGTATTGGTGTATAATCAGTGACACGCACACTTTGGCTCAGTATTGCATGGGAAGCAGAATGAATCATCCATATGCGTGCATTGTCAATAACATCAGTGACACGCGCACTTGTCTGGGTACTGCGTGAATAAACCAGTGACACGCACACTATTGCTAGACAACTCGCCACATGCACACGCACACTTGTGCTTGGTAAATCAGCGTGCTCTGGGAGTGTTCTAATAAATCAGTGGCACGCACACTTGGCTTGTTAAGTCAGCGTGCATAGACACATTTGTTATTGATATTTTTTATAGTTTCCATTACAAATTTTTTTTTTTTAACATGCAAAACGTTACAGCAGTTCCTTTCTTTTTATCTAGTCATGGATCTCCACCCATTCAGTGGAAAAAGTGGAAAGTAGTCTTCGAAAGGTATGCTAGGGTCTGTGGACCTTCCTTAAGTGCTGAAAGAAAGTCATCTTTGCTCCTTCATTGTTTAGGATCTGAAGGGCAAGATGTTTTTGACCATTTGCCTGACCTAACTGCAGAAGAAGCCAGAGACCTAAATGACTATGAAATTTGTATTAAAAAACTAGATAAGCACTACCTTCCAAAAATAAGTACGATATTGGAAAGGTATCAATTTGCAAAGCGTATGCAAGGCACTGATGAGTCAATTGAAGGTTATGTGACTCATTTAAGAAAGCTTGCTTCGTCATGTAAATTTGAAGTTCTGACTGATGAGCGCATCCGAGATCAATTTATGTTTGGGTGTAGTATTGAGAAAGTCAGAGAGGAATTGTGGCTCAGAGATGAGCCTACTCTTGAAGAAGTTTAACAGTTGCTAAGCGGATTGAGCATTCTCTTAAATGTGTAGCTGTTTTAAAAAAAGATTATGAAAAAGAGCTTAAAGTTCAAGTGGTTAAAGACACACGAGTAGTGAAGTCTTTTAAGGATAGGAAAGAAGATGTCAAAACATGGACAGAGAGAAAATGTTATAGGTGTGGTAAAGCAGGCCATCTGGCTAATGATAAAAGATGCAGTGCATTTAACCAAATTTGTTCCAGGTGTAAATTAAAGGGGCACCTTACTGCGTTATGTAAGACTAGACTCAAGCCCAAAGTTAAAGAGGTTGAAATTTACGAAGGTGCCATGGGTGGATCTAGCTCTGAAGATTTTGAATGTGGACAGATAATAGTTCAAGTTGAAAGTAAATACGGTAACAAATCTTGTCCTTTTGATGATATTTTAGTTGAAGGGGAGAGGACGAGAGTATTATTCGACTCTGGTGCTAAAATCACCATTATCTCTAGTGAATTTTATAACAAGAAGTTAAAGGAAAAAATTACCTTAATGAAAGCGGACATCATTCCCTTAGCATATGGGGGGGAGCCCATTAAATTGCAAGGATATTTCGTGGGACTCATAGAATATAAGGAAAGATTGGTATCTGGAAAAATTTATGTGTCAAAGAAAGGAGACAGTATAATTAGCTGGATACACCAAGGTGATCTGGGAGTGTTTTTAGATCCTAATGCTGATCCACCTATACAACTTAGGGACATTGTTCATTCAGTAGCTAAGAACAGTAATGATGAATTTGTGCATAATTTGAGGGCTGAATTTCCTGATGTCTTTAGAGAAAATTTAGGGTGCTTAAAAGGTTACAAGCATAAGATCCAATTAAAAAAAGATGCTATTCCTGTGTGTTGTAAAGTTAGGAATGTGCCTATTTCTGTTAGAGAAGATATGAAATTGGAGATTAAAAAATTGAAAGATTGGGGAATCATAGAAGAAGTAGAGGGGTCAGAATGGTTGGCTCCGGTTGTCGCTGCACGGAAACCCAATGGGGATTTACGCCTCTGCATTGATTTGAGACAACTTAACAAATGCGTTGTTGTGGATCGATATCCTTTACCGAATATAACTGAATTATTAGTGCTTCTTGATGGTGCAAAGGTTTTGAGCACCATTGACCTAACATCTGCTTACCATCAGATAGAGTTAGAAGAATCATGCAGAGACTATACATCTTTCATTACACCATTCGGTACATTTAGGTTTAGGAGGATGCCATTTGGTTTGGTGTCTGCTTCCTCTGTGTTTCAACGCGTAATGGAAAAGGTACTTAAGGATCTTCCTGGTGTATGTATTTACCAAGATGATATTTTAATTTATGCTAAGCATGAATCTGAACATGATTTAAGGCTTAAATCTGTATTGAAGAGTTTGTGCAAGCACAATCTTACTGTCAAAGCTGAAAAGTGCAAATTTAAATCCAACGCAATTAATTATTTGGGACATAACATAACTGGGGAAGGAGTTAAACCCAAAGCTGACTTGATCAACACCATCACAAACATGTGTTCACCCTCAAGTAAAACAGAATTAATGAAATTTTTAGGCATGATCGAGTATTATGCAAAATTTGTGATGGGTTTTGCTGATGCCACTGTCAATATGAGGCACTTGTTGCATAAGGGGGTGGATTTTGTATGGTCTGATCCCTGTGAGAAAGAATGTATTGCTATCAAAGAAAAGCTTGATCAGGCACCTTCTCTTAGAAGTTTCAATCCCACGAGTAAATCCATTCTCATTACTGATGCTAGTGAGAAGGGCTTAGGTGCTGTCTTACAACAATGTGGTCCCGGGGGAATGCAAACTATAATGTTCTTGTCAAGAAGTTTGAGGGATCCTGAAACTCGTTACTCGGTTGTAGAGAGAGAGAGTCACTGGCAGTGTTTTGGGCAATAAAAAAACGTAAAAAATTTCTTTGGGGTTTAGACTTTGAAGTACACACTGACCACAAACCTTTGGTAGAAATTTTTAGTAAGAAGGGTTTGGACTTCATTTCTAGTAGGATAACAAAATGGATTATTGGTTTACAGGAATATAATTTTACTCTTAAATACATCCCTGGAATTGATAACGGAGTGGCTGATGTGTTGTCAAGGTTGGTTAACGTTGATCATACTCATGATGTTGCATCGGATGAGGAGGATGAATTGGTGTGTGTGGTGGACCATGATATCATTTCAGAGAAGAGGTGGTGTGAGGAACTGGATCTTGATACAACTCTGTGTGAAGTAATGTCTCTAATAAAAAAAAGGATGGATTAGAATTAAGGATGGTTCAGAATCTACTAAACCATTTTGGGCTGTACGTAATGAGCTATCTGTGGAAAATGGATTGTTGTTTCGTGGTACGAAGCTTGTTCCTCCCAACAGTCTTAGAAAAGAATTGTTTGATTTAGTACATGTAGCTCATTCCGGTTTATCTAAAAGCAAGGAGAGATTACAGATGTCATATTGGTGGCCTGGAATGGATAAGATGGTGGAACGTGTTATAAGAGATTGTGTTCCATGCACCCTGGGTGATAAATCCAAGCGCACACATGTTCAACCCATGATGTTAAGAAGGCGTCCTAGTGGACCTTGGCAAGATGTTGCTTTGGATATTGTTGGTCCAATTCATGGTAAAGGGACACAAACATATTTGTTAGTTGTGATTGATATGTATTCTAGGTGGCCTGAGATTTTCTTTTTATCTGTTGTGGATTCAAACAATGTTATTCAATGTTTGAAAAGCCTTTTTGTTAGAGAAGGGTTACCAGTTTCCATTTTGACAGATAATGGTGTACAATTAATTTCGAAAGAGATGGAAGAATTTCTATTTTCTAGGGGTATTGTCCATAAAACTTGTTCTCTTTATCATCCCGAGGCAAATGGCATGGTTGAGAGATTTAACAAAGTCATCAAAAAACCCATAATTTTAGCGAAATCTATGTCTTTGGATTGGAAAAAAGAGGTCATGGTAAAAATAGAAGAGTATAGGTTATCTCCTCATGCTACGACAGGAAAAACTCCCTTCTTGTTGTTTCGTGGTAGAGTGCCTAATACATGTGTAGAACCACAGTGGGTTAACAAGTATGAATTGGAAAAGGGGAAAGAGAGTGTGTGTGATAAATTATTGGTTCAGAGAATGGAAGAAGAAAAAGCCAGGAAAAGGAAAGAATACTTTGATGTCAAGAATGCTGTAAAGAAAACTGAAGTAAAAATAGGTGATTGGGTTATGATTAAGCGTCCTGGTATAATAGGAAGCTCTACAACCAAATTCATGAAACCTATCAAAGTCATTAAGATTTTCAATAATGCTTTACAAACTCAAGATCATCGCATTTGGAATCTGAACAGAGTGGTGGTTGTTAAGGGTAATGTTGATGGTGATAAAAATATGGATGCATCACGGGAGGATCATACTGCCATGTGTCCCAAACTTATTCTGGACAAAGCATCAAAAAGTGCTAGAAGTTCATCTAGGGTGATTAGAAGACCTGGATATCTCGCTGACTTCGTTTAATTAATCAAAGCTAAGTGTACAGTGTTTGTTCGTTAATGTTGAAATGTAAGGAAGGGAGATGTGTGGTATTTCACTATTGCTTGTTCACATTTCTGTAGTTATCCCAGAATGTAACATCCATGTCATGCCAAAGTGGAATGTTAGACATGTCATTAGGTTCCTGGGATTAGAAGATTCTGAACTAAGTCAGTTGCTTATGACTCCTGCTTGTTGCTGGATGAGATCTTCTCTCTTGGATTAAACATCTTAACTCAGACATCCTGTATCCTGAACTCATTTACCATGGATGTTTCAGACAGCTTTCTATTCTGTTTTCTTTTTCCAAAAAACGACTACATCCACTGAAATCTCTACTTCTTCTTCTTGTTCTAACTGCCAGTTTCACCTCTCTTTCCCTTGGGCAGTTACTTTCTTCCTTCAAATTGATTACTGCCGAATCTGTAACTAAGTCCTTGCTTATGCAGAAATCTGGGTCCTAACGTGATCACTTTCCTACTGCCAACTCAAAAAATCTGAGTTTAATTATTCATAGCTGCAAGGTTTCCCAGGTCCATGTGTGACAATCTGCTCCAGTCCGGGTTTTTATTTATTTGAATTCTGGGACATGTAGTCTTGGCTTTATAATGGAATAAACAAGACTACAAGCCCCAGAATTCAAAGAAAAAAACTTTAACTGGAACAGCCAGTCGCGCATAGACCCGGTAGGGCTGATTGCTCTACCTTTCACGTGCTGACTTAACCTGTCACTTCAGTATCTCTCTTACCCTTTCAATTTCAAATAAGCCATGGTTGTCCAAATGCCGACTTAATGATTTAGAAATATGCCCTATCTCACTGCTTGTTGCAAGGGCCAATAACCTGGGAAGAGTAGTCAATATTTACATGTCTAAAGTTGGGGGAATTCATCTACATTGGATCCTTTAGTGAGATTCATCTCAGCCCACAATACTACTGAATTGGTCCCTGTGGCTAAATTGGTCGATCTTTTTGCAGTATGCTGGGCAAAGGCAGTGTAGTGGCTCTGATTCCATTAAGTCTGCCTGGCACCTTTGACACATTCTCTGTGGCGGCTTCCATCCTTTCTGTCTCAACAGTTGCAAGTTCTAGCTCTGTTTCATCCTGCATGATATCCATTTCTTCTTGGTGATGAAATAAAAACTTGAAACTCGATTCTGATCTAACCAGATATTTTTGGGTGGCCCACCATTAGTGGATAATGTAATCTGGTGACCTTCCCAAGGCTATACCAAAGAGTTTTGTGTTTCTTGTTTCTTTGGTTCTTCGAGATAATAAAGTGGCTTCCACTTTCTTCTGGCCTCTGAAAGTTTTACAAAAGGTTGCTTCTCTTATTACCTTTAACTCAAAGAGACTATTGTCCAGCCCATTATTTCGTTAACCCTGGGTTATGGTAACATCCTCTCTTTGGGCATTCCTAAATTTCTTGTGGCAAGGTTTATATTTTTTTAGAAAAACACAACCAGTCTGATTTCGGGTCTTATTCATCACACTCCCATTTATTCCCATCCAAACATTATCGACTCACCTTTTATGCGACAAAAGTCACTTTTCTTGCAGCCTGACCTTAAAAAGAGGAAAATCAGGACATGTAGGACTGCCATTACCCAGTGCCTTAATCAATCAGACACTCAACTGAACAGTAAGCTGCTAAAGTTTCTAAAGTATCATGAATTAGCCTTAAAAACACACTAGTTCAACCTACAATATAAACAAAACTTTTTGTATTACTGAACGGCAATTTTAATTCTCATTTAAGGAAGTTACACGTGTCTAAATGGTTTTATTATGCACACAAAAACAAATTTTAGGTAACATTTTTATGGTTTTAATTAACCAAACAACAAAGTTTCTACCTACCTAGACTCACACTGTCTTAAAGTCTCTTTACCTTTGTCACTCAGCTATGCCAGCCATGTGTCCCTCCATTTGAAGCGCATCTTTTACGGAACTTTTCCAAGCCCCTAAATTTTGCTATGTTCCTTTTTTGGCAGGTACTTTTATGTTAACACAAGGAGATGATGGGCGGAGCGCTGAAACTTTTCAGACACTCACCCCCAGTCACAGATCTGGGTTGAATCCATCATCGTTCTTTAGCTCACATTGCCACCCCAGTTCAGACACAGGTATATGCAAATCAGTCTTGACCCTGTGCATCATGGGCACAGTCCAGCCCGAACTGCCAAGCCATGTCTTCCCTGGACCGGAAACAAGCATCCTGGGACCGGTTTCGGGCTAACAGCCCTCATCAGCCAGGCTAGCTTGAATCCAGTGGCAAAGTGAGCAAGGGACCCACGTCTGGGCATACCCTGCCAACTTAGGGCGAACAAAGCAAACACAAGGAGATGATGGGCTGAGCGCTGAAACTTTTCAGACACTCACCCCCAGTCACAGATCTGGGTTGAATCCGTCATCGTTCTTTAGCTCACATCACCACCCCAGTTCAGACTCAGCTATATGCAAATCAGTCTTGACCCTGTGCCTCATGGTCACAGTCCAGCCCGAAATGCCAAGCCATGTCTTCCCTGGACCGGAAACAAGCATCCTGGGACCGCTTTCGGGCTAATAGCCCTCATCAGCCAGGCTAGCTTGAATCCAGTGGCAAAGTGAGTAAGGGACCCACGTCTGGGCATACCGTGCCAACTTAGGGCGAACAAAGCCAACACAAGGAGATGATGCGCGGAGCGCTGAAACTTTTCAGACACTCACCCCCAGTCACAGATCTGAGTTGAATCCATCATCGTTCTTTAGCTCACATCGCCACCCCAGTTCAGACACAGCTATATGCAAATCAGTCTTGACCCTGTGCCTCTTGGGAACAGTCCAGCCCGAACTGCCAAGCCATGTCTTCCCTGGACCGGAAACAAGCATCCTGGGACCGGTTTCGGGCTAACAGCCCTCATCAACCAGGCTAGCTTGAATCCAGTGGCAAAGTGAGCAAGGGACCCACGTCTGGGCATACCCTGCCAACTTAGGGCGAACAAAGCAAACACAAGGTGATGATGGGCTGAGCACTGAAACTTTTCAGACACTCACCCCAAGTCACAGATCTGGGTTGAATCCGTCATCGTTCTTTAGCTCACATCGCCACCCCAGTTCAGACACAGCTATATGCAAATCAGTCTTGACCCTGAGCCTCATGGGTACAGTCCAGCCCGAACTGCCAAGCCATGTCTTCCCTGGACTGGAAGCAAGCTTCCTGGGACCGGTTTCGGGTTAACAGCCCTCATCAGCCAGGCTAGCTTGAATCCAGTGGCAAAGTGAGCAAGGGACCCACGTCTGGGCATACCCTGCCAACTTAGGGCAAACAAAGCAAACACAAGGAGATGATGGGCAGAGCGCTGAAACTTTTCAGACACTCACCCCCAGTCACAGATCCGGGTTGAATCCATCATCGTTCTTTAGCTCACATCGCCACCCCAGTTCAGACACAGCTATATGCAAATCAGTTTTGACCCTGTGCCTCATGGGAACAGTCCAGCCCGAACTGCCAAGCCATGTCTTCCCTGGACCGGAGACAAGCATCCTGGGACAGGTTTCGGGCTAACAGCCCTCATCAGCTAGGCTAGCTTGAGTCCAGTGGCAAAGTGAGCAAGGGACCCACATCTGGGCATACCCTGCAAACTTAGGGCGAACGAAGCAAACACAAGGAGATGATGGGCGGAGCGCTGAAACTTTTCAGACACTCACCCTCAGTCACAGATCCGGGTTGAATCCATCATCGTTCTTTAGCTCACATCGCCACCCCAGTTCAGACACAGCTATATGCAAATCAGTCTTGACCCTGTGCCTCATGGGAACAGTCCAGCCCGAACTGCCAAGCCATGTGTTCCCTGGACCGGAAACAAGCATCCTGGGACCGGTTTCGGGCTAACAGCCCTCATCAGCCAGACTATCTTGAATCCAGTGGCAAAGTGAGCAAGGAACCCACATCTGGGCATATACTGCCAACTTAGGGCGAACAAAGCAAACACAAGGAGATGATGGGCGGAGCGCTGAAACTTTTCAGACACTCACCCCCAGTCACAGATCTGGGTTGAATCCATCATCGTTCTTTAGCTCACATCGCCACCCCAGTTCAGACACAGCTATATGCAAATCAGTCTTGACCCTGTGCCTCATTTGAACAGGCCAGCCGAACTGCCAAGCCATGTCTTCCCTGGACCGGAAACAAGCATCCTGGGACTGGTTTCGGGCTAACAGTCCTCATCAGCCAGGCTAGCTTGAATCCAGTGGCAAAGTTAGCAAGGGACCCACGTCTGGGCATACCCTGCCAACTTAGGGCGAACAAAGCAACCACAAGGAGATGATGGGCGGAGCGCTGAAACTTTTCAGACACTTACCCCCAGTCACAGATCTGGGTTGAATCCATCATCGTTCTTTAGCTCACATCGCCACCCCAGTTCAGACACAGCTATATGCAAATCAGTCTTGACCCTGTGCCTCATGGGAACAGTCCAGCCCGAACTGCCAAGCCATGTCTTCCCTGGACCGGAAACAAGCACCCTGGCACCCTGGGACCGGTTTCGGGCTAACAGCCCTCATCAGCCAGGCTATCTTGAATCCAGTGGCAAAGTGAGCAAGGGACCCACGTCTGGGCATACCCTGCCAACTTAGGGCGAACAAAGCAAACACAAGGAGATGATGGGCAGAGCACTGAAACTTTTCAGACACTCACCCCCAGTCATAGATCTGGGTTGAATCCATCATCGTTCTTTAGCTCACATCGCCACCCCAGTTCAGACACAGCTATATGCAAATCAGCCTTGACAATGTGCCTCATGGGAACAGTCCAGCCCGAACTGCCAAGCCATGTCTTCCCTTTACCGGAAACAAGCATCCTGGGACCGGTTTCGGGCTAACAGCCCTCATCAGGCAGGCTAGCTTGAATCCAGTGACAAAGTGAGCAAGGGACCCACGTCTGGGCATACCCTGCCAACTTAGGGCGAACAAAGCAACACTATGAAACTCCTTGCCTACATCTTTCCAACTTACATCTAATCATATCTTTTTACATAGGCTGTTAAAACTCAGGGGCCGATTCCGATCTCGGTCGGAGACGCACCTAACACCATTCGGCCGGGAAAAAAGCCAGGCGAATGCCTGTTTCCCGACCGATCCGCACATAATTCCGAACGAGCAAGTACGATGCGCACAACTGTATACATTCCGACCCAGTCGTACTCACCCAATGCAGGTCCTGTTTACCGACCGAGGCGGATCCGGAAACGCAAAATCGAGTCGCACGGAAGCCAAAATACAGCCCCGTCCGGCCAAGTACGATGCGCTTTCTGTACGCGCCGAACCCGTCGCTACGCACAGCACGTCAAAGCATCCGGGAGAGGCGCACATAAGCTCCGATTCGCGCCACAACACGATCCACGGCTACGAGACGAACACGCCAGCGACGAGGACGAGGCGAAGCAAAGAAAAAGACGAACGAGACGAACCAACCATGAATCCCATCGTGCCGATCCTACCAATATTCTACATCTACTACCGGAACAGGCACGGACGCGTACGGCGCAGAAGGTAAGTCAGACACCAACCACAAAAACAAACTACACGTACCCGACATATCACACACACACAGAGGGATGCAGAAATTACGTGCAACAGCAGCACCATAGGGGCGGGATGGCCATCAGCAATGCCACATATACACATAGGGCCCTGGATGCCTACCACCACTACCACCCCTACTAAAGGGGGTGCCAGATGCCTACCACTACAACCACCCTTACCCAGGGGGTGCCAGATGCCTACCACTACTACCACCTCTACCCAGGGGGTGCCAGATGCCTACCACTACTACCACCTCTACCCAGGGGTGCCAGATGCCTACCACTACTACCACCTCTACCCAGGGGGTGCCAGATGCCTACCACTACTACCACCTCTACCCAGGGGTGCCAGATGCCTACCACTACTACCACCTCTACCCAGGGGGTGCCAGATGCCTACCACTACTACCACCTCTACCCAGGGGTGCCAGATGCCTACCATTACTACCACCTCTACCCATGGGGGCTGGATGCCTGTCACTACTACCACCTCTACCCAGGGGTGCCAGATGCCTACCACTACTACCACCTCTACCCAGGGGTGCCAGATGCCTACCACTACTACCACCTCTACCCATGGGGGCTGGATGCCTGTCACTACTACCACCTCTACCCAGGGGTACCAGATGCCTACCACTACTACCACCTCTACCCATGGGGGGCTGGATGCCTGTCACTACTACCACCTCTACCCAGGGGGTGCCAGATGCCTACCACTACTACCACCTCTACCCAGGGGGTGCCAGATGCCTACCACTACTACCACCTCTACCCAGGGGGTACCAGATGCCTACCACTTCTACCACCTCTACCCAGGAGGTGCCAGATGCCTACCACTACTACCACCTCTACCCAGGGGTGCCAGATGCCTACCACTACTACCACCTCTACCCATGGGGGGCTGGATGCCTGTCACTACTACCACCTCTACCCAGGGGTGCCAGATGCCTACCACTACTACCACCTCTACCCAGGGGTGCCAGATGCCTACCACTACTACCACAGTAGAGGTGGTAGTAGTGGTAGGGGTGCCAGATGCCTACCACTACTACCACCTCTACCCAGGGGTGCCAGATGCCTACCACTACTACCACCTCTACCCAGGGGGTGCCAGATGCCTACCACTACTACCACCTCTACCTATGGGGGCTGGATGCCTGTCACTACTATCACCTCAACCCATGGGGGCTGGATGCCTGTCACTACTACCACCTCTACCCAGGGGGTGCCAGATGCCTACCACTACTACCACCTCTACCCATGGGGGCTGGATGCCTGTCACTACTACCACCTCTACCCAGGGGGTGCCAGATGCCTACCACTACTACCACCTCTACCCAGGGGGTGCCAGATGCCTACCACTACTACCACCTCTACCCAGGGGGTGCCAGATGCCTACCACTACTACCACCTCTACCCATGGGGGGCTGGATGCCTACCACCAACAACACCCCCACTCACAGGATGGCTAATACATGACACAACAAGCACACACCAACATAAACAATGCAACATAAAGACATCCCCCCAACACCATGACAAGCGTGTGTAGACTGTGTCAAATGCCTACAACACTGAACATGACTTCGAACATACAATGTGACCCCCTATCACATGTGCCACACATAAATGTGTGTGGCCCCCACAATGCAAGCAGACCATGACCACTGTGGCAATGGGGTCCAACCCCCATCATCACAGTGACCAAAATGTAAGTGTGGGGTCCATAGCTGAAGCACATCTTGAACATTGTGGCAATGGGGTTCAAACCCCCATCATCACAGTGACCAAAATATCAGTGTGGGGTCCATAGCTGAAGCACATCTTGAACATTGTGGCAATGGGGTTCAAACCCCCATCATCACAGTGACCAAAATGTAAGTGTGGGGCCCATAGCTGAAGCACATCTTGAACATTGTGGCAATGGGGTTCAAACCCCCATCATCACAGTGACCAAAATGTAAGTGTGGGGCCCATAGCTGAAGCACATCTTGAACATTGTGGCAATGGGGTCCAAACCCCCATCATCACAGTGACCAAAAGGTAAGTGTGGGGCCCATAGCTGAAGCACATCTTGAACATTGTGGCAATGGGGTTCAAACCCCCATCATCACAGTGACCAAAATGTAAGTGTGGGGCCCATAGCTGAAGCACATCTTGAACATTGTGGCAATGGGGTCCAAACCCCCATCATCACAGTGACCAAAAGGTAAGTGTGGGGCCCATAGCTGAAGCACATCTTGAACATTGTGGCAATGGGGTTCAAACCCCCATCATCACAGTGACCAAAATGTAAGTGTTGACATTGAAAAGCTGCAACTGCCAAACTGCATGGATGATTCCTGGTCACAGAACAACAAACACATCAGTGGCAAAGTAGTGCTTGTGTCCCATAGCAACATAGATTGGGGGAGGCAAACACTGCAGTGCAAATGAGACATACCTTTGGCCATGTGCAGACAAACATCACCCATGGGGGCTGACACTGTCAACAATCATCAATGACACAATGACAGAAGTGACCATGATAATGCAGACCCACATATTTGCACCAATGGGCACACAAATGCAGATACCCTGTGGAGACTGTAGATGTGAGGTGAACAGATACCATACCATGGCAGCAATGGGACACACAAACAATGATCATTGTGCTGACTGATGACCTAGGAGTCCCAGGGACAGCAGGGGAAACCCACCAAACAACATACAGCCAATGGCACACTAAAGATATGCCAATGCAGTGGTGCTGATGCACAAACACAAACAGGCAGACCCACACTGCACATCAAACACAACAGGTGAGGGGGGTGCCAGTGTCCCCAGGCAACCACACAACACATGATGAGGCCTGAATACCAATTACACAGATGTGCATACAGTGCCACACAAAGGTAACTCATGGATCCAAATACCCTATGTGGACAATCAGGCATTGTTAGATGAGAGGGAGCACAAATCACACATGTCACACAAGCATGTAGGAACAGCAACTGACACAGCAAGACACAGAGACACCACAGCACTATCCCCAGGGTCCCCACAATGTGGTGACCCTGGGCTGCATTACAATCCCACTGTGATGACAAAGCTAGATGTCGTTCACACTGTGAACCACAGTCATGTGTCCTGAGCAACAAACTACCATCACACCTACACAAGCACAAATCAATCAGCACGGCCAGTAAGCCAAGGCCAACATGGAGCCAGAGGTCTAGCCGTGCAACAACTCTCATCTGCACACACTCAACACCACACACCTCGACCTCCAACAATGTGCAGCAGTGAAGCTCACATGCACTGGTGACATTGCACATGCACCCATGACAATCCCATGGGTGGTGGTGGGAACCAAGGTGCAGAAACACATCACACATGGTCAGTCAACAAGACTCCTGAATGTCTGACACACTGCACACTACGCTGTACATGGACATGACGGCAATACCACACCAACCAATGGGATCCCAGCCACAGTCCCACACCAATGAAGAAGCCAAGGTCACCCACAAAGAACACACATAGACAACTACCAACATTGCAGCCCTGACCCTGAGGAGTGCCAGCAGTCACACACACAACGTGTCACAATCACTGAAAGCTAACACAAACTGGAAATCACATGACAGGTGTAAACAACAAGTGCCAAGGGGAATCCTGACTGTGACCCATCTGCGTCTGCCCACAAACTCAGCCCTGACAGCAAACACACCTATGGCTGACACCCTGATGACCAGTAATGTGCCATGCACCCACATCACAGAGAACCCAGGTAGAAGACTTTGTGGGAACATAGGTCAACTCAGCAAGCATCACAAACAGGAACACCACTAGGGATCCCAGCATGCACAGCAAAATTGAAGTGAATACACAGACATGCTCATACAACACACACCTTGGGTGCAGGAGATGTCACAGGAGTACACACTGCCATGAGGGGACTCCACTCCTGTGTGAGGAAAGCTGTGCCATATGTTGCCTCAGTAGGGCTCCATCATGTCAGCAGAACACTTGGTCACACAGTCAACAATTTGCACCAAATGAAGGCTCCCGTCACATCAGCCTGGTCATGGGAGTGTCAACGAAATCATCAGCACAGATCCAACACACATGTATAGCAAGTTGCACTGACAACACAGATGAGTCCTTCCCCATTGATGCCCAAACCTGCATGTCCAGTGGAGATGGCCACACGGTCAGGGAAGTAGACTAATTGAACAATGGCAAGCACAACAGATGTGCAGGGGTGGAAGCCACAGATGTGACATTGCTAATGTAAGTAGGAAATCCCATTGCCAAATATTGAAAACATGACACCCTCAGATGCTGCTAAGGATGACATGGATACACCACAGGATAGGACACATTCCCCCTGGACCACATGGGTTCCTGAACAGTAACACTTCATTTTCATGAGACCAAATAACACCATCACTGCAGCAAGGGCAGGGTTAGCATCATCAACATCATGTACATCAGAAGCAAAAGCACTAGAGAACAGAAAGTTGCTTTATTCAGCATATGTGGGTTCAAAAGTTGAAGTCCAGTAAAAAGAAACAAAGGCCAATGGCCAGTCCATCCTGAAAGTCAAAACAGGGTGACAGTGGCAGATGTCACCCTACGCATGCCTGCACTGATAAAAACCAGGGACAATCCCCTCGGAGTGGTATATGGGGGCAGGCCAGGCACCGCAGGGACAGGATCAGGGCTCACCAGAAGGAGGCAGGGAAGGGGTGGTGGGTGCTGGAGAGCCACTGACAACTGCAGTGGAGGTGTCTGACATGGTGTGTGCCGGCACAACTGGGGGCATGACTCAGATGGTGTGGGTGCCGGCACGACTGCAGTGGACCGTGCAGATGGAGTGGACAGGTTCCCCACTGCAGTGCCCAAGTCAGACAGAGTGGTAGTGGACTCCACTGCAGTGCCTACCTCCAGGGGAGGAGAATGGGGATCAGGTAAGGTGGGCAGGCAGAGGGGGAGGACACCGTCTCCACACCAGTGGCACAGACAAGCGCAGCGGGGGTGTGGGGCCGGAAGAGCAAGTGGCAGGGGGAGAATGCCTGATCTTTTTTGGGATGGTGTATCTGTGGGTGGGGGAACCTGGGGCAGGGTGTGGTGGGGGCACCTGTGGAGTGGGGGCCTGAG
Source organism: Calotriton arnoldi (assembly GCA_963921515.1). Taxonomy (NCBI): domain Eukaryota; kingdom Metazoa; phylum Chordata; class Amphibia; order Caudata; family Salamandridae; genus Calotriton; species Calotriton arnoldi. The sequence continues at coordinate 226,189 of CAWUFW010012654.1, read as the reverse complement.
GGATGGAGGAAGGAGAATTGGTGCCTGAGCTGCAGGGCGGCGGCGGGGTCTTGCTCTTCCGGGTCCGGGGGGACTTGCGGATGGGGGCGTCAGTCGGTCTGCGCCTGGGGGAGGGTGTCCTGGGGCGAGGGGCACTCCGCTCCGTGTGGGTGGGCTTCCTCTTCCCCCTGAATGCTGGATCAGCTGGATTGGAGGGGAAGAGGCCGAGGTCACTGAGGAAGAGCCGCTGTGCCTTTGGGGTTGCAGGTGAGGCAAGGGAGGGGGCTTTGGAGGGAGAGGCAACTGAGGACTGCGCAGTGCTCGTGGATGCGTGTGTGTGTGCCTGGGCCCCATCCCCTGTGAGTGTGGTTTCAGTCCCCTGACTGTGCGTGCGTGTGCGTCTTGTTTTTGGTGTGTGTGACTGTGAGCTGCTCGTGTCTGTGCTGGTGTGTGCCTGTGCCGGTGTGTGTGTGCTTGGGACAGGTAAGGTGCTGGGGAGTGTGGATGGGGCAGAGGCAGGAGGGGTGAGGGACTGTTGGAGGAGGGACACTGCTGCCGTCAGGGAGGAGTCCATGGACCTATTGCCCCTCTGTAGGGCAAACATGCCCGATGAGATGCCCTCCATGAACGACACCAGCTGAGTCAACAGAGTGGTGTGGGCATGGAGGACACTCAGTATCGCTGTCTGCCCTACATGGAGCTGGCGAAGGAGGTACACAGACTCCTCACTCAGGGCAGCAGGGGACACAGGGACAGGGGGTGCGGTGCCTGGCCCGAAGGAGACATGCTCCCGAACATGTGAGCCTCCACGGACCTCGGGAATGGGAGCCGATGGGAGGGCGGTGGTGGTGGTGGTGGCGGGGACAGCAACACTAGCTGGGGTGTGGTGGCTGCTGACACCCCCATCCACAAGGGAGTCATCCTCCGAGCTGCTGTGGTCCTCAGCTGAGGTGGATGCTGCTGAGGCCTCCTCGGTGTGGCTCCCCTCGCCCTCCGTGCCACTGGGTCCCTCCGACCACTCCTCGGCTGCTGACCCAGTCTGGCTCTGCGGCTCCTCCTGGTCCATGGTGCTGTCCCCTCCTGTGGCCGTGGATGTATCTGCAAACAATAGGGAAACAGACAGACATCAGTCACCTGCACCGAACGCACACACCACATTAAGTACAGCACATTACAGAGCAAGCCCTGGCATCCTTAGTTGAACATTGCCAAAAGTGCCCAAACAGAATAGGAGAAGCCAATTGTCAGTCTGATGGTCAACCATGGAACTCACATCCCTCCTGGCCTTGCACCCATCTGTCTGGTGTCTGTTGGATGGCAATACCCCAGTGTGGACACATGCACCACCTACACAGTAGTTGGACAGTGCAGGAAACACGGTGAAGCATGTGAACATGCACACATCACAACTCTTGCCACTGAGTCAGTACAGGTGTCCGGATGAAAGGGATGCCCAGTGTCAAATATGAAATGCATGTGATGCATACCAGCGACAGACACCATGATGCACCCATGTCCTGATAGCCATTGCCACAATGGTGTGCATGTAGCACATGTCACTCCCCTGCAGGATCACTCATAGGAAGTTACATGCCATGGCACAGGCATGCCTGCTAAGTCATACATCACTGTCTCCAGTCACATGGGCAGGGCAGCCAGACAACAACAGTCTGCACTGTGTCACAATAGTAGGTCATGGGGAATGCAAGTCCTGGAGCTAAACAAGTGCACATGTACATCCCCCACACACCACATCATCTGAACCCTTATCTGTCCAGGTCATACCGATTGGACATATGGGAGACCTGTAACACAACCCTCTGAACCTGAGCACCTCACAATCTGCTGTGAATGGGAAACAGCTGCCTGACCTTCACATTCGCATACCCCAGTCTGCACGGGCAGGTGATCAAACACCTATGTGTCACACAAGTATCGTCTCCTATGGTCACATCTCCGGTGGCATGCTGAGCCCCAACCGAGAAACACCCCAGCAGTCCTGACAACGAAGCCACAGCACACTGACACAGAGGCAGACACCTGAGGGGACATATCACTGAGCATAACGTGTCAGCTGATACACGGGAGTGGGAGTACAGAGTGTATTGTATGTCCTGGAGTAGGCATGACTGTCCTGCCCCACATGAATGAGGGATGAGCCCTGGACAGTAGGCAGCTGGCTAAGTATGTGTGACACACGTAATATACACACTCCTGGGGCCCAAACATTGTTCCCACCCGCAGCATGGGTGTGTGCCAGATACCCCAGGCACATGTGGTGGATCAGCTCAGCAATTGGACCACATATCAAAGTAACACGCAGATTACATATCAGAACACAGGCATTGTGTAAGCAATGGACCCACCCATGATGCCCACCACAGAGTTAGGGGAACAGATGCTGTCCCCACCTTGAGTCAAGCAAACAGCAAGGACACAGTACCCAAGTGACACAATTCCCTGACTGCAAGGGCCACACCTGGGTATCAGATGAGGAGTGGGCAGTGCACAATCGAGGGACATGGGCCCAGGACCACATGACTGATGTACTGTGGAAGTTTAACCAGGCCAGAGGAGGGCACATAGCATGGCAGACAAAGTTCACAATGCAGTCATGGACTCACCCGCTCCTTGCTGCTCTCTGGCCTTCAGCTGCCCATCCAGATCAGGGAAGACCACCGCCAGGATCCTGAGCATGTGGGGGGTCAGGGTCCGGTGTCCGCCCCTCCTGCGAGGAGGCAACAGCTTCAGCTGGACCCGTGCGATCCTCCGGGTCCAGCCCCGAAGGTCCTGCTACCTCTTCTGGCAGTTGCGGATCCGGCGCTTGTAGTCCCCCACGGATCTCACTGCCCGGACGATGGTCGGCCATATCTTCTGCTTCTGGTGGGCATCAACCTGTGAGGATGACAAAGTGAGAATGCTATTACTACACATGCAACATATCTGTGCATTACACAGTTGGATATACATGTCTCAATCACAGGGGCACATGATGTACACAGGCAGTGCAACGATGGCTATGGACAGTATGCCAGCAGTTACTACATGGTATCATTGCCTGGGAAGTAAAACCTTGTTTAAATGCACTGTCACTGCACTATACCTGTTCAGTGCATGTAACTACACACTATGGGGGGTGACAACTACTCAGTGAGCCTGCTAGCCAGTGGCGTGCAGACTGTTAGCCTTGCTAGTCAGACAACATGCACATTTAGTAAGGCAGTGGACAGCACACTCACCTGCTCCCCTGCTTTCCCATACAGCTTGCTGTACTGTGGAAGGAGGCTGTCCAGCAGGGCCTGGTTCTCCTCAGTGCTGAAGGCTGGGGCTCTCTCCACAGTACGTGCCATTGCAGGGTCCAGAGGGTGCAGATACAGCAGCAGTGGTGGTGGCAGATGTCGTCCTGGAGCATGTAGTGCAGGCAAGTGAGCTCTCAGGGGAACAGCCAGCATTATATGTGTGCTGCAGAGGCAGATACTGTCCCATGTGTCCAAAGTGATAGGTCCAAGTCGTTTGCATCTTCTGAATCTGGCCAATCCATGGAATTCCACCACTTACGCACGCCCACAGCATCCTTCAAAAGTTCAACTTCATAACACCCATGAATTTGCAACATTGTTGTGGGTGACCAACTGAATTTCCAGCATCAGACTCGTTCAAGATTTGAAAACGCGTCAGTTGCCAGGCCAGGCCATAGCCAATGTGTGCGCACCGATCGGTCCATTGCTGTTCAACGCGTACCCGGGATACAACGCGTACCCGCACACATTGAATGCAATGGGCCGGCCGGGCACACCGATCGGTCCATTGCTGTTCAACGCGTATTGCGGATACAACGCGTACCCGCTCACATTGTATGCAATGGGCCGGCCGGGCACACCGATCGGTCCATTGCTGTTCAACGCGTATTGCGGATACAACGCGTACCCGCTCACATTGAATGCAATGGGCCGGCCGGGCACACCGATCGGTCCATTGCTGTTCAACGCGTATTGCGGATACAACGCGTACCCGCTCACATTGAATGCAATGGGCCGGCCGTGCACACCGATCGGTCCATTGCTGTTCAACGCGTATTGCGGATACAACGCGTACCCGCTCACATTGAATGCAATGGCCAATGTGTGCGCACCGATCGGTCCATTGCTGTCCAACGCGTATTGCGAATACAACGCGTACCCGCTCACATTGAATGCAATGGCCAAAGTGTGCGCACCGATCGGTCCATTGCTGTCCAACGCATATTGCGAATACAACGTGTACCCGCTCACATTGAATGCAATGGCCAATGTGTGCGCACCGATCGGTCCATTGCTGTCCAACGCGTCCATGTACAAGTCGCTGGCATATGTCACCATGCCTGTCACAGGTGAACATATGCCAGCCACATATACTTCCCAGGGAGTGAGGGGCACACCTACAACACCACAGCCTGTCCACACTGTATCCTAAGGCATGTAAGGCTGCATTACCTATTCCGTGTATGGGGGTGAACATGTTGTTCTGTGGGTGTCACTTGGGGGCAGCCACCCCCAGGCTGTGCACGTGTTCATGGGGACAGATTCCTTGGTGTTTCGTGTACATGACCACTGTGATGTGCAACTGTTCATTCCTGAGCATGTGGCATGGTCACATTTCACGGTGGTGTATGTGTATGTCATGTCACATACCCCCTGAGTCCCATGTGGGACGGTATGTACGTCCAAGGGTGACCCATTGCCACAATAGTGATGGTCCTCCACAGTCTGTGTGCATGTTGTGTTTACAATGTCTCTGATTCCATGTGCACAATGGGAGACAGTCTCCACATCCACGTTGTTTGTGCATGGACTTTGATGTTGTGCGTGTGTGTGTCACAGACGTCCATGTCTGTCCTGCCGAGGCAACAGGGACCACTACCTGTGGGGGTCATGGTTGTTTTGCTGTGGTGTATTCATGATACACCATGTCATGCCAGTGTCCATGTGGCAATACAGGGTCCCTGGGAATCTACCTGTCGTAGAGCTGTGATGCCTGGGGCACATCTGTCCTCACATGTCACTGTGGGGTGTGTTTGGAACGTGGCAGCAGGAGATGGGAACTGTGACACGGCCTCATCATATCCCATGGCACAACCTGGGACTTGTTGATGCCACTTGTTGAACTGTGATGTTAGATGTTGGCCATGTATGTGCCATACATGTCCTTACGGAACTGCACACATCATGTACTTGTGCCTCATAAGGATGTATCATGTGATATTGAGTATGGTCAATGCCACATATGTGGGGTGACTGACAATCTTTCTTTCTTCACCTATGCACTGCAAGGCACCAGCTGTCCATAGACCATTCCCTGACCTTGCAACCATGGTGGAACGGGACTGCATCCGACGGTACCGCTTCACCAGGCCGCTGATTGAGGTATTGACGGTGCGGTTGGCCCCACATTTGCAAGCTGGCCGGACATACCCTACAGCGCTGACCCCCAAGGTGAAGGTGATGGCAGCCCTACACTTCTTTGCCACCGGTACCTTTCAACACACTGTGGCGACTGCTGGTGGGATGTCACAGACCATGTTCAGCAGTGTGCTCCGCGATGTTTTGGAGGCTATGTTGATATACCTGAACCAGTACATCTATTTCTCTAGACTCCAACAACTCACTGACGTGAAGAGTGCCTTCTATGCCCTGGGGAGGATGCCGCATGTCATTGGCTCCATTGATGGGACACATGTTGCTTTGGTACCACCACAGGCCCAAGAGCAGGCATACAGGAACCGCAAACACTACCACTCGGTCAATGCACTGGTGGTATGTCTTGCAGATATGAGCATCTCACACGTCTGTGCGCGTTTCCCCGGTTCTGCACACGATGCCTACATGATGAGGAGTAGTCGCATCCCGAGGATGATGTCACAGATGCGGAACCAGCGTGCCTGGCTTGTTGGTGTGTACTGACTTTGTATCATTGTGTGTGTTCTGCAATGTAGTGTTCCACACTCTTTTCCAACTCAGCTAATGTGCAATTGTCTGTATGTAGGTGACTCCGGATACCCCAACATGCCGTGGTTGCTGACGCCCCTCAGGAACCCTGTGACACCAGTCCAGATGCGCTACAATGAGGCACATGGTCAGACCAGGAGAGTGATTGAGCGGACATTTGGTCTCCTGAAGAGCCGCTTCCGCTGCCTGGACAAGACAGGAGGGGCCCTCCCATATGCTCCAGCAAAGGTGTGCAAGATTGTCATCATCTGCTGCATGCTACACAACCTGGCAGTGCGGAAGGAGTTGCCTCTGATCCTGGATGACGATGACCAACATCCGCCACCTGTGGAGGATCCTGGCCTGGACCACGATGCCAGTGATGATGATGATGATGATGATGATGATGATGATGATGATGGTGATGTCCGCACACAGCTCATCACCAACTTCTTCAGCTGAATGTGAGTATCCAGAGATGTCATGTCAGTGATGTGAGTATGCATGATATGTGTTGGTGGTGCTCTGGTGCTGTTTGAGTGTGTCCATGTGCTACATGACTGTATGCGTGTAGCGATGTGTCCTTACAGGTAGTCTGTACTCCCCAACAGTGTTGACATGCTAACTTGGTTCTGGGTGGGTATCTTTTGACATGTATTGGGCATGAGTATTGCAGTTCTGTCCTGTTCTTCAGTGCTTTTGACTGTGTTTCATTTCTGTCCTTCACAGGGTACTTTCAGAGTCGTTTGGTCAACTGTGATCCCCGACACCGTGATCCGACTTCCAGGGTGGTAGCTGTCGTGTCCCTACAGGTGATGTGCGCCACACCCATGGACTTCCTTCCTTCTACACTTGTTGACTGTGTGCCCGCTGCCAGGTGGGATTACCTTGCATCTGTAGTGGTTACAACATGTTGCAAATGTGTAATAAACCTGTGCTTCACTTTGTGATGTGCGTTGTCTGTGGTCACACATCTGACATTTGCTTACTGCACCAGTGGGCTAGTTGACAAAGACTGTGAATAGGTGTTGTGTCTGTGCATTGCACCGTATTTCCTGGCAACATCTGTGTAGGCGATGAGTCAGATGGCCTAGGTGTGTATATGTTGTGTAGCCCTGGTGGTGTGTCTCCCTCATATGTGTCACGTTGCCATGACTCACATGCCTGTGTTGTACTTGCTGTAGCAGTTAGCATGCACAGTGTAATTTCGTAGGTCATCATCTCCATGACAGAAACCACGTTTGAATCACAACAGAGGCAGGTATGGTGTATTAGTGTGTTTATTGTCATACATGTGTGTGTATAGTGCACAGGATGGTGGGTGCTGTACATTTTGATTGCAATCCAAAGTTTCTAGATGAATTGGAAGTCCTGGTAGCAGAAATTTCCTGAATAAAGTCCACAGTCATCTGATACATTGGTCCAACTTGTACTCCCCATGTCATGTGGGGGAGTTGTGTTGCAGTCAACAGGGTGAACAGTTTGCGCACAAAGGTGATAATCCAGAACACTTTTAGGCTTCCTGGGGGTTGCACATGGCCATTGGCCTCTCAGTTGCCCCTCCTCGGACGACCCCTCTTCTTTGGGGGGGGGACCCTCAAGTGCAGGCTGCTGCGGTGCAGGGGACTCTCCGCCAGAGTCATCCTCCCTCCCTGTGGCAGTTGCAGTTGTTTCAGCACCAGATGTTGTGGGCACACAGGGAGGTGTTGACTGGTTGCTGCTCATCTGGCGGAGGCATTGTAATATGTCCCTATGCACCGCCGTCATCTCTTGCAGTGTGTCCCACTTGGACTCCACGCGGGACATGTGTAAGTCCAAGCGTGCATTATGGGCAGCCTGCTGCTGTTTAATGTCCCTGAGGAGCCCCACTGCCTGGCTGAGGTCTCCGGTGCTGGACTGGTACGCATCGGCTATGCGTACCAGTTGTGGGTCATCATGCAGTCCAGACCCCTCTGCGATCAGCGACCTCTGTCTCCCACCCCTCCCACCACCCCTGGCGACACGTGCAGTACCTGAGGTGGCACGCACAGGTGACCCTGGGCCCCCTTGGGGGTTGTTGGTGGTGTTGATGTCCATAGCCCCACGTTGGTCCAGGGTCCCTGTGCTGGTGGTGGTGGTGCTCCTTGGTCTGTCCATGTCGGCAGGGGTGGTATGTGTGTTGACAGTCGTTGGAGGGGTGGGTGCAGGGGGTGCAGCTGGTGGTCCTGCTGGTGCTGCATGATGACTTGCTCCGGAGGTGCCAGGTAGGTCTTCGTCATCCGAGGAGGGCAGAGGCTGTTCCACACCAGTGAGCTCCGTTTCCCCTTGTGCCTGGGACGGGGAATCCTCAGCGTCTGCTGCTGTGTCCCCATCATCACCTGTTTTTGGGAGACACACACAATGTATGTTATGTTTCTGCAGGCATCAATGGTTGACACACCTGACAGTTGTGACAGTACCTCTGGATGCGGGCCTGTACATTGCATTGTCCTAAGTTGTCACAGTCAGAGGTTGATATTGGTGTAGCACATTGTCCTGCATACTTTGGGCATTTCTATATGAATGTTGGGGTGTGTACATGGTCTGCATTGGTTATATTTGGTAGACATCCGGCCCTCCTTCCCACCCAGCCAGATATTCCACCATGGAACGTGCTTCCATTGCAGGGAGGGCAAGTTGTCTTTCAGGATGTCAGTCAGTGGTGTCCTGCTGTTGGTTGGTGCACAGTTGCCAGCAGGGCCTTGTGCTCCCCACAGCAGTACCCAGTGTCAGCCATCTTGTCAGTACTTTTCCACTCCCTGTGATGTGCGCATGGTTCAGGGTGGTGTTGATGGGACAGTTGTGGGGGTGACCAATATCTGTGACTACCACTCCCATCAGGCTATTGCCTCAACCCCACTTCCCAGCATGCCCATACTTACTTGCTTTTGGGTGGACTTCACTGTGTGTGAGTGTGAGAGCAATGGCAAGATGGCTGACAGTGGTGTCCTGCTGTTGGTTGATGCCCAGTTCCCAGCAGGGCCATGTGCTCCCCACAACTGAGCACCAGTGTCAGCCATCTTTGAAGTTGCTTTTGACTCCCTGAGAGGTGTGCATGCTTGGGTGTGAGCTTGCTGGGCCATGTGGGTGGGGGATGTTGGGCTGTGACTACCACTCCCATCATGCTATTGCCTCCACCCCACTTCCCAGCATGCCCATACTTACTTGCTTTTGGGTGGACTTCACTGTGTGTGAGTGTGAGAGCAATGGCAAGATGGCTGACAGTGGTGTCCTGCTGTTGGTTGGTGCCCAGTTCCCAGCAGGGCCATGTGCTCCCCACAAGTGAGCACCAGTGTCAGCCATCTTTGAAGTGGCTTTTGACTCCCTGTGAGGTGTGCATGCTTGGGTGTGAGCTTGCTGGGCCATGTGGGTGGGGGATGTTGGGCTGTGACTACCACTCCCATCATGCTATTGCCTCCACCCCACTTCCCAGCATGCCCATACTTACTTGCTTTTGGGTGGACTTCACTGTGTGTGAGTGTGAGAGCAATGGCAAGATGGCTGACAGTGGTGTCCTGCTGTTGGTTGATGCCCAGTTCCCAGCAGGGCCATGTGCTCCCCACAACTGAGCACCAGTGTCAGCCATCTTTGAAGTGGCTTTTGACTCCCTGTGAGGTGTGCATGCTTGGGTGTGAGCTTGCTGGGCCATGTGGGTGGGGGATGTTGGGCTGTGACTACCACTCCCATCATGCTATTGCCTCCACCCCACTTCCCAGCATGCCCATACTTACTTGCTTTTGGGTGGACTTCACTGTGTGTGAGTGTGAGAGCAATGGCAAGATGGCTGACAGTGGTGTCCTGCTGTTGGTTGATGCCCAGTTCCCAGCAGGGCCATGTGCTCCCCACAACTGAGCACCAGTGTCAGCCATCTTTGAAGTGGCTTTTGACTCCCTGTGAGGTGTGCATGCTTGGGTGTGAGCTTGCTGGGCCATGTGGGTGGGGGATGTTGGGCTGTGACTACCACTCCCATCATGCTATTGCCTCCACCCCACTTCCCAGCATGCCCATGCTTCCTTCCTTTTGACTCTGCTTCCCTGTGGTGTTGTGTGCCTGTGCTGACAAGATGGCTGACAGTGTTATCCTGGGGTTAGTTTTGCTACAAGTCCCATGTGTGTCCCTGTGCTTCACACTGCATGACCCAGGGTTGTGGTTCTTTGTGGGATATTTGATTAGAGTGTGAGGCAATGCATTCTCCCAGGTGAGTTGTGTGGAGTTTGTGTTAGGGTGTGTGTGAGTGGAGCTGCTGGTAACTATGGTCAGTGCTGTCAGTCCTCCTTCCCACCCAGCCAGATTTTCCACCATGGAACGTGCTTCCGTTGCAGGGAGTGCAAGTTGTCTTTCAGGATGTCAGTCAGTGGTGTCCTGCTGTTGATTGGTGCACAGTTGCCAGCAGGACCTTGTGCTCCCCACAGCAGTAGCCAGTGTCAGCCATCTTGTCAGTTGTTTTCCACTCCCTGTGATGTGAGCATGGTTCATGGTGGTGTTGATGTGCGCATTGTGAGGGTGGGCAATATCTGTGACTACGACTCCCATGATGCTATTGGCTACACTGACTTGCCCAGCATACACAGGATTCCTTCCTTTCAGTGGGCTTCACTGTGAGGTGGTGTTGTAGTGGTGGCTACATGTCTGGATGTGTTTGTTAGTTATATTTGTGCCATTGCCTAGCTGTAGTTGTAGTTGTGTTTGTACATGTGATGACACAGTTACATATCACTATGAGATGGCATGTGTTGTGTTTATCTGACTGACATACACATTTTGGGATGATTCTGTTCTGGTTGGTGTGTATTTGCTAAGGGTGCATGGTTTGACTCTCCCCTTGACAGTGATGTGTGTGTATTGTCACACAATATTGTGTACATTTGTTGTGTACTCACCAGGCTCTGGGATGATTTCTAGTCCATATACGCTCACTGGTGGTAGGATGGCCCGCACCTTCCCCTCCCAGGGCCTGAGGTATACTGGTTTGGCAGGAGGGCCACTGCCGGTGTGTTGGCTCAAGAGGTAGTCCTTCTTCAACAGCTCCCTGACCCTCCTGCGCACGTCATACCACCTGTTCTGGATGTCTCCCTTTGTGCGCAAACATGGTGATTGTGCGTTCACCCTGTCGACAATCCTCTCCCACATCTTGGTTTTCTGCGACATGGGTGTCTGTGGACCAGTGTACCAAACAGCTGTGGCTCTACCCTGAGGATCTCATCTACCAGGACTTCCAATTCACTATCTAGGAACTTATGATTCTTCTTTGGGGGCATGGTGATGGGTGGTGATGGTGAGTGATGTGTGTGTTGGTGTGCAGGTGAGGGTGTGTGAGTGTGTGTTTTGCTGGGTGTATGTGAGGGTGCTATTTGTTGAGGTGCTGATGGTGTGTGGCTTGTGTGATGGATGAGCTGTGGGTGGGTGTGTGGTTGCTGTCTGTTGAGTGCTGGCAGGTAATTTGAATTTGCAAAGGATCATGGTTGGGATTTGTGTCCTTTATATGGGTGGAGTTGTGGGTGTGTCTTTGTTCCCTGTCCCCCCCCCAGTATTTATTGCCTTTCTAATTGCTTGTTTGGCCTTTTTTTGTGTGTTTTTGCCTTAGTACTTTTTGTGCATGTAGGAGACGTTCTTGTGACCGAGTCGGACCCTGCAGTTGTCTCGTACGAGCTTCTCCGAGTCGTTCACGCTGTGTTTGTGCTGTTTTCTATGCTGCGTACGCGTCGGTCGCGGTGTATTGGGTTGGTTCGGCTCGCAGTTTTGTATGCGTGTCGGTCGTACGGCTTGGGCTCCGTGCGACTCGGTCGTGTTTTCCACGCGTTGCATCGTACTTGGCGGGTAGGAGTTCGCGGGTACGTTTCGTTCGGAATTCTTCCAGGTGCGTGTCGGTCGGTTCGATTCGCGTGGTTTTCCGGCCGGATAGCTGTGTTCCGTGCGGCTCGGTCATTCGGCTTGTGTTCCGTACGAGTCGGTCGGATTTTGCACGCTTCTCATCGTACTTTGCGGTCGGGCTGCACCGCTATGTGTCGGTCGGAAGGAATTCCGGCTCTGAGTCGGTCGGTACGTTTTCCGGCCCGAATCGGAATCGGCCCCTCAGTTGTTCATCTCCTGCATCTACTTTGTAGTTCGGATATTTTTCTGGAACTGCTTTTGCTCAGTGCCAGGACACTCTCGGGTATTTACGTACTGGTATAAAAGTTTATCCATTCATTCATGCATTCATTCTAATCAGCTGTGACCCTGCTATTATAGTTGTTTAGCATAAACCCTGTACTCTTTGCTAGCAGAAACACAAAAAACTCTAGTCATGTTTTGTGCTTGCTGAGCCTCATCTGTGCATAGGTACACCGCTGAGGTTAACTCACTCAGACAGCAAAAAAGCTACAGATAGAAATTGTTAACTTAATCTGAACCACTGGTAATCGTTCTGGGCAAACTCAATCAATCAATCAGGATTTGTAGAGTGTGGCTTCTTCACCCGTGAGGGTCTCGAGACACTATCGGATGATGCTGCTAGTTCTCCGATTGGTTGAACATCCAACCAATAGTTTTTAACTTCAATATGTATGATAAGACAGTCCCTTTAGGCATTTCCCTGGTGGGATTCAAGCTTGGTGTCTCCCTTTAAGGGCTGGATGGGCTACCATGTTCCCACTTTAAAAGTGCTGTGCCATACATCTGAAGAATGTTGCTGTAATTTGTGCCACTTGGATACAATACTTTAACATTTTTCTTTGTGGGAATAACCTTCACCAAACCCAAGGCAGAGTGTCAGGTGCTTATGCTATACTCACTTGCATGGTGCAATATTCTCACTTGCATGGTGCAATATGATATCAACATTTCTATCAGCTGTTTTGGTACCCAGTCCAACCATGGTGAGATCTAAGTATAATTTGCAGATCTGAATCCCGGTATGGTTTTTTCGCATATTCTTCAGAGTTTAATAAAAATGAGTGCCGATTTTGTGCAGATGTTAATATTACAATTGTTCAGCACACCTGCCCCCATAGTAAGAACACATAAAAATGCTCATAAATATTCAGTTGCTATACTGATATTCGGCCTGTTTCCAGCAGATCTCAGTCTTGACAGGCAAGAACATTGCTGTACAAGGAGAGATGTTGTTTTCCCGAGGACCAGACAATTTGGTCATGTGGAAAGCTTCAGTCAAAACACTGCTCTCCTGTTTCCACAATCCAAACTCTGACTATAACAACAGATGTAAAACGTGTAAACGTATAGCTTAGACTTTTACCTTGTTTCAAGTGCAGCACAAGGCCAGAAAAGTAAATAATTAATGATTACACGAAGCTTTCCTTCTTCCCTTTAAAGTGGGTGCCTGTTTTCTGCTTTTTATTTACCTTATCACTGAATTTGACTCCTATAGAAAATATGAATACACTGCAAGTAGACCCTTACAAACCAATTTCACATTTTGTCCCTAACTCCAACAAAGATACTGTATTTTGCAAGACACACAATTGGGTTCCTACATACCTAGGTGACATCTATTTTCTTTCTCACTCCCTGTGCATGGTAGTTTCGCTTTGTACACCGGTGCATTCAAATGACCCACTGGGAACGGTCGGGAAGCAGCAGTTTACTCAGAGTCAAGCTAATTCCAGGCAGCCATCCGGATGAGAAACCTCACCACAGGAAGCAATCTCTACTCCTTCTCTTCAAATCCCTCCTCCCCCCTTCTACACCAAACAGAAAACATGTTCCATCTATATCATTAACCCTTGTGTAGAACGCTGGCTTGGCCTGCTGCATTTGTGACCGTCTGCTTCTACACTGGCTTTAATGGAACCAGTTAGGATTCATGTATCTTGAATTAAAGCGTGCATATGCTGGTGCTTAAATTGGGGGGGGGAACATAAGCACAGGGGCTTAAATGTATTCTTAGAAGCCTGCCATCGTCGCTGCCGAATCCAGGGTTGACAATACCAGGATTCCAGCACAAAACTCTATTTTCCATCGCCATACACTTCCTCTTGTTAAATAGCAGGTTCTTTGTCACCTCTGATTTCTACCTTTGTCATAAGTCTGGGCAGAGTTCGCGGAGTTCCGCTACACGAAACTGTGTGATCAAAAACTCTGGCGCGTTACATGGAGTTCCGTAAGCAGCAGAGTGCGTTGGGTCACGTAGTTCGCGCTGATTTTAAGCACCGGGTCTTTGTCCCACACTGGAAAATCAGCACGAACAGCACCATGTGCAGCACAAGAGGGCGCTGCTTCTTTTTGCCACTTAATTAGATTTTCTACTCGAGCAGCAGCTTCCTCAACACGAACGGAAAGTTTCTCTACCCGAGCGTTAGGGGCCATCCGTGACCGCACGCGTTGAGAAATCTCACCGGGAGGTGGTCTGGAGTAAGATTTTCTGAGCTCGCCAACTTAACATTGGCGAGCGCGAGCTAGGAAAAAACTCCACGCCGCAAGTTTATTCGGAAGTCTGTGTGCCTACTTTGTCACCGTTGTCCTACCTTTCTCTTTGTTTCTCCCTTTTCTTTCTCTTACTCTGCCTCAAAATTTGATGATGAGAAAAGGTCTCGGTCCCCTAAAATAAGCCCTGGTGCTCACCTCCTGCAACCACCTGCACAAATGTGCATGTATTCTCGGTTTGGAGTGGGTCTGCTTTCAGATGGAGTTATTGGGGCAGCAATACGTGTGCTCCTGGTAACCCCAATGGGGTTACAATCCTTATTCACTTTTCAAGTTTTGGTGATTTAGCCTATGTAGCTTACTGAAAGTAGCCAGAATCCATGTGTGATGCACCAGCAAACAACAGAAATACTGGTTCACACTTATTATTCCCCAAAAAAATTGTAATCTCCATTAGTCTTTGAGTACCTTTGGAGAAGTACAAAGTTTTCAGCATGGGGCCATTCAATACGCCTGAGAATGTTAGCAGTGGTGGAGCCTTTCACCTTAATATAGGCACTCCTACTTTTGGTGCACAACTTACAGATGAATTTCCTAACATCAGTGTTAGAAGTACTGCTTGTATGTCTTTAATAATAATCATAAATTGGATGATAATGTACTTGTCTGTTCCTACTGCTGCCCAATTTCGAGGACAGTGTCTGAAACCAATATTTAAGTTCCTGCTGAGATTGGTATGGTATAGCTAAGGCAACTCCACTTCTGCTCCAATGCCTTGGGCACTGCCTGGTTCAATGCTAAATGCAATCTACCCTCATGAGTGTCTTGTTTCAAAATCTTTGAGGCTACTGAGAAAAAAAATAAACTTTGATGAGATGTGTGCAAATTGACTCATTCCTAACCAAAGCCTAAAGTCTGACACATTAAAGTGCCAAAGCTATGAACTTCAATTTGGAATGGAAATTTTGCAGCAGAACAAAGAGGGCTTTCCCAAAAGCACGTCTGTCCCCTCAGCTGCTAATACAGTTGCAGACTGAATGCATGTCCGACATCGGACAACCTACATTCAGAACATGTCTTTCCTGCTAGAGGCACAGAACAGAAGCCAAATTTGATGGAAACTAGGCACAATTATTTAAAAAATATTAATTTTGTCATAGAGGAGTATCTTGTTCCTCATTAGTTAAAGTCACTTGTGGTGGTTAAGATGCTCTTTTTCTTACTCAATAGAAGCATCAATACAGTGAGCTACCACCCCAATTTGATGTAAAAGGCTCCACCGGATTCCACTCATCATCCTTCTCAGGACATAGTATACTTGTCTCCTGTACAGTAACAATAACTTTGAAATCTTACTTGCTCCTACTGGTGACTTTGTGATTTCTTGGCACAACTTCACAGGGGACATACTTCTCCTTGGATTTTAGCTCAAATTGTCCAAAACATGCCTGAATGCCTGGGGAACTGATCTGTGATGGTTTGCTAGCCTCTATAAGACTATCTTGCTTCAGCAACAAAATAAGTAGCACTGTAAATGCATATAACATAATATGCATTTGTTATTGTTAATGTTATTGTTATCCACACTTGTAAAGCGCACTGTAACCCTACGGGCATCCTGCCGCTGAGATACATGTGCACTGCCACCATAGTGCTGAAGAGAACCATGCTATGTGCAAAAAGCTTATGCTCTGGGAAATAGCCAGGTTTTTATTTTCTTTCGGAACATCAGCAGGTCCTGCATTTGCCTCAGATCAGTAGGAAGACCATTCCAAAGCCGCGCTGCTGCAAAGCTGAAAGCTCTTCCCCCCGATTTTGCGGAGGAGCGGAGACTACGGGTGGGAACATACTGTAGTGTAGCTCCTATTTCCCTAATAGGCTCTGCGCATTGGAATAATATCCCCTATAGGTTTGACATAGGACTAAGGTCAGTATGTCCCTATCGAGTATATTAAACTTAATTACGTGTGCCAGCTAGCTCAGAGGCCACTAGAAACTCCTTGACGACAAGAAGGGAGTAGTTTCTGGCAGCCGCAAAACATGACCACTTTGTTTCCCTTTAGAATCAGAACGTGTCCCAGAGTCGTGGAAACAATAGATAACTATTTCACTCAGCTCAGTCGTGCATGCTTAGTTTTCTCAAAGTTACACAGAAAGAATAGACAGGCGTTTCAATAAAAGATTTATTGAACAGTCTTGTTTCTCGTGTAAGTAAAATGTGCTGTTACGATCACAAGACAGTATGCGAGATAAATAATGTACAGCGTAAGCAGTAGGAATAAATAATACTGCGATAGCATTATCTTTAGCAGATATTCATTTACATAAATAATACAGACTAAAAATGTGAGTACTCATAAGATGCGTTGCTAAGCTAGTTCTACCCCAATGTACCTAACCTAACCTAGGTGTAGGGAGAGGTATGAAGTAGATGAAGTATTCCTTACTATGGTATACTAAGAGTATGTTAAGTCTAGTATGCCTAGTATGCCAAGAGTCCCTCTAGGTTCTAGTCAGCTCCATACCTTAAGAATGAGAGAGGTGGGAATCTCTTTCCAGACTCGAACTCCAACACCCCGCAAGGGAAGTCAGATCACTGGAAGCTGGACTCTCTGCGTGCAGGGATGACAGCTCCTTCTCAGTGCGTCAGGCCGGGAAACGGGCTCCTCTGAAGTCGAGGTCTCCTCTGGTTTACAAGGGCTATGGAAGGTATATTTATACCTGAAAGGTACCTCAGAACGTTAGCATTGACATGAATCGGACAGCGGAAGACGTCATGGATGAACCCCTAAGGTATAATGGTTCATGAATAATAGATGAGTCCTTGAAGAAATCAATAGTCCTGTGCTAGGGAAATTCCCGAAGCCTAAGGGTCTGTTCTTCAAGAACTCGTTGTGACGTTAGGGTGGACGGATGTCGGAGACCATGCCTGTATTTGGAGTGCACGGTTTAATGCCTAAATAAGGCCTTGGATTTTATGCCTATATAAGGGCAGGGCGCATTGTGCCTATATAAGGACATGATGCAGGAAAGCCCATGTATGGACACCCTAAGAGGAATACAACACCCACTCCACTTTCGTGTGTACGATAATACTAAAATGCTAAACATTTAAAATGCTAAACATTAAATGGAGTACCGCATATTGCTAAAATATTTCATAAAACCATTTAAAAGGCATTTAAAAAACCTATTAGAATGCAAAAGGTACTGTACATTTGAAGCATTGCTTTTCATTTCAGGCATATAGTTAAAAATAAAATACAATATGAATGAAATCAGCAGTAATATTTACATGTGACAAAAAATGATCGATAAGTTGTTCAAAAAATCAAAGTCATTTCATGTCATGAAAATGAATGAACTTTTTAGACAAACAAGATGACTAAGTGTCTGTGGAAGTACCGCGAAGTCTGTACTATAAGGCTAGTTCTACTTTAAGCAGATTGAAGTGTCATTTTTGTTCGAAAAATGGACAAAAGTTCAATTTTGGGAAGAGTTCCAAGTTTTTGGAGTATGAAGGCCAAATTGTTACTGCATCTCTGGAACACTGTGGGCTCAATCAGAGTCAGTTTACGGGTCTGGTGTAAACATGAGATCATCTATTTCCGTAGACAAAACATCGTCCACTGCAGTTGGTGACATTCGGAACACCTCGTGTAGTAGATTAATTGCACAGAGATGTGAAGCATCGCTTTCAGCATAGGATGCCGCAGCAATGTTCACGTCTGTTGTTACCTGTGTGCCTGTAGATCTTTCTCGTACCTCAGCAGCAGCCGGAAGCGTCTGTGAGATCTCAATGAATGCTGACATCAGGATTGGCAGCCTCTGGGGACAACACAGAGCATGGGCCGTTATCGGGTCCAGCAGAGTATCGATATCCGTTGGCGTAGCTGATGGAAATGTCAGACAGGTGTCCAACACGCATTCTTCACCGCATAGCAGGCATCGTAGAACAGGTAAGATGCAATCTTGCCAGATTGGTCTCAATGACAGGAACCACGTTGTGTTAAGGTCCCGTAGACGAGTCATGCCCAAAAGCCGTACTATTTGCTCACGGCACTTTCGTTCAAGGAGAGCTTTCTCCATTTCGCTCGGAGTGATGTCTGTGAATAGGCTGGCCATAGCGCAATAGCAGGAAGAGAAATAGAATTCCGGCAACAAGTGCTAGAACTAATGGTATGCCACCAAACACCGAATGTGCAAAGTTCGGGATGATTCCGAGTATTGCCTGGAAAGGTGCTAACAGACCGGAGCAGATGCTCTTAAATACATGTACAATTCCTGTTGTATCAGACATGTTAAAGATACGTCCTATCATTTCTACGAAATGTATAGGGCAGTTTGTACTTATTAAAGTCTGTATCTCAGCCGAAGTCCTTGCTACTTGTAGATCATAGGTTTCTTTGGCCGAGGTCAAAGGCACTGTTTGCTGTAAAAGCATGGCTTTCATTCTGCTTAAAGTATCAAATCTTATAAAAGAGACGTTCAGCGAAGGCCATAGAGGCGACTGCCTGACTGTGTCTATTGGGGCAAACAATACTTGCATACAGCAAGTGACCCTGGAGTTGATCGTTACTAGATATGGGACGCCTGGCAACATGCCACAGCAACTTTGATCATTCAACATGAGGTAACTCCCATTAGAAAGTTGTCCAAACGTTGGATTAATCACAGCAGCTGGTATACCCTGCTGATGGCAAGACAAATTTGCCACAGAACCATTACAAGCCCCATGTAAAAAAAAATCCTGACATATAAGTGAACCGCTCAGTGCACGTTTACAGTGTGTACCGCTCAAAAACACTTCACGATCCCCACTCCAACATCTATATGTATACGGTAAATCCCAAGATGTCTTAATGTATTCCTTACCCAACCTTTCATATTTGCCTGCTTGCATTTGTCTGAGGCAATACTGAAACTGAAAAGTAGTCACAGGTAGTGTGATTTTGCCATGAATAAGCCATTCTGTAGCTGGTTTTTCTGCCACTGTGAATGGTAACTTTTCCAGTTTTTCAATGCTCAGTACTGTATACTTTGCTCCTCTTTGTGCCAGTTCAATCTGTTTATCAGTTAGATTGTATTCTGCAAACAGAGCCGATGTGTTGATGAAACGCCAAGGCACATAGCCCGCACGGAAAGATTGCAGCGTCCAGCTTAATAACACAATAGAACGTAATTGAGATTGTCCTTGCTGTAACATCGCCAAATCTTGTTCTAGTATGTCGATAGCAGAGGATACAATGCCATCCAATGAATATATTCTAGAGGACAAAGTTGTTAACCCATTGTCGACCACAGAGAGGGTTTTCTCTAAATTAATACGATCAAGTTCACGTATTTGTTCTGCAGCCTCCATCTGTGACACTTTCCATGCTTCATTATAGGCAGCATAAATGCCGGCATATATGAAACGTTTTTGACGCGGTTTTCTTGGTCCAAGCAAGAATTCCCTAAGGTCTGCGTCTTCTTTAAGTAAAGATAAGTGTTGTTTCACATCCTGTAGAGTAGATTTCTGCAGCCAATCGAGGCATAATTTACTTACACTGTATGTTGTTACTACCCCCGGATGCTGTCTTTGGACGTATCTTGGGTCTGGCCTATGAATAGTAAAGCCCTGAGTTTTATTCAGGAATCTTTCCTGACAGTTGTTCGTGTCTGTGGGCCAGATCAACCATTTTTTCCAATCAGGATTAGATCTGTTGAGTTGTAGTATATTGTCAACTGTCACCACTGCCTGTGTATTATTATCACTGGCAGATGTTGGTACAGAAGGTGTGTTCATCTCTTTGATCTTGGCTAGTCCAAGACAAGATGTTTGTTGGACAGTTTCATTCAAAAACATTAGTTGTTCAGGGACGATGCAGGCTCTAAATAAAGCTTCTATCCCCTGCACTTGCCAATCTTTAGTACCCCAGACAGTTTTTGTGTCTATTGTGTCTTTCCAAAAGTCGAAACCCTGTCTAGACAGTTGGGCAATAAATATTGCAGAGTAAATCTGTTTTGTATTTGTTAACATAATTTTCAGTCCTGTTTTGTTTACATTTTTATAGTAAAACGTTTCTGGATCAGATGTATTGTAACCTGAAAAATATGGAAACTTGTTAGCAAATGTTTTTGAACTACCGTGTGGTGGTGTAGGACAATGCTCCCATTGGTTAAACATAAACACATTTCTAGGGTATGCAGATTTATGCAAATAATGATGACCATAATGGTTATAGCAATACAGCTCTTCATAGTCTGATGAACCCTCTAAATATTCATTTTTAGAAAATGCAGCAGATTTTTCTAGGTCAAACATTATGTCATTAACAGTCTCAAAGTCCCAATCATCTGAATAGGTACTGGACGTGATTAGATCACTTAGTGAAATTTTAAACAAATGTGGAATGTTCAATTGTTCCGTCGGTCCGAAGATATCAAAATCTGTTTTGTCCCACACTATACCATCCTGTATAGGAACAGCTGTGATGTTCACTGTTGACAAGTCTCTTGCTTCACGGTGGGAAGATTTATGAGGTTTCAAAAGTACGCTCACGTCTTTTCCTTCAGTATTCACATGGATGTATCTGCCACTTATAAGCACGCTCACAGTTGTAACCAAAGCTAGCCAGAGCAGGAAAACAAAAAGTCCAGATGTAATCCAGAGTTCAATCCATGGAGAAACCAAATAAGTCTTTTTCAGAAAGTGAATAAAGTCTTGTACTTGCTGCTTGAATTTCAATGATGCTGGCATCGTTTCAGGTTCACTCGGATCTTCTGAGAACGTATCAAAGTTAATGAAATAGCCAGAAGCAGTTCTGTCAATTGTTGGAATTGCATCAGGATTTGTAGAAATCGCTGGAACCAGTTGATCACTCGCTACATTGGTGTAGACGGGTGTATTTGGATGAACTGTTACTTGGTTTTCAAGAGGGATGAGTTCCATTGCATTGTTGCTTAGTCCTCCATCTGTTACAGCTGAATTCTCAATTGTTATCAGTCTTTCAGTCTGAACCTCTTGGATAGTAGCGAGAGGAGTGTGTCTGCTACTAGGTCGGAGTCCACGAGGCCTACTATTTAGTATTGGCGGAAGAGGGGTGAAACCCCGAAACCGGTCCTAGGATGCTTGTTTCCAATCCAGGGAGGACCTGGCTTGGCAGTTCGGGCTGGACTGTTCCCATGAGGCACAGGGTCAAGACTGATTTGCATATGGCTGGGTTCAAACTGGAATGGCATGGTGAGCAAAAAAACGATGGATTTAGGCCCAGATCTCTGTACTGGGGTGAATGTATGACATTGTTCTGCATTCTGTCAATCAACTGTTGTTTTTACTATTTAGGGGCCGATTCCGATTCGGGCCGGAAATCTCTCCGACCGAGCCGGACCCGGAGAGATTTCCGACCGAATCAGACCCGTGCAGTCCGACCGAACGAGTACGATGCGCACGTATGCCATCGGACTCGAGTCGGTCGGACTCCCATTGAAGTCAATGGGAGCCTGTCGTACAACGCGTACGCGGGCTCCCATTGACTCAATGGGTGCGATGCGGACAAGTGCGCCCCCTACAGTGTGTACGCGGCGAGGCGACTCGCGCCGTACACGCACAGGTAGGGGGGACCCATGGGTCCCCCCTGTGTGCGACTCACGCGGCTACGCGTACAGGGGGGTCCGACACGGACCCCCAAAGTACGGCTCCGACTGCTCTTTCGAGCCGGAGTGCGCGGCTCGGTCGGACTGCTCGCGGCGCGCATCGTACTTACCCGGCCGGGGAACGTCTCCATTGCGCGGTGCGAGTCGAGTCCGAGCGAGTCGGTCGGTGCGGTTCGAGCCGGGAACGAGTCGGTCGGAGCGGTCGGGACGCCCGGACGAGTCGGTCGGCGAGTCCGCATCGTACTCGCTCGGCCGGACCCGTGTACGATTCGGTCGGGAAACAGGGCTCCGAATCGGATCCGGTAAATCCGAATCCGATTCGGAGCCCTACCGGCCGAGATCGGAATCAGCCCCTTAGTATTGGCCACATACTGTGGTTTGATGAGGTCGATGGGCACAAATCTTTTCTCCTTTCTTCCAGCAAGGGGCGGCAGAAGTACTGTTCTTGTTCCTTGAACTGCTAGGACAGGTACTGGTTGTCTGTAAGAAGGTCCAAATTCCTTCTTGTCCGCAATTTTTTCTCTGACTAGATCCCCAACTATTGGAATCCAGACAGGCCTTGCTGGGACCGCCGGTTTGTCCCCAGTGGTGGTTGGCTGTAGGAATAAGTTGCTTTGTTTCGTTCTTAACTCATTCAGTTCCTGTAAAACAGCCAAACGATCTTTGATATCAAACGTTTTATTTTCCACCACTGTGCCTACGTGATCGAGATCTGGTACCCACATTCTTGTCCCAAATAGGACCTCATATGGAGTGACCCCCCCTAGATAACTTCTTGGCAGATTATTCAATGAGCGTTGGACCCCATTAAGATGTTTGACCCACCCATCACCCGAACCAAATACCCTAGCTGTTATAGACTGCTTTATGTCCCGGTTTTTCCTTTCCACAACCGAATTTCCCTCAGGATGGAATGGAGAGGAGTACCGCAATGCAACGCCCAGACAGGCCATGGCTTCTTTGTAAGCCCGAGAGCTAAACGCAGGGCCCTGGTCAGAATGTAGCGTGCCTATTGCATATGTGCCGATAAAGACTCGCAAATCTTTTATAACAGTTTGAGCGTCAGCCGAGCGTAGGAACCTTGATTCAGTATTTATGGGATTGCATTCGTCCAGAAGGACGCATGCGCGTAGATAGTCTAATGCTGTCTAACAGTGGTGTCTGCACTGGGCAGCTACATTTGTAGCATGGCGTCTGGTGGCTTCTTCGCTGTAATTTACAGTCTAAGCAGTTATTGATGAATATGTGTATTTCTGTATTCATTCCAGGCCACCAGTACATCTCTTTTAACGTCAAAATTGTTTTAGAGATCCCTTGATGTGACAGACCCTCCCCCAAATGTGTTTCATAAATCAAGGCTGCTCTACGTTCCATGTTTGGAATTACCCTATCCCCCACTCCAGGGATTCGAGCAAAAGGAACGTTGTTCGCATCAATTACATAAGAGTACTTGAGTGGAAACTTTTTGGTAACGCTGCACTGCTGCCCTTGCTTGAAGCATTGACAGCCAACATTATCTCACCGTCTATTTTTGTTTTTGAACGAGTGATCGCAGCTACGGAAGCCGTCTGAACAGCCCCCTTTGCGGCTTCGTTAGCCAATGAATTCCCTGCAACGTGAACGCCATCACTTTGATGACTCAGTGTGTGGATCACGTGAGCCTTTGGTAGTTCGTTTTTCAACTGAACTACTTGTTCCCAAAGCATTTTGTGCTTTATTGTGCCACCTTTCGCATCTTTGAAACCATTTTCAAGCCAGTTTTGTATATATTCATTATAAGACTGAACACAGTAAAAGGAATCGCACACTATTAGCGTGGGGAATTCTCGATCTGTACTTTCAAGTGCCAGTTTGAATGCTTGTAGTTCAGCTCGCTGAGCTGTACAATCACCTAGTGATTGAGTTTTTGTGACCATAGGTCTGAAGATGCCATCTCGCATGCGACCTTTAACGATAGCACACGCTGCACTGTAAGCTTGCTTACTCCCAGTTGCGGGCTGTGCGGATCCGTCAGTGTAAATTACGAATTCATACTGATCGAGAGGCAGAATCTCAGTGGGCTGAGGACATTCTTGTTCATATTGCAGGAATGCTTGTGTTTTTAAATCAGGATCAAAAACATATTCAACATCTGTTGCAGCAAGAGAATTAACCCATTGTATCCATCTTGGATGTAATGCTTTAGCATTTGGAATGCTTGCTTTTGTGACCGCTTCTAAAGCAGGTACTGGGGTTACGACAATAATGCGTTTCCCTTGGGCTAAGGCTCTTTCTTTTGCTACAGCGGTTTGAACTGCTGTTAAAAAAATTTCAGTTGAACTGAAGCGCATTTCCGCTTGTGTGTACAAATGAGATTTGTATGCAATTGGTATTTTCTCACCCTCATTGAAGGTTAAGTAGGTGAATCCATATTGACCCGAAATTATTCGGATCACCAAATTGCGTTGACTTACGCGTGTTTGTAAGTGATTTGTTGCTAACATGTTAGCCTGTAGTGAAAGCAAGATTTCTGTGTGTTCTTGTGTCCAATTTTTGATTGAAAAATCTGGTTTGATTAATGCATAGAGAGGTTTAACCCTTTCTGCATAATTTAGAATGTATGTTCTTCCAAAGTTTAGGAAACCCAGGATGGATTGTAAGTTTTTTAGCGTTTTTGGAGGTTGGAGCAGCGCACACTTTTCTAAAAAGTTAGCTGCCAAGCTCTTGCCTTCACTTGAAAGCTCATATCCTAGAAATAGGACATTGAGATGGGCAATTCGGGACTTTTTAAAGTTGAATTTGTAGCCCTCAGAGGCGAAGCCCAGTATAATGGTGCTCACCCTGTTCAAGTGTCTGTCCAGGTCATCGTCTGTCAGATATATGTCATCGACATAGGACAATGCCTCATTGTCATAAATTTGTAGTAACTCCGTTACCCTCGCTGAGAATAAACCTGGGCTGTTCTTGAACCCTTGTGGGAGTCGACAAAAGTGACGCTGGGTCCCCATTATGGAGAATGCTGTTAAGTACCTGCTTTCAGGTGCTATGTTTTGACAAAAGAAACCATTTGAGATGTCTAATGTTGTTTTATATTTTTACGCACAATGTTACTCATTAATGCTGTGCTATGTGCATTTTACCCTGCAAAGGTTTTTGAACAAGTGTTTAGGTGTCTGTAATCCAAAACTAGACGATAGGTATTGTCTGGTTTGGAGACAGGAAACAAAGGATTGTTCATTGAGGAGGTGCATGTTTCAATCACCCCTTGGTATTCAAGTTGATCTAAGATCTCCCTGACCTGTTTTTTAGCTTCTTGCTTTATTGGATACTGCCTTTGTGCAGTTGGTTCATGTTTCAGATGTATTTTATGGTGAGGTGAGTCCTCATCCCATCCTACATGATTTTTATATAATGCTGGGGCCTGGGCTACTGCCCATTTCCTGGCATATGTATATTTTAGATGAATTGGAATATGGTTGGAGAAGGCAGGCATAATAATGTCCTCGCCGTGTGGGCACTCCCTGACAAATTGTGGTGGCCAGTCTTTTTCTGCTAGAAGTATGTCATAGCCCCTCGATAGTCTTTCCCAAAAAAGTGCTTTCACCTGTCTAGGTATGTCTCCCTCCATCCGGAGTGTTATTTCATATAACTTTTGTGGAGTACTAACCCTGGTGTCTACAGTCTCAACTGTAATGTACTCATTCAAGTCCACTATCTCCAGAAGTTCCTTCAGGTTCTGGCGAACTATTGTGACTTCTGCTGCACTGTCCAGCATTGTCTGAGCCCATTCTCCGTTCTTGAGTTGTGTTCTCAGTATTCTCGGCATGTCTGATCTTCAGACCTGCTACTTTCTTTTTGGAGAATTGAGGTTTTGTTTTGTTTTTTGTAGCGTGTTTATCTTCTTTGGATGTCCCGCGTTCTTCTCTATGTTTTGATCGTCCTCTTCTTTCCGAAGTCTGTGATGAGATCTGAAAGGGACGAGAGGAACGTGTATCAGTATCTTGATACCTGTCAGGTTTTCTCAAATTATCCCTATTCCTGAGGTTATACCTCCTTTCAGAGGGCTACTTTTGAGGAGACCTACCTCGGGATTGAAAAAGTTTCTCGTTTGACTTTTGTTTATTAGTCTCCCACTTCTTTTTAGAAGATGTAGGAGTTTGTTTAATTGAGTCCTTCTCAGGACTTTCAGATAGTTTCGGCTTCACTGGTCTTCCACCCAAACTATCTCTGCCTAATTCTGCATAGGATTGTTCAATTATTCTGGGTAGCTCAGTTTGATGTTCTGTAACATCGAATTCCCTTAATTTTTGGCGGATCGCCACTGCTGCTGCCTCCCCTTTAATATTAGATAATATTATTGTTGAGACCTGGTCGAAATTTTTCAGTAATTTCATACCTAAATTTAGAGCAGGCTCTGCCCCATATTCATTTTGAATTTGTTTCAGGACCTCTGGGATTACCGCAATTGACGGAATATCATGTGTTTTAGTATAGATGGCAGCAAAGACTGAGCCCTAAGTGGTGCAGTCTTCCAGTTGTGGTGTGATCCCCATCGGTAAACTGATTGTTAGGATTCTGTGTTTCTCATACGGGCTAGACAAACTCAGCACCTTTTTCCACCACAAAATCAAGAGCATCTACGACAACTTTGACGAAGACAACCAACACACTGAACCCTCACCAACCACCCCCGACACCCGGAAACCAGCGATTGATGACTGGACAGCCCTCACCACCGAAGACACACTGAAGACAATGAAGTCAATCCACTCAGGGGCCCCCACGGACCCCTGCCCCCACCACATCTTCAACAGAGCCGCCGACACCATTGCACCCATGCTCCGCCACACCATCAACCGCTCCCTGGCGACCGCCTTGTTCCCCGACGACTGGAAACACGCCGAGGTCAACCCCCTCCTAAAGAAACCCTCAGCGGATCCCACCGACCTCAAAAACTACAGACCCTTCTCCCTGCTCCCGTTCCCAGCGAAAGTCATCGAGAAAGCCATCAACATCCAACTCGCCACATTCATTGAAGAACACAACATCCTCAACTCCTCCCAATCCGGCTTCAGAAAAGACCACAGTACGGAAACCGCCCTCCTCGCCGCAACAGATGACATCCGCACCCTACTGGACAAAGGAGAAACAGTAGCCCTCATCCTCCTCGACCTATCAGCGGCATTCGACACAGTCTCCCACCGCACCCTAATACGCAGACTCTACGACGCAGGAATCCAGGACAAGGCCCTCGACTGGATCCGCTCCTTCCTCTCCGGCAGGACGCAGCGGGTCAGACTCCCCCTTTCCTCTCGGACCCCACACCTACCACCTGCGGAGTCCCCCAGGGCTCCTCCCTCAGCCCGACGCTCTTCAACGTCTTCATGGCTCCACTCGCCCCCATCGTCAGAACCTACGGACTCAACATCGTGTCATACGCAGACGACACCCAGCTCATCCTCTCCCTATCCAACGAGCCCAACACCGCCAGACGCAACTCTCGAGAAGGCATGGAAGCCGTCGCCAAATGGATGAAAAACAGCTGCCTACAACTAAACACCAACAAAACAGAAGTACTCATCATGGGCCCAAACCCCGATGCCTGGAGCGACACCTGGTGGCCCCCCGCCCTCGGAAACCCGCCAACCCCCACGGACCACGCACGCAACCTGGGAATCATCCTGGACTCCGAGCTCAAAATGGCCCGCCAGATCAACTCTGTCTCGTCTTCCTGCTTCCACACCCTCCGCCTCCTTCGTAAGACCTTCAAATGGATCCCCCTCGAACACTGAAAGACCGTCACTCACGCCCTGGTCACCAGCAGACTTGACTACGGCAATGCACTCTACGCCGGAATAAACAAAAACCTCACCCGCAAACTACAGAACATCCAGAACGCCGCCGCAAGACTGGTCCACAACCTGCCAAAACACTGCCACATCTCCCAGCACCTGCGCACACTCCACTGGCTCCCTGTCGAGGCGAGAATCACCTTCAAGATGCTCACCCACGCACACAAGGCCCTCCACGGCACCGGACCAGCATACCTGAACAGCCGACTCAAATTCCACGCACCCCAAAGGACCCTACGATCAGCCCAGCTCTCCTACGCCGTGGTCCCCCGCACCAGAAAGACCAGATCGGGAGGCCGCTCCTTCTCCTTCCTCGCGGCCAAAGCATGGAACGCCCTTCCGCTCCACCTCAGACAGACAACATCACTCCCCATCTTCGCAAGAAACCTCAAAACCTGGCTCTTCGACAGACCCCCTCCTTGATGGATGGAACCTGCACCCCCGCCCCCCCCTAGCGCCTTGAGACCCTTACGGGTGAGTAGTCGCGCTTTAACAAACCCCTGATTGATTGATTGATAGTATTTGGAAATACTGCTTCGATTTGAGTAATTTTTTGAGCTATCCAGAATGGAATTTGCTTACGTTTTGTGGGCATTTTACCCATGACTGCGTATAGAGTCTGTGGTGTAATTTTTAGTGTATTCCCCTGTTGGGGAGTTGGATTTGGAAGTGTCAATGGTGGTTGGACTGTGAAAGTCCGCATGACATATTGGACTAATTGTCTGTAAATTTTTATTAACTCTGTAAGTTGAGTAAGTAATTCCTCGTCTGACATCTCTTCAATGTCAGGATGAGGTGTGTAGCCGGCTAGAATCGGCCATGTTGCTCCTGGTCTACCTAGTGGACCGAGCCTGGTAATGTTTTTGTGATATTTTAGGGCGCCTTTAAACCAGAGCTGATGCTCCTGGTATGTTAGGGGAATTTCAATATCCTCGAAAGGAATATATTCCTCTGGTGGATCATCTTCTTTGTAGAAGTGAAACACGTGTGTTACTGGATTTGATTCAGGAAATATTACCCATGAATAGAATACCTCTGTTTGAAAGGATTTGTGTGCCTCTATCATGAAAACTGCTCTACCACCTCTTGGTGGCAGGCCGTGTTTTATGAGTTTTAGAGTGATGGCTCTTCTTAAGTTTGGAGGGATGTCTATAACACCCTCCTCGGTTTCATTTAAACCTGTAATGTTAAAAACTGCTGCTAGGGCTGGATCAGCCGCAGCTCCACCGTTTCCGGTGGCATTGTCCCTGTTTAAGGACAATTTTTTTGTGGAAAATGTAGAACTAGTTTCAAGGAAACAAAGATAAGGTGCACAATATTTTGGAACACTGTATCCTTCAACGTTGAGCAAACCAAACAGCTAATATATAGGGTGTTTCCCTATGTAGCTGTGGTGGATACTTAACCCTGCCCACTCCAGACGTCTTTTGGAGTATATGGGTAGGGGTCTCTGAGAGAAAAGCACGGCTGAGTTACTCAGTATCTAGCATTAAATTACCGCCTTACCAAACATTGGGCGCCATGTAGTGTAGCTCCTATTTCCCTAATAGGCTCTGCGCATTGGAATAATATCCCCTATAGGTTTGACATAGGACTAAGGTCAGTATGTCCCTATCGAGTATATTAAACTTAATTACTTGTGCCAGCTAGCTCAGAGGCCACTAGAAACTCCTTGACGACAAGAAGGGAGTAGTTTCTGGCAGCCGCAAAACATGACCACTTTGTTTCCCTTTAGAATCAGAACGTGTCCCAGAGTCGTGGAAACAATAGATAACTATTTCACTCAGCTCAGTCGTGCATGCTTAGTTTTCTCAAAGTTACACAGAAAGAATAGACGGGCGTTTCAATAAAAGATTTATTGAACAGTCTTGTTTCTCGTGTAAGTAAAATGTGCTGTTACGATCACAAGACAGTATGCGAGATAAATAATGTACAGCGTAAGCAGTAGGAATAAATAATACTGCGATAGCATTATCTTTAGCAGATATTCATTTACATAAATAATACAAACTAAAAATGTGAGTACTCATAAGATGCGTTGCTAAGCTAGTTCTACCCCAATGTACCTAACCTAACCTAGGTGTAGGGAGAGGTATGAAGTAGGTGAAGTATTCCTTACTATGGTATACTAAGAGTATGTTAAGTCTAGTATGCCTAGTATGCCAAGAGTCCCTCTAGGTTCTAGTCAGCTCCATACCTTAAGAATGGGAGAGGTGGGAATCTCTTTCCAGACTCGAACTCCAACACTCCGCAAGGGAAGTCAGATCACTGGAAGCTGGACTCTCTGCGTGCAGGGATGACAGCTTCTTCTCAGTGCGTCAGGCCGGGAAACGGGCTCCTCTGAAGTCGAGGTCTCCTCTGGTTTACAAGGGCTAGGGAAGCTATATTTATACCTGAAAGGTACCTCAGAACGTTAGCATTGACATGAATCGGACAGCGGAAGACGTCATGGATGAACCCCTAAGGTATAATGGTTCATGCATAATAGATGAGTCCTTGAAGAAATCAATAGTCCTGTGCTAGGGAAATTCCCGAAGCCTAAGGGTCTGTTCTTCAAGAACTCGTTGTGACTTTAGGGTGGACGGATGTCGGAGACCATGCCTGTATTTGGAGTGCACGGTTTAATGCCTAAATAAGGACTGGGATTTTATGCCTATATAAGGGCAGGGCGAATTGTGCCTATATAAGGACATGATACAGGAAAGCCCGTGTATGGACACCCTAAGAGGAATACAACAATACCAACCAAATCTGCTCTGCAAAGGTTTAGGCCCAATCCCGTGCAGCGCCTTAAAAATGATACAGAGTGATTTAAATTGTATCCTCTGTAAAACAGGCAGCCAGTGCAGCTCCACCAGCGCCTGAGATGTTTATGACCGTCGTGGTCTCATTAAAGCAAGCTTTGCCGCCACAGTCTGGATTCTCTGGAGTCTCCCGATCAAATACCTTGGCGACTCCAGCAGCAACGCGTTGCAATAGTCCAGACGACTCAGAATAACACTCCTTACTACTTGTGCTCGGGCCTGAATTGGTAACATCGGCTGTAACACACCATACCAGTCAACATATGTCCATTATGAACTTTTATAGAGAAGCCCAGCAATTCAATACCTATCACCTCATCAATATCCATTGGTGAGATATCCCATATCTCCTTAAAAATAATCCCAACCCCCCCACCTCTGCCACTAGATCTTGGCTTGTGGAATGCTTTGTATCCCGGTGGACAAGTCAGACCCAGCTCCATATCTGACCCGGGATGTGTCCAGGTCTCTGTCATAAACAGGACATCCAAATTATGTGATTCCAGCAATATTTGAATCTCCATATAGCGCTTTGGGAATGACCTAACGTTAAGCAGGCCACACCTCCGGGTGTCCCTTTTAACATAATCTGACTCCGGGCCAGCAGTCCCTTCCAACTTAAACTCCCCCTCTCCGCCTCCCCGGTCACCAATGGCCCGCAATTGTTCACCTGTATAGCTATAACTTGGCTTCCCGGTGGAATTGCTCCCCAAACCGGCAGCGTGCCTGGCGCAGTGCGCGCCCGGTACGCGGACGGGCGCAGACGGGCTTGCGTCCGATGCGGGGTCGCGCCAGCGTGATGTTTTTTACCCGGAAGTGACCAAAGATTAGAGCGCTAACCCACAAACGCGACGGGCCCACTCTAACAGGTGGACACCGCCAGGGTTCAAATGCGCTACGGGTAAGTTCTTTAACAATATTAAAAAGATTAAAAACCGTTCCGTGTAAGTTTTAAAATTATAAGTGCAAATAGCAAGGTGCACAGGCACTAGCAGCAACAACACACACTCAAGATCAGCAGCAGCATGTATCAAACGCTGCGCGGTCGCGCCAGCGTGATGTTTTATACCCGGAAGTGACTAAAGACTATAGCGCTAACCCACAAACGCGACGGGCCCACTCTAACAGGTGGACACCGCCAGGGCTCAAATGCGCTACGGGGAAGTTCTTTAACAATATTAAAAAGATTAAAAACCGTTCCGTGTAAGTTTTAAAATTATAAGTGCAAATAGCAAGGTGCACAGGCACTAGCAGCAACAACACACACTGAAGATCAGCAGCAGCATGTATAAAAACCTTTGTAAAAAATTTGTAAGTTGCATGTTTATCACTCAGATTTATTAGTACTGAAATAACAGATTTTATTGTTACCCAGCTCAATAGTACTCATTTTATTAACTTCAGCAGGATGAAAGGCTGAGTGGACATGCAGGGCTTCGAACCTGTGATGGTAGGATCAAACACAGATCTCTGGAAAGAATGCATTAATCGAAAGGAGTCACAAGACCCACATATACACACACACAAATTCTGCATTTATTACGGATAAACTAAACTCCAAGTACCAGAATGCAAAAGAAACTATAGAGCTTGATGAGTGATATGGGGCAGCTTGCCACCTCTGAGTGTTTTTGTTCCTTTAAAAGTTGCTGCTATCACACTCTAAAAGTGCAGCTAGCATGAGGATATGTATTCAATTCCAAAGGTGAGGCATGCAATAATGATCTGTTCAGAAATTGGTGGTAAAAGCTATAATAAATATTAGCTTGTCGAAAATGAACTTAAAAAAACATGAAAGGGAGGGTACTAACCTTCCACCCCACCACAGGAATTGTTTCTTTTTTCTGTGCCCCATGTGTCTCTTTCCTCTCTAGTACTCTTTCCTGTTGTTTGGCTTCTCACATTTCTGTTTGTCTCTCTCCAGTTTTTCTGTCACTCTTCTCTTCCATGTCTCGTTCCTCTTCCACTTCTGTCCCCTCTTCTACGGTGTTTCTTTACTTACCCCCTTATTTCTCTCCTCTGTCTCACCACTGGCTCTCCAGGACAAATCTCCCCTTTCTCACTCACAGTATTCACATGTCACTCAAAAGGCTGCCACTTGTATCTCTCTCCCTTCCCTCTCTTAGCTGCTGCCCGTCTTACACCTCCTCCTATCTCAACCTGTCCCTGCCATGCCTCTTCCTTTAATGGCACTCCCTGCTCCCTCTCTAACTAAAGCATGAGTAGGGGGAAGTTGTTCAGAAGGTGGGGGAATGGATGCAGTTATCTCAGTGTTAGTAGGAGCGCTTTATGCCTGAAAGCAGTATGGAAAGTGATATGTAATATAACATAACATGTTCAGCAGATATATAAAGCTATAGTGGCTACTCAACATAGCAGACAGCAGTGACATATTACATAACATAAAAGCATCTCCATAACACAGCATACACGTGCTACTTAATATAAAAACTGTAGCTGCGTACTACACAAAACATATTCAACAGCTAAAAAAACAAAAACACTACATAAACAGCATACAGATAATCCACAGCAGTTGCATAGAGCATAACACATAGCAGCTACATAACATAGCATACACACTCTACATAACATATCAGCTGCATAACAACAATGGACAGTAGCCACATTGTACATGGACAGTAGCTACATCTTTCATAACATAATATAGACAGCTGTTACATAACATAGCATACTCCTGACACATAACAGACAACATTTGCATATTACAAAGCATACCACATTCAGCATCTATGTAACACAGTGTAAATAGCCATATAAGACAGCAGTTACATATTACATAACAGACAGCAGCTACATAACATATTATATGCCTGCTACTTATCATAGACAATAACTACACAACATAGATAAGAGTTGCTGCATATTACAAACCATAAGATAACATAGACAGTAGCTTGATAACATAATAGGCACCAAGTACATGTCACACAGCATAGATAGCAGCAGCACATTATATAACACAGCATAACATAGACAGCAGCCAAAGATGACAAAATGGAGAGCAACTAATAGAAAGGTGGAGAATAGCAGAGTCCACCTACCTTGCTGGTGTGTGATGCTGCAGCGCTCTCATCCCTCTGGATAAGAGTAAATAGACAGTGCTGATGATTTCAGTTCACCTATATCCCAGTTCACCTATATCCCAGTCCTTGTCCCCACCACCTCCATCTCTTCCCTCCAATTCCAGGTGCGTCACTGGGAGTTTTGTCAAATGCATAATTCCGGCAACTGTGAATATGTGGAAGGTACAGGCTGGCATTTTATACCCTCTTTAAGTTTCCTGCTGGGCCAAGTGCTCTGCAAAAGCCAGTATTTACTTTGCCTGCTGAGTTTCTTGAGGGAACGTCGAATTGCCCTGTTGAGGCCTGACAATTTTCAAACTGTCAATTTTCAAACTGACACTTTTCAAACTGTCCAGACCTGAGACATTGGTGATCGAGTTGGTAATTGAAAATTCAAAGGGCCCCTGCATTGACACTGACTTCTAGGGGTTGACAACCGCCTGAAAAAAAAATGCTGGTCATTTGTCCATGTTTTAACTGTCTGCAAAGTCCCAAGCGTGAGGGTTGGATTGGAATCAAATAAAGCCCACCCTCCCTCCCCCCCCCCCAGAAAAAAGTGACCCACATTCACAGATTGCAACTTTTAGCAAAACACCACTTTTGTGTTTTGAGTGCTATGAAAATGTGGAAGGGGGCATATAAAAGAAGCATGGCCAAAAAGGCATAACTGAATCATTTCCAAGAAGCATTGTCTATATAATTAAGGATGTGGTTTAAAACATGTGAACTAAATTCCTGTGCCTGAGCAGTATTTGGGTAGCTCGCTGTGAGTTTTCTGTTACTGCATCCAGACAGTGTTCCCAAGTTCACCATTAGAAGATGAGCAGAAAACCATCAGAAATGTATCAATTAGACCAGCCACTATCAGAGAGGGAGAAGTAACCGACGGTCCTTTTAATCCTTCTGACGCAGTATCAAATTCCCAGCAGAAAAATGATGTTCCCAAAAAGCCTCAGAATATCCATCGCCTGCACATAGGACTTGGGACTTGTGACTGTAGTTAACATTATTATAACCATGGCAGTTTGGAGGGCTTACTGAACCTGGGACCTTTTGATTATGAAAGTAATCAAGAAGTAAGCGCATTAACCCACTGGGCTGTCAGACTAGCTGTAAAGATCGCTCAAGGACATGTTGACACAGTAACTTCTGTTTTCTTAACTTCTCTGAAAAAAAACACACAAACGTTTCCAGCACTCATCCTTGTGCACAGATTAGTTCAAATGGTGTACCACGACTGAATATCAGTGAGGAGATACTACAGCACGATACATGTATAGTTGTTTCGGTTAGGGGATAGAACTTCCTACTCCAGTGGCATCCAGTGCAGCAAATCCTTGAATGCAGAGATAAAACTTGGACTGCATGGCCATCTCATGCGTGGAAAGGGTGACATTGAAGCTGCTCAGGCCATCTCCTCCTGCCTACCACCAACTCAGTGGGGGAAGGGGTCAGTCAAAGGGCACTGCCGGCCCCCAGCGGGGGAGATATTGGCCTTTCTGACCTAGACTCCAGTGAGGCCACTCCTGCTCAGGTCCCCTTCCCCTGCTCAATCTGCGTATATAGATGGGCCCAGAGCTGGCCCAATTCAGCTTCTTATACCAATATGCCGGCCCAGCGGGGAACTGGGACTGGCACCGCCTGCCCGCTTTGGGAAAAAGGGGGTAACAAAGGCTCATATGCCCCCAGCTACAGGCCTCCTGGAAGGCCACTCAGGCCCCACTGGGCTACTGGTGGCAGCTGAGCAGCACAGACAGAGCCCAAATCTCTCACCATGCAGCCGAAAAAGCAGACCATAGCTGTAACTCAGGGACTGGCCCATTGCCTGACTGTCTGCTTTACCAATGTGACTCTACCGGGCATAATACTCAAAGATGACTTCATATAAAGTCATCTGCATTCATTCGACGTATGGGTCACATATATATCAGAAGTGATCTCTTATTCTACTGTTTCTTCTTTTCCGGGTTCCATGAGTAGATTTTTATTTAAGTTGTAACCATCAAGCAGATTCACCCAAAATATTCTCGAAACCCCTTTTTGCAAAAACAGTTTTCAGATTTATAACCTTGCTATTCAATGCAAGTTGAGCATATCACGTTGTTAGTTTGTTTCACATTAGTTTACCATTTCCGCACTTTTTAAAAGGTGTATCTAGCAACACCTTACACAAAACCACCTGAGCTTGGCTCAATCCAAGCATCTACTATTTATGATCAAAAACTGAAGAATGAGATGGGCAAGCTGATTGTAAAATAATTAACACAGCCCTCCCCCTCGGGTTGGCGACCCAGTGGGTCACGTAGGATGTGGGGCAATGCATTGAGGTGCACGGTGGTGCACGCGGATGTGCAGTCCTCGACATCGGGGATACCACAGCACCTTCTTGGGTTTTTCTGGGGGTAGTAACATTGAGCTCTGGGTCTGAGTCCAGTAAATAGTTACTGTTGTGGTAAAAATGCGCTAATATATACTTTTAAATGGTATGTCAAGGGCCATCCTGTATAGACTAAATCATGTGAAAAGCAAAGCAACATTGTGTTGCACTCGAAGGGACACCTTCACTGAAAGGGACGCATTGTTTATTAATCAGTCATATCAAAAAGCAATACGTTTACTGGAGTTTTAACCCAATGTTGGTTTTCACAGCCTATAAAAACAACATTGTGTTAAAACTCTAAGAAGCACCAACACGGGCGCATTGTCTATTGGTCAGAAATTCCAATTGATAATGCGTTCATTTTTGTGTTTCTTCGAGTTTTAACACAATTTTGGTTTTCAGATCCAGAGTTCATTAATACGAGGTAGGGGTTGGACCCAGATCATGTTGGATTCGAGGGTCCATGAGGACCCCAAGTTGAGGCAGAACCAGGCATCAGGCCAAAATAATCTCCCACGCCGATGATATCCAAGTAGCTTTTTCTTTTGGTAAGGAGGAGCCAATTGAACAGGATGCTATTAAACCCTGTCTCTCTGCTGACTTTTGGTGGATGGGTTTCTACCAAGTGAAGTACAATACCGAAAAGACGAAGGTGCGCAGTGTGGGACATAATTGTGACCTCAATCTGGAAGCTCAGTGTCCAGAAGGGGCTTCCCCACCCAATACTCAAGAGGAAACAGTAAAAAACTTAGTGGTGTAATTTGACAAAAAAGGTCCTTCCATAATCAAATCAATTCAGTGGTAGGCAAGTGCTTTGGCATCTTGCATATGGTAGAGAAATTCCTACACTTCGTTTCGGTTCCAATAAGAATTACTGTGGTCTTGGCCTTGATCATGTCCAGGCTGGACTATGCCAATGCTTCAAACTCTGGCCTGCTGCAATATCTAGTGAGGAAATTACAAATGGTACAGAATACTGCTGCTAGGCTAGCTCCTAGTCTGCCTAGAAAGGAGCACATTTTGCCCATCTGCGAGATTTGCATTGGCTTCCTGTGAACAAGCGGATCTTATTTAAGACTTCTCTTCTGATGCATAGAGCGCTTCAACACTCTGGGCTTGACTACCTGTCTTCGAGGATTTCCTACCACAACCCTTTGAGAAACCTGTGCTCTTCTAAGAACTATTTGGCCACGATTCCTATGGTCCACCTTGCTAAAGCCAGCGGCTATCTTTCTCCCTTTTGGGGCCAGTGGACTGGAATAATCTTCCTTTAGAACTTAGACTCACAGAGGAGGAAGGATTATTTAGGAAAAAGATCAAATCCTGGCTTTTTTGTCCAGTAGCTCATTTTTTAGGTTTTGCCTGCACAGGTCTTGCGATGTGGTTGTGAAATCTCTTTTATTTATTCTATCTTCAAAGGGGGCTCTTATCAGTTCCCGTGGCCGAAGTACTGAGTAAATGCGCTTTTGTGGAACTTTTTGGGGGGGTTTACATCCCCTGGCTGCACACATTGAAACAGTGTTTACATTTTGTTATCTTTCCCTGGCTGCACGCATTGTACTCCTTAACACCATTTATCTCGTTCTGTCAGCACGCATTTTCTTTACATTCCTTCCTCCTCCCACGCCTTGTTTTAACATTCTTGGCTCCAATGCCTTTGAACTTATTATCTAGCATCACTGCATGTCTTAGATGCTTCTGTTAAGCCATTTTTCAAAGTGCATTTCTGTTCCTTCTCAGGTGCCTAAAAGATGTGGTGATTGGCTTATGATGAATCAAGGAAAACAATCAATCTTGCATTTCCACACATGTGGCTTTCTACTAGAATTGCACAAGACTAAAATTGCAAATGTGGAGGGACAGATTTATAATGACATATTGGCAATAAAAAATAGCACATTATTTTTCGAGCATTCTCTCAATTATTTTTGACTGAAGATTAATTTACTTTGCCTTGTGGTACAGTGCGATCACTTGTATTCATTTAGGTGCACATGCATCAAAATAGGCAATTGCGATTCTATAATTGCTATTTTTAAGGAATCGCAATTATAGAATCGCAATTGCCTATGCATGTAGGAATCGCAAAAAAATTGCGATTCCTACACATTCCTTAATTGCGACTCGCAAATTGCGACTCGCAATTAAGGAATTATTTTTCTGAAGCCTAAATTACAAAATTAAATCTCCCATAAAGTAAAAAAATGTTTTATTAAGCAATGATAATTATTGAAAGTGATGTATAAAACTAATGAAAAGTATATAATTATTTGTTAATAGAAAAATAATGTTACATCAATTTAAAGATTCCGAAAAGGTTGTTAAAATATTTTATAATTAATTAATAAATATGTTTTTTTTTTTATATATTTTTGTAAGATTCAATTATAATAATTTATATTTCAAAGTATTTTGAATAATTTAATTTAATTTAACATTATGTCGCAATTAAGGAATGGGAATTGCAATAGGTACTCGCAAATTGCGCATGCAATTTCAAGGGTGCCAAAAGGACACCCTGTTGCACCCCTGAAATTTCCATTTTACCACATGTTGCGAACACACATGCCCCAAGGGCATGTGTGTGTGTAACATGGGACTTTGAAAAA
The DNA here is from genome assembly GCA_963921515.1 of Calotriton arnoldi. Taxonomy (NCBI): domain Eukaryota; kingdom Metazoa; phylum Chordata; class Amphibia; order Caudata; family Salamandridae; genus Calotriton; species Calotriton arnoldi. Next base: position 187,517 of record CAWUFW010012654.1, on the reverse strand, counting down.
TGCATTTTAGTGCATTTTTCAAAGAAATCGCAAATTACCATCAACTTGAGATTGACGCTAATTTGCGATTCCTATTTGCGAAATCGCAAAAAATTTTAGGTTAATGCATTGCATTTAAGGAATCGCAATTTGCGATTCCTTAAATGCAATTGCAATTTAAAAAATCGCAATTTTGCGATTACTTAAATTGCGATTTTTGCATTTGGGGTGATGCATCCCAAATGCAAAAATACCGGTCGCAAAGGGGCAGATTCTGCTAATCTGCCCGTTTGCGACCGGTTTTTAGGTTGATGCATGTGGCCCTTAAATATTTTCCACAAAGTGCATTTCAGTCTAAAACGTTCGACTTATTCCTTTGCATCCTTTTCTCAACAAGTTGACACATTTTACGTGTGTGTAAAAAAAAAAAAAAAAAAGAAATGCTCTAATGCCTGGAAACTGCCACAACCAATGATGAAGTAAGGAAATTACAGAACCCGTCCACGGCATTGATTCCGAAGAAGAACTGATTTTTATCTGACAGATGTATTTCCCAATGGCTGCAAAGACCAAGATCAAATAGATGTAGGCATCTGACTCCAGACGCCCAGAAGGCTGCATGTGATTGTGAGGTATTTCCTGGGATAAGCAACACACCACCTTTAGGGAGCAGCCCTGCTCCCCAGCTGTATGTTGCAGGATTTCTGCCCTCGTGTCGGACTACCCTTATCTCATCCTGGCTGTCAAGAGGAAGGGAAGTGTGAGCGCAAAGGTCAAACTATGAAATGCTGCTCATAGAGGGTGGCGAAGAGGTGGTAGGTCAGGAAAGGGACGCATCAGGATGTGCTGGATAATCAAATAAGAGTCCATCCAAGTATTTGTAGTAATACGTTCATATGCCTGTTTCTGTATACATAGATTAGTCACAAATTCCATATTATGGCATGTTATGTCAAAGATTTGTACAGCGCTTCTTCACTCTTAGGGCTTCTTGGCACTAGGAAACCAGAACCACCCAGGGATGGAAACTCAAACAGTTTAGATGCCACACGCTGGGTGCAAAGACATGAAGAGCAGAGCCAATGGAGGAGGTTACAATTAATATTTTCTGGTTTACTTAATTTTTCACATACAAAGTGCATTGAAGGTAGCCGAGAGGGTTCAGATGTGCTTAATGTGGGCTGAAACAGGCGAAGTGCTCTGTAATGGGGAGGTGGCTTAAGAAGAGTAACTGAGAATCATTTCAAAAGAGGTGTGACCTTTGTAACCAAGGACATGTTCTTATACATGTCCTTCGCACAGATGGGAAAAAGACAATTTCTCCCACCCCTACTTACAGTAACATTTCTTCTCTTCTGTTCCAGATCAAGCCCAAGGCTTCACACCACATGCACAACTAAATGAACAACACAAATGTAAGTGTCAAGGACATCTCTCCAGGGTCTCTTTCTTTCGCTCTCTTTCACACACTCCCTCTATCAGACCCTGCATCCCACCTTTAGGATCCTCTGCTGGTTTTTAGGTTTTGCCTGCATAGCACTTGCGCTGTGCTAGCGAAATCTCTTGTAAAGAAGAAAAAAATCTTTAAAGGGGTTTAGAGCCCATTCATTATTAACTTTTACATACCAGTGGTTGTCTCCCACGTCTCTCTTGTTTCCTTGCTTCCTATTGGTCAACACGTTCTCCTAGCCTCCGACTTCATTCTGGGATTCAGTCTTCTGTCCCTGGCATAGAGCATGGACTAAGTACAGGGTCATAATTTCAATGGTGCAGCACGTGCAGTGACACCGGGGCCCAAAGTTCTAGGAACCCCTCTAAACACCTAATATTGCAATATTTTACTACTAAACAGGCAGTTACAAGTGCAGTTACCTTACAGGCAATAGGGTCATGATTTGAATGGTGCAGCAGGTGCAGTGGCACCAAGGCCAAAGTTGTCATAATGCCTATAAATACCAAATATTGCTAAATGTTAATACTAAACAGGCAGTCACAAATGCAGGTATCTTGTAGGCACTAGGGGCATGATTTGAATGGTGCAGCAGGTGCAGTGGTACTGGGCCCAAACTCCTCTAAACACATAATAATGCTATTACATCCATTCATTCTATGATTTCCCTCTTTCATTTCATTTTTCACATTTTTGCTATTACTTACCCGCACTATACAACTAGTTACAGTACAATATATCACCTTTTTGTACATTAACAAGTCATAACACTTTAACAGACCTTCTGTAACTTATATTGTACAACTACTCAGCAAGCTACAACTTGCAATAAAAAACAGATTATTATTAATCATATAGGCGCAACCTAATGCATTTACCAATGCTGGTTACTATTCAGTCAATCAATAAGACTATATTTGGTCAATATACGACCATAAAAGCTCATAAAAAGACAATTTATATACAGCGTAGTATAAAAACTTAAGACACACTATTAGATATCAGTTAAAATCATAAACTCTCACATCACTACTATAAATTCATGATACAAGCATGTTTCTCTGACTCAGCAATATATATTAAAAGAACAGTGAAAATACAATTAAACCTCAGATCAAAACAAATCATGAGACCTCACAACGCCAATTTAACTTTATGATGGTTACATTTTTCTCACTCTCAAGGCCTGAATTATAAAATTTAAAATAGCGAAACAGATCAATGGAGACTCTAAGCGCTGCAAGAAAGTCAAGCCTTCAAGAGGCGAGTAAAAAGACCTCTCTTTAAGGATTGGTCGTAAGAATCGGGATCTATAGGCTACGTAGAGTAGGCAGAATAATATAAAGTGCTCAGTAGTTTGGCAGGAAATCTCGTCACAATGACAAGATGGAAAGGAGGCGAACCAGAGAACTAGAAATCAGAGGGCACTTCATTTTTTTACAAACAGCAAAATATGTGATGAATATAACAGTGCTACATTTGTGGTAATATTCTCAGTACTTATTTCTTCCTTTTTTGTGCAAGGCTGTTTGTAGTTTTGTACAATTATTTACACAATCACAATATATTTTACTTCATCCAGATCGAATCATACAAATACAATATTTTACTCATGGCAGAGCAGTCAACCTCATGTGAGTATTGGGAGTCCTTGCAGCGCTCAGGGCATGTGAGCGCTCTCCAAAGACATAACTTAATTATTCACAAAGAAGGACCAAAGCTGTATATTGTGGCATTTATCATACACAAAAACTTTGCATTAAGTTGCAATCATGCCGGTAGGTGTGACTAGAGTCATCAACATCTGTCTATCTTGCTGAAAGAGATAACGATACATAGTCTGCTGGTCTCTTGGAAGTTGTTATATTTTTTAGACCGAGTTATACAGTGCAGCTCTCTAAACAGGCTAACGGCTTCCAATATACCTTCAATGGGCTTTGAGTCGGCCTCTACCAACCATTGTCCTTTGTGGAACAGCTTCTTTCAGACGTTTGCTTGAGACTTTGTCATTTACATCCAGGCTAGGCCAGACAATATATCCAATAAGTCCCTTCCTGCCTGCCTTCTGCGGTGTCTTCATTGACATGGATATTGACTTGGGACCGAAACAGATAAGCAATATAATTTCTCTGATGAGAAGTATCAGTGAGCCATATGAGTGAAAAGTTTGAGAGGTTTATTAGTATACCATCTCATATAATATAAAATATTTGTGCTAATATTTTTTGAGTTAAAGAAACTTTTTTTACGTTTCCGTATACTTCACCGTTGGGAGACTCCACAGTCAGAATGGAGATCCTCTATGGTATAGAGTGGAGAAAATTAAAAATGTTTATTAAACTTTATAACAAATTTGTACAAATATTTGTTATGTTAAAAATTACTGTAAATTAAATTTATATATCTGTTTTAAATGTAGAAATAATGAAAAAATGCTACAGCACTATTAATTTAATTTTGAATTAAATTGGTAATTAATTTAAAACTATTGAAGTAAATAATTGTTATTTTTCTGAAACCTAAATTACAAAATTAAATCTCCCATAAAGTAAAAAATGTTTTATTAAGCAATGATAATTATTGAAAGTGATGTATAAAACTAATGAAAAGTATATAATTATTTGTTAATAGAAAAATAATGTTACATCAATTTAAAGATTCCGAAAAGGTTGTTAAAATATTTTATAATTAATTAATAAATATGTTTTTTCTTTTTATATATTTTTGTAAGATTCAATTATAATAATTTATATTTCAAAGTATTTTGAATAATTTAATTTAATTTAACATTATGTCCCATGAAATTTTATATTAAGTTCTGGTATCTATTATTTTTAGTGAAGGGTGTTGCAGTATCAGTGTTGGCTATGTGTGTTGCTGGACGTACTATTGTTTAATTTAGGCAGTGGTAACTTACACTAGTAGATTTGTCTCCACCCCCTTTTTCAGAGGGGGAGATGTATAAGTCTACACTTTTGGGTAGCTTTACACTCTGATTTTGTGAAGAGGCAAAATTAGTAAAGTTACTCTAAACTGTAATGGTAAATTATACATGTAAATTACTCACAAGTATAAGTTACCTTAGTGACTAGCCCCGCAGGTGTGCAACAGTGGGCATCCTCATTGCCAGTCACCAATGAGCATAGTTCTGACTTCAACTGCAATTGATATGCTTGGTGTTCTGACATAAAAACACTCTTAAGCTGTTATTATTGCATGACCGAATATTTAGCGCAAAATCACCTTATATAAATCTTTAAAAGCCGATGTAGTGTATAGATTATTTCATGAAGTATTGACAAATGCAGCCCATTATAATTTGGATTTCTTACATAAAATGTTGTAATGTTCGGTCTACGTAAGATTCTATTGTCTGCTACAGCTCACCCAAACACCTGAAGAAGGATCAACAAGTGTGAAACACATTGGGAACCATTTTGTGACATGAGTGAGAACCATCTTTTTATATAATTGAATTGATTGATCAAGGATTAAATCTTTGTTGAAAATACTTAAAGAGTTTGAAGTACTTTATTCAAAAATTAATTAACAATGACCATGAGCAGATTCTCTTTAACATGCTATAACTGAATATACTGAAAAATAACATTTGCCAGTTGCAATTGTGAGTGCACAGCTTAAGGTGGAGACACATACCTAGCTCAGAACTTTTTACATCTTCATTGTCACCTACTCTAAATGTCTCTAAAAAAGAACAAAATACCACACGGCGAATTGCCATGGTTTATCCAGGATCACCTGCTTGGTGAATTGTAATGTTCGGAAAATGAAAATCTTGAGATGATTTACACCTTCAGTGTGATTTCTAGATACATAAACAGCACAGTACTCAAGAAGCATGTTATAATGCATGCTATCATAAATTATAAACACGGAGTTCAATTGGTAATCATCAACTGCACTTCGGTCTTATTTCCCATCTCTTTTTCCTTTTTCTTTGACTTAGAGCCCTGCTTGTAGTACAACTGTCTCTGGAGACGTTTTAAAATCTCTCTATGAAGCAGCTAAAAACCTTTGTACATTAATCTATTCCTCTCTTCTTTGGTTATTTGCACATAGAGACAGTTTGGTCCATGATAGGGGTGGGTTTGGTGGTCTTGGCCTAAAGCCCAGCTACTATTCCTACCTTTGCATAAATTCCTACCTTTGGCACCTTTTTTAAGAAGTAAATGTTTTAACTGTAAACAAATGATTCTCAGGTGTACAACTCTATTAAAGTAAGTTGACCAATCAGACTGAGCAAGTAGTAATTTAAATCCATAGTGGTGGGCGAACCTAATGAGACTATGGGGGTGATTAGGATGGCGGGCGGATCGCCATCACCAGCCACTCGATTTACCCCCCGCCATATTATTATGGCGGGGGTACCGCGGCGGACGCAAAGTGCATCTGCCGCTTTTCCACCGGTCGGCAATCGTTCCGATTGCCGGCCGGGTGGAGCTGGGGCCTAATATGGTGGCAGTGCCTAGCAGGCACCGCCATCCATATTAGGATGTATTGCTGTTAAGGCCTTTCCATAGCGGCAAGGCCGCCATGGAAAGGCTGGCGGTGAATCACTTTGGGGGCCTGTTGAGGGCCCCCGGGGGGGTGGGGGGCTGCACTTGGGGGATACCTATGGTACCCCCCTACATTGCGATGCACAAGGTGGCAGGCACCGCGCGGTGCCTGCCACGTTGTGCATGGCAATGCACGACATGTCATTTTGACATTGCGGCGGGTGCTGCTGTAAGCAGCATTCGCCGCAATGTTATTGCGGAATGCGACCGCCAGGGTGGCGGTCGCATCCTAATCAGGGCTGTGGGACCGCCGCATGTCTGGCGGCCGGTCCCATTTCCACTGGGATGGCGTGCGGACTTAAGTCCGCCCGCCATCCTAATCGGCCCCTATGTGTCCTAAAAATGGGAAGAATGCCCCCATTGATGCCATAACTTGAGAGACTCCGACCTGCTTGTAAATATATTGCTCCTTTCAGATATGCTTTGAAATAGGTCTTAATTAGGAATTGGTCATACACGCCTATGAGCCTATTTACATAGGCCAGCTTCTTTAAGCCACGCCCCCACAAACACATTTTTTCCATTTTAAAGCCCCCAGTCCACACACAATTTTCAGCCCACTTTTCTGCATCTATTTTCAGAGTTGAAAAGATCCTCACAAGGTTATAACCCTCTTGTTCCAAAAGCATACTCTGCAGAATTTGGATATTTAGTCTCAGAGTGCACCTTCCCCATCAGAGAGGCTGTAGGTGTATGGGGAAATAGCAGCCTTAAACCAACTTGTTTGTACTACTGTCCTGCAGCTTTCTGTAACAATGATCCGTGCACTGGTCCTCTTCAAAATGATTAAGTTGACAAGTTGTATGCTATGTCTCTGATTTTTGAAAAGTTACTAATCTTTTAAGATTCAGAAAAATTGTAGAAGCCCATGCATACAGCTGACTTTAAAGATGTGAGTATCCACCAGTTTACAGTTAGTAACAAATGTACCTCACCTTTTTCCCTTTTTATCCACTTGAATGCTATTTTCCATTGAAAGCAATTCTTTCTCCCACATCCCTTATAAAACGGTGCAAATATGCTAATTATACTCAATTTCCACAACTTAATTTACTCAATAAGCATATGTGTACAAATAGGGTCTGAAAAATTATTAATACATATAAAGTTACAGATGTGAGGGTCTTCACCACCCCACTAGCTCTTCTGTAGGTACAGCCATGTCCCACCCACTAACCCAAAAGTATCAACTGCTGTACAATCTGTCAGTGTACATTTCCCACAGTGGTAAATTTCATATGATGGATTAAATGTCCCAAGATCCTTAATCTGTTGTCATGTAGATCCTATATATCCTATACAGGATCTGCGCGTTAGGATAACATAAACTGTGGGTTTGGTGGCAGACTGGTTCCGAGCATCCCCACCGGGTACGTTAGCCTGTTTGCATTAGCTAGCTCACAGTGCCACTAGTATCTCCTCTCTTTGGGGAGAGAATAGTTTCTGGCAACCTCAGAACATGACAACCCTGATCCCCCAGGATCGTGGAAACAATATACTACTTTTCGCTCAGTCACTCGTGCTTACTTAGTTCGTCTCAGAGATACACAGAATAAACAGTCTGGGCGTTTCAATAAGGATTTATTGAACAGTTGTTATTCTAGTGTAGCATAGATGAGCTGCAACAACCATTAGACAGTAGCAGAGATATATGGTTAGCAATACTACAAAAGTAAAGGGATGGTATAGTTCTACCATCTTGCAGGAATCATGAATACATACAAGTATATAAAACACATGATAAGAAAGTGCGTACTCCTACGATGTCTCTCTAACTAGATGTACCTAAATGTACCGAGCATCTGTGTAGGTGTTATGCCAAGAATCCCTCTAGGATCTAGTCCACCCCCATTACCTGAGAATTAGAGAATGTGGGACCCCGTCCTGGTCTCGAGTTGGACACCCCGCGAGGGATGTTAGACCACTCCTAGCTGGAGTGTCTGCATGCAGGAACCTCAGCGTCTCTGGTCAGTGTGTCAGCCGGGAAGTCACGGTCTCCTCTGTATCTCTAAGCAAGACATGATGTATATATACCCACAGGTCTCCCCAGGGGTCCTACCTTGCTTAGTTACTGTGTCGGCCTAAAGGATGACGTCGGGCTTGAACTTTAACATAGATATTATACAGAAGATGTTCGTCCTGCTGTGAGTCCTGCTGTGCTTCCAAGAAGCCTCATGCATAAGGTATGAGTTTCGAACCAGGGAAAAACCCGCGTTCTGAATGCAGTGTCGTATCTAGGTAAAAGGTCAGTCCCTATTAACCGTTATGTATGTAATGTAGGGAAGGATATAGGTGAAAGGTTGCAGTGTTACTTGCGCCTATATAGGGTACCTATATGAAATATAACACTGTGAATCAGAATCTGTCATTTGTGCCTACAGATAACATCATTGTTGTGAATCACACCAACTCTTTTACCATATTAATCTCCCTGTAGCATCCTTAGGGACAGGTTTCATGAATCGCTTGCCTCTAACTTTCTTTTCACAGTGTCCTGAGAGCAGGGCGTCTCACTCATTAATGCATTTGGGCTCCGTCCCACCTGTTTTACCCCATTACCAGGGAGTAAATGTTTTGTCATGTTGCTTCTGCTGTATAGCTCCTCTGAGTGGCAACGAAAAAAAAAAAACTTCATATGTTATGGTCCAGTGGACCACATTCAGACATTAGACATATTCAGTTTGTATGGGTTTACAGAGCTGATGCACAGCACCATGTAGGACAATTGAGGCCTAAAAAAAGGGCCCGTAGCTCCCCATAACACCATTGTATTTCCACACTCCTTAGCCAACAGAACTGTGTCACACTAACAGTGAGATGGACAGTGCAGGGTCCAATCAGGACATGTTCTTTCCTCTCACTGTATGTGTGACGCAGGCTTGCCATGTTGTAGAAAATGCAACTAGGAGCAATAGTAGTGATGCCTAAGGACAGATAAAGCAGTCATAGTGGCATGCATTAAAACTGTACTGGGTGTGTGTGTGTGTGCACGCGCGCACATGTATGTGTTTGTTGTTTGTGTGTGTTTATGTGCAAGAATGCATGTTATGTGTCTGAATGTGCACACATGTTGTGCCCAGCTTTTGTGCAACGGTGTCCTGACAACATTGTGGAAATTATTGGCATATTGTGAGCATCCAGGCATTATGGGGTACATTCCTAATAAAATACTGGTATTTCTTTACCTACGTTGGCATCCAGGACATCATGGTGCCTACTTTTGAAAACTGCTCATCCTGACGTAATGGTGATATATTCTACAAACTGTCTCATCTTTGGCATGATGGTGTCCAGCGCCCACCCTTGTCTGGCCATGGTGTAAAGGCTGTAATTCCTGGAATACTGTGAGCATCCATGGCATGATGATGTTCACCACTGTTTTTATGCTGGCATGGGTATATTCCCAGTAATGAATGGCATAATTATGGGCATCAATAGCATGATGATGCCCACACTTGGTATAAAACTGGTTCTGACCCTATGGTAATTATTCTTATCATATTTGGGTATTAATGACCTTGCGTCGAGCCCCCTCCAGCTTAGGTATAATGATGCTTATCCATGGCATGATTATACTATCCTTGGTACAATGCTGACCTTAGCATAAAAGTGGTAATTCTTGGCATAGTGTGGTCATCTATGACACGAAATAGTGGCACATGGGCATGCAAATCAAAATCAGTACTACACTGGAGTTCTGGATGAAAATTGTAAACTGATGTTTGAGCACCAAATATGTAATTACTAAAAATGAAAAGCTGGTATTTCAGAAAAAAACCACATTATTTATTTCATGAAATGAGAGACTTTTGTTTAGTGGAATTCCGTTTTTTTTTTCCAAAACGAAATACTTGTATTTATTATTAAAATGTATTTTCACAAATTTGTAAGCTGGTGTTTGTGCGAAAATGCATTGCATTTTCAAACAGATATGTAATTGCGTAATGCTGATTTTGAGTGATATCTGTAAGATTGGTATAACCCTCTACTAACCAAAACTATAAGGTCTCCATAACCTGAACAAAAGCACTGTGATATGAGCCTTTAAAAGCTATGTTGCTCCACCGAGTGCTGACTGATTTGTGCCTTTTATTTTTTAATACTCATCTCTATCCCTTCCAAAGAAATTTTCGGGCATAACTGATGATTGACAATCTACCTGAAAGTAGGATGGAGGATGGAAAAATGAAGAAGTGAAATATTATAGGAGGTGTGCTGTGAAAAATCACAAGCCATATCAAATTGAGATCATGAATTTAAGGACAAAGTGCTGAACACATATTCTCGAAATTGTATTGGGGAGTGTGAATCTACAACACTGCAGAGGACGGTCAGGCTTGCTTGGCACACTATGAAAGTATTGGAATATTTTCTTTAAAAATATATGGCATTTTTGAAAAATGCATGGGGGCATTGATCTAAAACAATGCACTGTCTTGCACCATTTTTAAAAACTTTTTTCATAAGGAAGAAGTCCAATTTTCCCTACCCTCTTTGCCCATCCTTGGAGGAAGTAAGGCTCTCTAACTTCACTTGCACGTGCTATATTTAGGGGTGGGTGGTTAACTTCACTCCGCAGGCGGAGTTTGTGGAATTTTGCAACTCCGCTCTACAATGCGAGTGCGGAGTTCAGCAAAAAAAATCCAATTCTGCCTCGTGGCAGAGTTTGCTCCCGCGGCCCACCCCTAATTACAACCCGGGAAGCAAGTTCTGGGTTCTTTTTTAACCTGATCTGCTGCGAGTAGTTCAGGTACAAGGCATCATGGTGTCTGCAAGCTAGGGTCATGAGAGGGTCACCCTAAACATATCTTTATTCAAGACGTTTGTGGAACTCCATAATGAAATGGTGAACTCGGGACTGCCGCCGTAGATAGTGGTGTCTCAACTAGCGCACTGCTTATTGTTTTAAAAAATAGAGGATTGGTTGGGAAGACAGCGCTGTGATTGGGTGGTCAGTTGCAGGTAGTGCTCTGATTTGCTCTGATTTGCTGTCATTGATTAGCAACATGACCCAGGAAGGCAGTAGCAGCTGCCTTAGCATAAGGTTCCTCCTTCTCATATGAAGGTTCGACTGGAGCCCCGGGACCATGATGATCAATCACTCTAACCTGCTAGTAGGGAACCCAACTCCAGTACATATTAGACTTGCAGAAAGAACTCCGATGCTCCTAGCAGTGATGTACTGTGCGAGGATTTTCCCTTTTCAATGTAAGCCTCAGGAGCATGAGCTGCCAGGCTCGTGTATTGAGATAGTAGGAAGGCAAAGTGCTGGTGAGTTGCCTTTGTAAATTTATACATATTAATTATGTAGCCCTGCCATTTACAGGACTTCTAAATGTTGCAGGTTACTTTGTATGTGTACGTTGTTAGGAAAGGAATTCAGGATTTTGTTACCACATGGATTATTAATAAATAAATCCCTCTGCTGCTAGAGCCCCGGAAATGTTAGGTCTGTCTCGGAAGTGAGTACACCTCTAGGTTAGCGGTCTAGTTTTTATTCAAGTGTCCAATAACCCATTCCCACATCCTCCATTTTCCTCGATAAGGCCTATTGGTACTTAGCAAGGCTGTGGTAAATAATCGTGACCTCGCGTTGCTTCCTATTACTGTTTTCTACTTTCCAACATAGTCGGCGTATTAGCAGCATTGTGCAACTTTCGTAGTCAACCTGCTCAATCTGTTCAGCACTAGTTCCCGTGGATGGCAGGCATGGGATTTGAGGGGATGTATTGCAGGTCTAGGGGTGTTGCAGCTGCTGCCAGGCCGGGTAAGGGGCTGTATCACATCACCAATGCCTAAGCATGGCCCAATGGTCCACTCAGACACAGCGCAAGAGCAGTCCCAGGGCAAGTGGTCAAGCCAGCGGGTGAGCAGGCATCAGAGCTAGGGTGGTAGAGCATCAAAGAGCCTGACAAGTGGTAATGGGCACCAGATAGGACTGCAGATGCTGTGGGGCACCCTGGTCCCCCGCAAGAACCCCGAACCAAGTGATGAGGAATCCTCAGAGGATGCCGACGGTCCCGATGAGGAGGAAGAAGAGCTACAGCTCCTGGACGCAGAGGAGATGAGTGGAGGGGGAGTTGTCCTGAAGTTAGCTTACTATCGGAGACGCACAGGTGCGTGGGGAATGGGTCTGAGCTGTCTCGTCTTCCTCAGACTCTGAGTCCGACTTTGATGGGAAGCAAGGGGATGAACCCCCAAACACAATCAAGCAACTTGGCCCGGGCCCAAAGCAGCTTTCAGATGGAACCTGCAAAGTTACAGCTCAGCAGACTGATGCATTGGACCAAGTGGCACTGATTATGGTTCAGGCTATATGAGGAGGCTGCACACGTCTGGAACTCCGCCCACCCCTAGCTATATTTCAGGCACGTATTACACCACAACACGTTCCAAGATGACAAGTCCCACGGCCTGAGACTCCCTCTATACCATGTTGCCACTTTACCAATGTTATCACTCACTTAATACATGCTTTCCTGCTAGTTGAAGGGCGTGTCTAGCAGAGATGCAATAGGAGCAGGCACACTCGATTCCTTTTGTCTGGGGAATTACTCAACCCAAATTATGGCTGTGCTTTACCAACTAACTGTGCGGGTCCATTTTCTTACTTGCGGTTGGCCTCGTGGTTCAGCGGTTGCTCTTGTCCTCTCCTCCTCACTTTCCCTTTCATTCCATGATGTATCCTTCCTCGTTCTCTCGTTATTGATGTGCCCATTGGTATACACCTATATGTAATAATACACATAGTACCAGCATTGGCAACCTACCCCACCCCTCCAACGTAACATGCATGCTCATAAATAAACACACAACACATTTCTTGTTTGGGTAAAATTGCTGCAGGTTTATTACATACACCGTTATGTAATATGGTGGGTTATCTTACGGGCGATCCAAGGGCAGGCAACCGTCTGGGCCGCCTGCCCGCCTGATGAGCCAAGCAGCACTGGGGCGAACCCCATCTGTGCTGCCACTTCTGGTGATCCTCTTCCCGGATCACGTGACACATGGTCCCTTGGTACTCACGCCCCTTTCAGGGCGGAGCGTAGCATAGCAAACCCCCCGGTTGTTCAGGCCCACAACCGCCCGAAGGACTAACGGGGCGCCGACACGGTTTTCCAGGAACCTCCCATGAGGCTCCTAGGATTTGGCTCTGGCACCCACCATGGTGCCGCGCAGAGGTACCCTTCTGTACCCCTCTGCTTCCAGATCGCCCTGTAACTCCGCCTGCAACGAAAAAAAAAGACAACATTACAACATTCTCTGCCTCCTGCCCGCCACGAACCACGCCGGGTAAGCGGTAGGGTGGGAGACGGCGTGTCCGGGCGCGCAAAGAGGACGACAAGATGGTGGGGGAGGAATATATACCCCTCCCCTGTCCTCGCGCCCCGGAAGTGATGCTCGCCTAGCGCGCTGCGCCAAGGCTTGGGGGACTCCTCCCTGAGTCCCTGCGGGGGTGTGGGGTGCCCAGCTGGCACTAGAGGGCTGCCCTCGCAGTGGCCCCCTGCGGGGGCCTCGGACAGCCGCATAGTACCAGCATTGGCAACCTACCCCACCCCTCCAACGTAACATGCATGCTCATAAATAAACACACAACACATTTCTTGTTTGGGTAAAATTGCTGCAGGTTTATTACATACACCGTTATGTAATATGGTGGGTTATCTTACGGGCGATCCAAGGGCAGGCAACCGTCTGGGCCGCCTGCCCGCCTGATGAGCCAAGCAGCACTGGGGCGAACCCCATCTGTGCTGCCACTTCTGGTGATCCTCTTCCCGGATCACGTGACACATGGTCCCTTGGTACTCACGCCCCTTTCAGGGCGGAGCGTAGCATAGCAAACCCCCGGTTGTTCAGGCCCACAACCGCCCGAAGGACTAACGGGGCGCCGACACGGTTTTCCAGGAACCTCCCATGAGGCTCCTAGGATTTGGCTCTGGCACCCACCATGGTGCCGCGCAGAGGTACCCTTCTGTACCCCTCTGCTTCCAGATCGCCCTGTAACTCCGCCACAGCTCTGGAGGTGGCCACCGTCGCCGCCAGAGCCCCCCACCAAAACAGCTCCTTTCTCACCTGCAACTTCTTATTTCCAGGCCTCCTGCAAAGCTAGGGAAGAGAACACTCCCACTGGTGATAGATGAACCCCATCTATATCATAATAGCCCTTGCTGATAGCCTGGATCAGCTAGTGTCTATTGCAACACAAGGCCCTTCTGCCCTGTGAATTTGTGTCAAGAACTATCCACCCTCCTGTGGGAAAGTTCCACTACTTCACATAACTCAGCCCTGTGTCAACTCTGGGCGGGGCAGATCCGATTCCCTGGTTCACATTGCCCCATGAATTTGCTGAGCACACCTAGCTGCCGTCCATCTAGGACGGTGTGTCTAGCACACCTGTGTGCCCGCTTAAGGGACAGCTGCCGGCTTGTTGGGAGACCGCTCCTACACCCACCTGCCTACTTTTGGCTATTCGGGCGAGACGGATTATACTTTAACCTTTGCACCGTCCATTTGCTTTCCAACTCATGACGCACAGGAATGTCCATAACTAGACGTGTGTGACGATGAGCCAGGGTGCCCTCCTGCCCTTGCATCCCTTATTTCTTATGGGAATGTCGCCAGCTCAGCTCCCTTCGTGGTGGACCCCCTCGGGATACCAGCTAGAGAATCCGTCTGATTAATGCAGTGCGCACTGGCTGCCATATGGTGCCTAACTTTAAGGATTGGCAAGTCCTACTTTGCCCTTCATCCCAGAAAATTCCCGAATAGGGGGGGGATATTCACACTGCTCGCCTTGCCTTTTGTGCTTGGCACCTTGTTCCCCCTTTCTTGGGGACGCAGCACAATGTGTTAGCTGACAGCACCCCCGCCCAGTGAGGCTAGTATAGCTAACCGGGCAGGGCATTTGACCTTAACTGCAGGAAAAGTCGACAGGCTAGAACCCTCCCTACGAGGGCCCCCGGATAGGGGGCAGGGGCGTTCACACTGCCCACCCCAGGGCAACCCCAGCGGTGGAAAATTACCTGCTCAGTTAAAATTTAGCTTTTTGTTGGTCACTGGACATGCCACATGTTCTTTTACATAGTAGCCTATTGTGCTTGACACCTTGTGTCCCCATTACTTGGGACGGCAGCCCACTGTTGGCTGACAGCGTCACCACCCAGCGTGGCATCTATTAATGATCGGGCGGGCGGGCGTTTGCGCCTAACTGCAGGATCATAGTCAACTGCCCTTGGTTCTGGGGTGCACTTATTTTGCCCCGTTGCCCAGACTTATGCACAAACCCCTTTGCTTGCTACCCTGGTGCACACCTTAATGGTATCGAAGCTGGTTTGAAACAATGTATGTCTTGCTCCCACTACTGGAGACACCTCACCCTTTTGTGTAATTACAACTTACTCAGCGCACCCCGCTTGCCTAACTGCCATCGGATCACAGATGCACAGTACCTACTGTGCCTCTCCGACCCTGGATGCTTTAAACCTGCCACAGTGACGGAAACCAAGCTTCCCAGTTCCCTGTTTAGCTGCAGTACCCCGTCAGTGGGTCCGCTAGGATATACCACAAACGGACCACATATGTATTGTGCCCACTATTGGAGACAACTCACCCCTTCGTGGAGAGACAACTACACGGTGCCTACCCAAGTCACCCAACAGACAAGTGGCCCTGACTACCTTGTGTTCTGGTGCCCGGTTTGGGAAGAGCCTTGCCTTCACTAGCTGCCCCCTGGGAGACACAAAGACAGTGCTCTAGCCGCAGCGCAGCGATGCCCTCGTGTAGCATCGAACCCCTGGTCAAATAAGAGTGCCAACTCCAACTTACTTAAGACTACACCATGCCCATGGGTGGAGTTTAGCTCTTCCCCAAACTTCTGCTAGCGTAACCCACGGTCACGCCTCCTGTTCAGTTAACTTTAGTAATTCATGGCACTGACCCACAAGGGCCTAATACTGGGCTGTGTAAATGGGGCCCTGGGTGACCTTAACACTCGGCTTGGTGTCGGTGGGTGCTAACAATACCTGGCTGAAGTGCACCCTTTGACAATCACTCCAGACACGATGTGCCAATGCAGGTGGAAGCAAGAATTATCCAGCCCACCTTACTTCCTGTCCCAGTGATCTGAGTAACTTAGTGAAAGATGCACCTTAGAACTGGTAGCGGGAACTGTTACTTACGCCTGCAAATGCTCTGCTCAGAGCAGCCCGCCAGACTAATGAAACGTTGTCAATTTGGCTGTCAACTTAGCTGCCTGTGCCACCCTTCCGCCCCCTGGAAAATGTTCTGGGCTCTCGCCTACTACCCTGCTGAGTGAGCCCACTGTATTCACCAGATTAATTAACAATTTCCGCTTCTGACTGTACTTGGTGACACGTACACCCCATGGTATCTTGGCGCTGCATAACATGTTTGTTACTCAGCTCCATGGTACTTGTTTTATCGACCTCAGAAGGATGAAATGCTTGTTGATTGCAACCTTGTTGGTGTACATACCTAGAAGAGCAGACTAGACACCTGAGTATGGATTACTCTTGTGCAGCTTACTGCTTTTTAAATTAAGCCCCTGCTCGCAAACTGGGAGAAGGATAGTGCAGTGGGCACAGTTAACAATGCTTCCATCAGGGACAAACATCTTGCTAACCTGGTTTGAGGAGCAAGCACGCTGATCATGGGCGGGCCCATGAAATCCCACCCTTGTCCGCCCCCGCCAAATTCTGGTGGTAGTGATCCTAGCACAATTGCAGCAATTTGGTGAAAGTGCCAGGATTACAATGATCTGTACTCGAAAATACCAGGACTGTGGAAGGTCTGACCTCGTTCTAGTGCCACATGGGACTCCGCGGGATGTCCTGGTAGACCAAGTGGTGGGGACTGGCCTGAGTCTCCCTGCCCAGAACATACCGCTGACACCAACCCAGCTATTGCTCACTGACCTGAACGCGGGAAGACGCACTGGCTAGTCCTAGGACCAACAGACCTCTAACCCCAAACCAGGCAACCTACCACAAACAACTCTGAAATTGCCATTATGGTCACCCCGCCTTCCCCGAACCGGACTGCTGGGAGCACAGGCCCCAACTTCGCTGACCACCGGCGACAGGACAGCCGTGCTCATGCCCAAACTGAGCGACACAAGCTACCCCACACGTGGCACAGTTCCTGTGATCTGCATTGTAAATTAGTGAAAGATGCACATTTGCCTTTTGGGTTACAACTGATTTATGCTATAATACTCTTCGAGATTACGGCAGTGAATACACTGAGCGGGTTGCTCTTTGTCCCCCCCAGCACCGGACAATCGTGCGATCTGCATGGCCACACTGCTCCGTTCCACCAGGAAACGAGCCAGCCAGCCCGAGAAGGGGGAGGGGGCACCAAGGGTGCACGAGTCCTGGTCCTGACAGTGCCCCGTACTCGCGCTAAACTGGTAACCGACACGACGCAACAGTGTGTCCCATGAAGGTGGCAGCTCCGGCCCTGCCAGCAGCACTGCATGTCGGTGACTCAGTCCTTTAAGGGTAGTAAGGGTCCCCGAGCCGAACCTCAGCAGCCAAAAACAAACACCAGCCTGTGTGTAGCGGTAGGACCCGCGTTCGAGGATCGGCCAACACCGCTGAGGGATCCTCCCGCTGGTTAGCAACGACATCGCAATGGACCCATCACAGATTTCTCACTGGTAGAGAGCACTGCGCGAACACATCAACAGTAGGTTATGCAATATACTGAGCCTGTCGCACAATGGGCAAAGGGGGTGACTGCGACCAGACCACCCTCCCCGCACTACACTGGCAGCAGCAAAGTCCCTCCAAGTACACTTCCGGAGTACCGCACCTACACCGGAAGCGCTTCGCAAACCATGGGCGGAACCATTCTGGCGGCAAAACCGAAGACGCCCAGCTGCCAATGAAACCTGCGTGCCCCTATTGCAACAGTGAATTGCCACCCCTAGTCGCCAAAACGCCTCCCTCATTACACTGAAACCAGGGATATGTCACATATAGCAAACTGGAACCTAGGCAGCTATGAAAACCAATGCAACCGTAACTCGCTGTAAACTTGTCATCCTGCTACCGCTGTAAAGCCCCCGGATGCCCTCGGGCCAAGTCCGTGCCATACAAAACTGCCAACAGAACAAACAATATGGCCGCACTCTGGTGCAAAGACAGGGCACAACTAGCCCCTTCATCCACGGCCCCCACTCAGACAGCAGCTGCCCCGCTGCAACCGGAACACCAGGACACGAGAGGGGAAGACGTTATGTGCTATCCTTCCCTCCAACAAAGGGTATGCTAGAGCGAGAGGGGGAACGCCGCGGAATGATAGCACCAGCCCCCACCGCGGTTGCTTTTGATAAAGAGCCGCTTAATAAGATGAAGTTTGTCCATACCTGTATGTAACCGCGCTGTCGATAGCATCAGCACTATGGTTTAACCAGACTAAGTCTCCCGGTCAGGCTATAATAAACCTGTATCCCCTGTAGCACTGCAGAAGACGAATGCAACTGTTACAGACATCTATGTCATCTTCAAACCACTTGTTAAAACTGAATAAGGCAACTGACACGGTTAACCACCCTGCCACAGAGATGTGTGTGTAACCTGCAGGCTCCAGGGCAGGATTCTAGTAAGAAGGTGCAGAAGGCTGTCGCACCAGCACCGGATAAGTCAGTTTTTTTTTTTTTTTTTTTTTTTTTTTTTTTTATATATATATCAGGGGACAAACCAGCAACCATTAATTTTCTGCCCCGGTAGGTGGCGGGCAACTGCCACCGTTGGGAAAACTGTGCAACTTCTCGTGCGTAACACTGGGTGCTGCTGGCTGGATAGTTAAAGATGGGGCCGAGCCCAGCACTTGTGCCCCTGCGCGCCGCTGGTCACGACAGGACCGTGGCCCGTGGCGGCACCTGACCACGCAATCCATTGTTGCCACATTGCCCAACCAGGGGCTTGGGCTGGCGGACAAACCCAGTCCCCGGGAAGGATAGAATCACTAACTGCCCACCTCACACCGCGCACATAGCTCCCGACCGCAGTACCCGGTCGGAAATGAGGTGGCAGCGCGGGAAGTCCAAGAAGGCAGCAGCTGCAGCCCACAAAACGATAACTGCCCCTCGGTGGGCGTCATATATGGCATGGAAGCAAATCCCCACTAGGCTAAAATAAAACATCTCCCTTCCAAGCACACACCTTACAGACACAATGCAGCACGCTATCCATGTGGGGGAGCACTACCGCGCCTCCCCTAGTAGTACGCACTATAAACACGCTACAATACATACCCCGGCCAAAGAGACAGCGAGACCCTTCCGCTCGGGAACACGGTACCATGAGAAAACCGGGACATTTTGTGAAACTGGGAGACATGAGCCAAAATTTACCAATGCAACTCCCGTTGCACTTTGGTGGCGGCCGGCGGTATGTACACGCCAGCTACCTGCAAAACGTCAGCAGATCCGACCCCGGGAATGCAAGCACAAGCACCGGACCAGTAAATACAGAGTCGCGTGGCTGCCAGGGAAACCTGAAACTTACGAGTGCACCACCTCTGGTAGTCAATCAAAATTCACATTATTCATTGAATCGAATGCCACACCGTGCCCCAAACCCCAAGAGACCGTTGAATAATCCCCACACTCCACGTCTGGCAGACCCCGTGGATCCATGACGTCCAACCATCACCCCCAGCTGGCGCAGCTATGGCCGCTGCAGTAGCGAGCTTATTGTCCCACATTCGCAACCGGCCCACGCGGGCCCCATGCCCCGAAACGTGCCCTGACCACATCCACTGTGTGCCCACAGGCTTGTGCCCTGTGCAAGCCGAGTACCGCGCTGCAGAGCACTGGCCCAGCCGGACGGCACAGGAGTAGCGACGACCATGAGCCACCCGGCCTTAGGGGACCTGCCGCCAGCCCAAGAGCATGGGCAACACTCGCCCAGACCTGGGGCCCAGCTCTGTGCGCCCGCCCGTACCCGGGACCCCCAAATGCGCCCCGATAACATCACACATCAGCCAGCGGTACGCGTGGACACCACAACCCTCAGTACCCGCTCTGGGTCCATGGCGACCAACCATTGCCCCAGCTGGCGCCGCCATGGCCGCTGCGGGATCGCGTTGCTGATCCAACAACAGCAGCAGGCCCACGCGGGCCCCAGGACCCGAAATGTGCCCCAACACTGCGCTGAGGCATCGACGAGCGGCTCACCAGCAGGTCGGCACTCTTCCACACACGCAACAATGGGCAGGGCGGAGGTACATGGAAAATGCATTTTGACACGCCCTGAAAGCCTGATCATACCACCCTCGCTGTAAAAGCCACCCGATGGAACTCCCATTCAAGACATGACACTACGGGAGTTGTCCACGCAGAGAACCAGCTACACACAACAAGGGCAGAATCCCAGGTTACTCCGACCACACCACTACCAAAACCCGGTTCCCAAGTCGTCACCCCAAACCGTGAAGCCACAGCCTCGCCCCCGCGATGCCCACACTCCGATCCCACCCAATCGGCAACTCGCCTCCAAACAATAGTCAGGGAGACAGAGGGGCGCGGGCACGGGCTGCCCCAGGATACAGGAAGACTTGATACCGGGCACAGGGAGTTGTCTGAAAACAAGAGTCAGAGGAAGGAAATTATTGCTGCAGGCAGAGAAGGCTGCCGGGGAGAACACTGGCATGGGAGATCCAGGTGATGCCGAGCCTCGCAGGCCGTGCGGTCGAGGGAACGTAGAAAGGTGGTGCGTGTCCCGCTCGTGTCCACCCAGGAAGCGGCGAGAGCCCCACACCCCGAGGATGCAGACATCCCCCACAAGCGCGTGCGCTGTCCTGGCAAAGCAATAAACAAGACACCATTGCCCAGGCTGCAACCCTCTCATCCCACACAAGCGCGCCCAACGTAGCGCTCCCTCCCCCATGGCGGCGCAACTCGCCCGGGCCATAACCTATTCCTCTGTACCATACAAAAGGTCGGCTGTCTATATGAATTATGCCCATTCCGCCGCCGGTGAATACCGAGTTGCCTGAGCCCGTGGGGCCCTCGCTGTGCCGGACCTAGGTAAACAGCGGTGTGGTGCATGGAATGACCCCTGTGGGGGCTGGGGGTGACGGGGGCTACCATAGGAAACCCACGGCCTCCGATCCAAACGCGACGCAGAACCAGGAGACGACTTGCTTTGCGGGCCACGCTCAACGAGCCGGAGCCCACATGTCGGTAGAGGGCCCATGGCAATACCAGCCTCCGCCGACCCCCAGCCAGCCTCCACACCGTATCCCCTGCCGCATGCACTGCACACCCGTGGTCATTCAGCGGGGCCGGGCGGCGAACACCACGAGGGTGACGGGGGGGATACGGGTTAACCAGGCTGGTGGCAGTGAAATGCCCGGGGGAGGGGACGTTTGCCGACTCACCTCGCTATTTGAAACGGCCCCTGACCGACAGCACTCGCAAGACCAACGACGGCGACGATCAACGACCCTAAGACGGCGTGTCCGGGCGCGCAAAAGAGGACGACAAGATGGTGGGGGAGGAATATATACCCCTCCCCCTGTCCTCGCGCCCCGGAAGTGATGCTCGCCTAGCGCGCTGCGCCAAGGCTTGGGGGACTCCTCCCTGAGTCCCTGCGGGGGTGTGGGGTGCCCAGCTGGCACTAGAGGGCTGCCCTCGTTAGTGGCCCCCTGCGGGGGCCTCGGACAGCCGCACATATGCTGCTTTTTTCCCTTTCCCCTTCTTGTAACACTCTTAACAAGCAGACTCGTATGTCTCACACTGGGTTAACAAAAGAAACAAAAGACGAATGCTGTGCGCGCATCTGAGTGATTCTGCTGGCGCAACCACATAAAATCATCAAGCATTTGGTAGGGAGCAAATGAGAATCCGCGCACACAGAAAAATAAAAGGCACATCACATGATCAGCAAGACGCAGTGCGTTTAAAATAAACAAGCCGAGCACAATAATTGCTAGGGAAACAAAGTTTGGACTGAAACGCCTGCGCCAGGGACGTGCGCACAGAGCTCCGCTGAGATGGAGCCTGGAAGAGCTGCGCCATCCCGGGCCACCTCCACAGTCAGGCAGGACAAATCTGACTGAGTGTGACAGGCAGTGCTGGGTAATTGCTCTAATCACTCCGGTACGCACAGTACCTTGGCGCAGCACGAGGAGCGCGCGGGAAGCGTCTTCAGCGGCCCGCCGCCCCCTCAACCTGACAACTTTGACAGCGCCGCATCCATTTTAATGGGAGGGTTATTTGGAGTCTCCGCAGCTCCGCTAGGGGAAGGGATGGGCGCAGAGCCCGTCTAGGCCGCCCCGCGCTCGCTGCGGCTAAGGGCCTCATTAAGGCGCGCGGGAGGGCCTATTTGCAGGTTGACTTGCTGTGATGATCACTTGGTGGAAAACGATAACAAGGGGGAAGCGAAAGAACATGTCAGACGGAATCGGCTGCAGGTTTGTGCTTCCGCGGAGTTTCGCACAATTAGAGTGGTGCGTTATCAAAAACTTCCATGTCAACAGAGCAGGCTATCGAGCTGAAAGGCGACAAAATCACATCTACTTAAGGGGAAGAGGAGCGGCAATTGCCCCACAAAGCCGCTTGCTACTTTCCAAAGGCAAAAGTGGTTTCTGTGCCTCAGTGAGACACATATGAACTTCACTTTCGCCCCCCTCCCCCCTGGTTATTTTTAGTATCTGTGATTGCTGGCCACAGTGATCGAAGCACGCTTAAGATGTCATCTACGTGAGAAGTCACACCATCATTTCCACAGATCAGGAATCCATTAACTATGAGTTCCTGTGATGTCATTGTCAACCGAAGGGCATTTCAGTGGAGGTCACTAGTAAGCTAATTCGTAGTTTTCAAATATAAAAACATGCTTTGTCGATCAAAGAATGTTGGCAATCTGTCATAAAAAGGCGGGCTCTGCTTGAGCTTCTGTTTCTTAACTGATAGTGTTACTTACGGTATATGTCCTAAATACAGCAGAAAGCAACCCCCGGAACGTACGAGGTAAAATGGTTGCGCATATATGCATGGACGCTCTTTTAGGTTTCGCCAAGTTTAAGTTACCTGCGTCATTGCACAAGAGAAACTACCCTATGCAGTTATACTAGCCCCGTTCAAATTGGAGCAGTCGTACAATTTTAGGCCCCGTAACCTCTGCATGCGGTAAAAAGGAAACCTAGATGTGTTCCTAGGAGGTGCAGCTGGAATCCGTAAATACTAGTAGCAGCGATGATTTGGTGTTTTGACGTACTCTTCTCACTTAGAAAGATTCAATAAAAAACAGAACATGGCATGCCATCAATGTCTATGACCTTACACCTGTTGATATTTGTACAAATACACTATGGCCAGGGCTTTAAGTGGGGAAAAAAACTGGGGGTGCTCTAAAAGGGGCGGGGCAAACCTCAAAGGGGTGTGGCCTATCTAAGTAGGGGCGTGGTCTAAATAAAGATAATTAGTGTAGCAGTACCCCCTGTTCTGACAAGCCGTCAGCTCTAGGACTCCTCAGAGTGTCAACAGATTTGGAATTCCCCGCTCAAGCTCGCTCTCTCCCCTCCTTATGGACAACGCCATACACCCTCCCCAGTACCCCAAGACCGGTGTTGTCATCCTGGGAAATGCCCAGGCAGACACCTCCCGTATAGGGTGGCTTCACGTGAGGCTGAGTGTACTAGAAGCACTGCTCCCAGAAGGCAATGCAGCTTCACAGGGGTGAGTTTTAACGAAGCCACCACCCCCGTCAAAACATGCCACAGAGTCCTCCTACAACGCGGCTCACCTGGCATGACGTCATGGCTGTAGGGACCAGTGTCCCGCCCAGGAACAAGCCGGCCCGGCAGGGGACGGGGAAGAACAGTGCGGGCCTCCATCTGGGTGGGAGAGAGGAGCAGAGACCACTGTCCCCAGCGAGGCCGTTCAGGCCCCCTTCGGGACGCGTAGGACAGCCGAATGATACGGAAAGACACCAAAAGGGCCAACAAGGCATCTAAAAGACCAGCTCACAACTGGCCCTCAGTCACCGGCCCATCCCTCCCTGCCTGAGTGCCTGTCTTATCAATCCGACCTTGGCTGACAGTCATTCCAGACTCAATAAGCAGCTGGAAGCCGATCAGTTCTAATCGTACTCAGTTTACCGTTAGTCCACCTGCAGTGTCACAGTACTCTGAGGGATGGGGTCTATTTCAGCCTCTATATTAGCTGTCACCACCCCTGCTTACACATTGATGCAGTATATCCCCCCTCCCACACCTCTGGTGACTGGACCAGCCAGATAGATTCCAGGTCCTCCAGAACAAGCGAGAAGCACCCCAAGAAGCCGGCCCCTCCTTACTAGACAGACTGTAGATATCCGGAGAGGATCGGGCGGGTGACTGGAAGAAACAGATATTTATTCATTCACTTATTAAATAGGAAAGCGCATTAGATGGTAAAAGTTGTAAACCCTTTTATTCTGCTTCTTATAATGTAAGTGCAGGACGCAATCAGCACCTCAGGGGTTATGGCCGAGAATAATGTTCAGTGAATTTCATGCTCTGATTGGTTGAAAGCCGTGAATTGTGAGTGCAGCAGCTGAAGGGAAAACTCCCTCCCCTCCCCACCCCCCCATCCACCACCCCTGTCCCCCATGCAACCGAACGCGGAGTTATTGACATGCATGGGGGCAGGCGCGCAACGCCCATTGAGCTCAAAGGGCTTCAGCCCCCCACCATCCCCCCCCGTCGTGTGTGTCAGCCGGCTGAGACAGCTTCCTGGGCACACACACAGCCGCACCCAGGTACTTCACAGGTCTTTAAAAAGACCATTTACTTGTTAACGAGGCTGTGTTGTTTTTCACCCCTTCTTAGAGCCCCTGAAGCTCCACTCTGCATATTGCTGGAAGAGTCAGCCCCCCCGAACTTTTTAGTAGTCCCCCCCGAAATTTGGCTCTAGTTGCGCCTCTGCATGGGGGTCCTTGTACCGTTAAAGAATACATTCCACTTGTCATCTTCACACGACATCCGAGCATGCACACATCGATGCAGTCCAAGAAAACGGACTACCTCTGCGAGGCCCGAAAATAGAGCCCGATAGAGACCCGTTTCGAGGCCCCCTGAAAATAACTGCCGGTGCTCAGACCCGGACAGACCCGGCCCACTTAAAGCCCTGACTATGGCGTATTTCTCTAACTTTAGCATGCCACGCCACGGCGTGTCTCACAGAAGCACTGCATATATAACATGCCGTGGCGGCCCTCAACATTTTGAACAGGTGCAAAAGTGGGCTGGGATTGCACAGCGCCTGATGCGCATGTTCTTAAAACATTTCTGATGAATTCGGCACCTGTGCTCCTGTCTAGATCAAAGTTATTTATACTGTAGTTGGGTTGCTTTACATAACAAAGACTTGCAAGGTAACAGCCACTTCTCAATACATGGAAAAACAATCAACCCAAACTCCAGTAATATGTACATGGGCGCAAACTTCATATTGCTGCAATTACCCAACTAAATATCCATGTTTCATCTTGAAATCATCATTGTGTTAATTTAAGTCTACAATCCTGCATAGGATTTTCTCTTCGGACCTCACCAGCAGGGCCTTTGAGTCGATATTGTGTAAGCATGTGGAACACCGCTTTGTTTTCACCAGCATAATGTTAAAAAATGATTATTCAACATTCAAACTGGTGACAACATAAAAACACAGCCATCCTTGA
Source organism: Calotriton arnoldi (assembly GCA_963921515.1). Taxonomy (NCBI): domain Eukaryota; kingdom Metazoa; phylum Chordata; class Amphibia; order Caudata; family Salamandridae; genus Calotriton; species Calotriton arnoldi. The sequence goes on along the minus strand of CAWUFW010012654.1, from coordinate 161,814 downwards.
ATGTTTTCATCTGTGTAAGAGAGAGTGAGAAAGTCAATGTGACAGTGAGAAACAGGGGTTGAGAAAGAGAATGATATGAGAGAAAAAAGACACAGGGTAACGGAGTTTAAATGTGTGAGAAGGGCCAGGATGAGGGTTTTGTGAGAGAAAGGAGGAGTTGTAAAAGAGAATTAAATGTGTCCATGTGTTAGAAAGAGGAGTATTTCATTGAGAAGTGAGGGTGACTAAAACTGGGATAGTAAGGGGAGCATGTGGGGTAGAAAAGAGGTCTTTAAGAGAAGGATTTGACAAGAAGGTGAGACTAGAAGATGTGTGAAAGGAAGATGTGAGAAAGAAGTGTCTGAGATACAATTAGGAGATGAATGTCAGGAAGAGTGGTGTGTGTGGTGAGTTTCAGGAACGCGAGAAGGACAGTGAGAGCAGGGTATCAGTGGATGAACAGAAAGTGGAATGCAAAAGAAAAGTGTGAGATAGAGAAAGGGAGGTGCAGGGTTAAGAAGAAAAGTTTGAAGCTCATGCGTTTAGAAAAGGAAGGGGATGGAAGATGAAAACAAGAGTTCAAGAGAGTAGCTGTGAACAAGAGGACTTTGTGAGCTGAGGCACCTGAGAGAACGGGCAACTTTTGGGGAAGAGAATACTAGGGGGATGTCTAGTCTGCCACCAGCAGGGGGTGCCATATTTATAGCAAAAGCAGCATATGTGGCACCATTGCTTCAGTAAAAAATTATTTTGAACTAGGGGTGGCAAAAATCCTTATGTTGGCCCTAAGTGGGGCAGATGTAGATGGAAGTAGCACAGACAAGTAGGAAACAGAGTGGATGTGTGAGAGTTGGAGGGGGTAAGAGAGCGGGAAAATGAGAAGAATGTGATAGAGGTATTTATAATTGATTACACTGAAATAGAAGATGACGAGAGAGAGTGTCAGATGTGAATCAAATGTGTGAGGGTGTGAAGGGTAAGATAAAAGGTAGACAAGACAAATGACGGTCAAGGAAGAGACTGAGAAGAAAGAGAAATGCAAGTTACAGAGGTGCACATGAGAGATGGGGAGGGAAAGAGAATGAGAAAGAGGGACACATTACGAAAGGAGAGAATGGAAAGATGTAGAGGCTGACTAGAGAGAGAGTTAGAGAGAGGAAAGAATATCTAATAGAGACAGCAATATGGAGACAGAAGGGGAAATGTTCGAGGGAGACCACAGGGTAGCATAGAGGAGTGTTTTTTGTTTTGCTATTGTTTTTAACCTGTCACACTAGGCATATGTGGCTTCCTCAATTCCCTCTCCACCATGAGTAGGGGAGGTCTAAATAGCAAGGGCTGAATCTTTGCTATTTAACGTTCATCGACAAATATGCACTTGAATAGTAGCAGACGGATCATAATATGACAGCAGCAAAACTGCATGATAGAATAATAATTATATTAATAAAGCTTATATAGCGCATTGCTACTTCAACCGAAGTGTCCCAGCGCTGATAGGTCTAGCTCCCGAAGGAGGAGTCACAGAAAGCCTAGAGGGAAGAGAAAACTACCTATCTAAATAGCCAGGTTTTTAAATTTTGCAGAACAGTAGTTCTGTCTTTGACTGCCTCAGATGAAGCAGAAGAGAGTTCCATAGCTTGGGTGCTAAAAAGCTAAAGGATCTGTCCCCAATGCAAGCTTTCTTTGCTGTGAGGACCTGGGCTAACAAGGCCCCTGAAGACCGCAGGCACCTCAAGGATAGGTAGGGCTTAATGAAAGGGTGCAGATAGCAAGCACCTGTCTTCCTAAAAGCCCTATAGCAATAGCAGAGGGCTTTAAAAGAGAGGCTTTTCTTCAGCAGGAGCTAGTGCAGTTTGTCCAGCGCAGAGCCCATAGAGGCCCGCTTTGGAATTTTCAGCAATAGCCGAGCTACAAAATTCTGCACACGTTGATGTCTCATCAGCCGAGACTGAGAGACTCCCAGATACAAGATTTTATAGTAGTCCAGCCAGGAGATAACTAATGCCTGGATCACCGTTTTCCTGGCATATTACAGGCAGAACGACGATGATATTGATAAGAGATTTTAAAATCCCAAAGCATTTGCCTGCCAAGGCCGACATTTGGCTGTCAAACGTAAGATTTTCATCAAACCAAATGTCTAGGTTTTTGATCCTATATTTGGTGAAGGAAGAGGACCAAGTGACGCTGGACAATTGTGGGAGCAGATTGAAGGCTGCTTGACTAGGATAAGGACCTCAGTCTTACCTGCATTTAATTTCAGGCGATTGAAGTCTATCCACTTGGCCCCCTCCAACAAGCAGGCCCTCAGAGAGACAGCCACACTAGCAGAGTTCCGCGATAGGGTGACAATCAACTGAGTATCATCGGCATACAAAATGATATCAAAACCATGACGCTCGATGATATCCACCAGTGGGCGCATATATAAATTGAATTATTATTTTTTCCGGAGTTTTATATAGCAAAAACTTGACCCGAAGGTATCAGGTATTAGATCGCTTTACATGAGCACCAGTTGCGCTACACAAGGACACATTCATTTTTTTTTGTTAGGCACGGGGAGATTAAGTTATTTGCCCAGAATCACAGGATGTTGAGCGTCATTGCCAAGACTCGAACCCGGTTCTCCAGATTTGAGGTTGACCGCCCTAGCCATCAGGCCATATCCTCTCCCCAAGTAGGGAATAAAGGAGGGCTCAAAGATGAGCACTGTGGCACCCCCTGCTGCAATGGAAGGACCAGAGATTGAAAAGGTTTCTCCAGTACTGGAAAAGTACGGTCCTGCAGAAAAGATGCAAACCATTGCAGAGCCTTGTGCTGACACCGCAACTCCACAACCGATCTAATAGAAGGTTGTTGGATACAGTGTCGAAGGCCACGCTCAGATCCAGCAGCAACAATGCTGCAGCGTCACCCCATCTAGAATCTGACACACAGGCTCAGAGGCAAGCAAAAGAGCCAACTCTGTGCCGTACCGGGGGCGAAAGCCCAACTGTGTTCTGTGCAATAAGGCCTTTGATTAAAAAAACATCAAAAGCTGCTAGTTAATGTGTTTTTCTGCAACTTTCGAAGAGAATGGGAGCAACGAAATCGGCCTGTAGTTCTCATGTTTAGTGGGGTCAAGAGAAGGTTTCTTTAAGAGCGGAACTACTGAGGCATGCTTCGATCGCATAGGAACCTGAGCAGCTGCAAAGGAATTATTGGTGAGTTCGCCCAACACTGGGAGAATCTCCTCGCTATGACACCAGGAGTTTCAGCAGTGACAGCTGTTCTCTGAGTGACTGCAGCAGGGCTTTCAGGATGCTGATGTAGAATGTCACCTAAGTGAGAATGGTGTCAGAAGTCACATGTTCAGTCAGTAATCCACCTATTCATTCCTCTCAGTGGGTTAAGCACCCTATCCAGGGATCTGTCTGTAACCTAATATGTCTGTAATGTACACGTCACTCATATTTTAACTGTGCATTTTCTGGGAGCGATGAAGGCTTGTACTAGTCTGCCTGCTGAATCTGTTCTGCAGGGATGGAACATTGCATGTACTGCCTTCTGTGAAAGAAGGAAACTTACTATGTTACCGCCATCTTGCACCTGTTCTGTGAGGAAGCAAAGCTTGCACTACTGCTGCCTGATTTGTGTGTCCTGTGATCTGGAAAAGCTTGTGCAGCTGCTTCTCTAGTTGCACCTCTTCTAATGACAGAAGCCTACACAGTTTCTGCTCAAGATGTACGTGTTCTATGGAGAAGGGTTCACTGCTGTTGTCCTACCTTATGGAAAGCAAAGCATATATTGAATGCGCTTTCATACAATCTCCTGAGAATCAGGCACCTTTTCACAATATTTGATGTGAGATACCAAGCAATATACTCATGAGGAAAGCGCCTGACTCTGTAGGCGCAATACTCGAGCACCAATAGAGGGTGACAGACTAGCAGTATTTGTTGATCAACTCACCGGTTTTTAATCTTGTAATAGGGAGACACAAGAAAATCTTTTTTAGCTCCGTCATATACAATTTTAATATTGATCTGCGTTTAACAAACGGAGAACATATATATCGATTTGAGGGACATAATTTTACAAAACAAGGGAACCCATAACTAGGAAACTCCACAAACAGTTGAACATTAGCACTCTCAGATGCTTGCTTCCCAGTGCTAGAGGTGGAACCCATTGATGAAGCATACCACACTAAGCAGGTAAGTGTTCATTATACTATGTGAGTATATGACTGTATGGTAATTTCATAAGAGGTTTGGCTGTTTCTTCCAGGAGTACTGCACTTGTACGTTCATGCCTGTTTACAGAGAGCCCACAGCACTCATTTAACTCCCCTCACTCCTTCTTAAGTGTGCTAGCTACCTATATTGTACCAGTTCTGTATATGTGAAAAAACTGCGTGATGTCCATCCTTCTTCTGTGACCTGTTTACTTATTCTGTGTGTTACTGAAAGCTGTGCTGCTGTTACCCATCGTGTATTTTTTGTTATGTGAAGCTCAGTATTAAACTTTCCACTACAGGAAAGTTAAAACGATTCACATTGCCAATACTTGTTTTAACACATGACATGAACAAAAAAGTGAACTCTGACAAAATATACTAGCAGAATTTACTTTTGGTTTTACATGTGGAACAAGCAGTTATTGAAATTGACTACATTACTTTGAAAACATTTTAAACATAGCTGTAAGTGGCTTAATGTCATGCATAACACCTTAGGCCTGTTCTGACATTGTAGCCAATAGCAGTTTGCATGCTAAGGTTTTGAATCCATAATGGCAGCACTAAAAGCAAAAGTACAAACCACAATGCAACATGCTGATGCAAAGCCAGAAATAGGGGATGGTATTATATGCAGGGCCATTGGAGTTATGAGGCACTAGTTGCCAAAATTATGCGGCTCAGAAAGGGAAATTTTGTGTCATAATATTAGCAGTATTTATTTTGACGTTTTATCAACTATTAAAAGTGTCTGAACAAAGTTGCACCACATCAGTACCAGTTTGATACGTGAATACAGCTGTCAGCAACTGAAAGATGTATGGTTAAATTTTGCAAGGGATCTACCACTGCTCAGAATTATGTGTAGCATTTTTTAACAACTTTTGATCCTTTTGTGTAGCATTTTTTAACAACTTTTGATCCTTTTGATACTAGAAACAAAAATCAAGATTTAAACAGTCCAGTGGGTGAGTTGTAGAGATAGCCTTTTAAATGCAGATGTGAACATTTCACTGCTAATGGGCTAATATTAGCACTACTTGGATAAACACATGGGCGTGCTAACAAGATACATACTATCCTTGGCCTAGATGTTGATGTAAATTAGGTAGAGCGCCTGAAATGGGCCCTGCCTTGAACAAGTGCGGCACTTGCTGAGCCACAAGGGCAGCTATTGATACAGTGGAGGCTGGCACGGATCAATTGTCCAGCCGGAAGCAGGAAGCACCCGGCTCCCCTGAGCCAATGATAATGCTGCAGTGCAGCGTTGTGATTGGTCTGAGCGCCGTAGTTCGGCACTCAGCCAGGGAATGGGATCCTGGGCATGTTCTACACCCAGGCTGTAATGCAGCCTGCATGGAGAACATGCAAAGTGCTCATGACGGTTTAGCTGGCCTGAGACGGCCTACCAAACTGTCATGTACACTGATAATAGTGCATACCACTCCAGCGGGTGCCTGTTATCCCCCTGGCCCGCCCCTAAGACTCTGGGACACATAATAAAACGATAATAAACCATGGTTTATTATTGTTTTATTTTCTTTGGGTTGCTGGAAGGGGGGAGCGACGCTCCTCCGCCATAGCGGAGGAGCTGCCGATGCAGTGATAACTTGTTTTCATTATCCCAGATCTACAGTAATCATTTTACTGACCTCAGAAGGATGGAATGGATGTCAAGCCTGACTGGATTTGAATCTGTGAACTACAGATCACGCAAAAGCCACATCAGCAGGTGACTAACCCATTGAGGTATCTTACCTGCATATCTCTACGCTGTTTGCCAGTCCCCCTCCCACCCCCATAGAGTCTCTTAAACAAGTAGAGGTCTCTGAATAGACGAGCGTGCCTCTTTTTAAACTACGTAGGCACCATGGACAGATCTGACGGACATCTTAGAACACAGCCTAATAACTATTTTTGAATTGTTTAGTTGTGGGAAATCTCTGCTGCGTCAGGAGATGGATTCTCTTGCGTGACACTACATTGTATGCTATGACTTCCTCTCTTTGAAAACTTATGACTGAAATCATGATTTATCACAGTAGCTTTCTCTAGTTCAGTGACTCCCCCCCCCCACGCAAATTATTTGATTCACTCCGGAGAAAACAAATAGCTCAGTGACCTGTGTACTTGCACCAGTGACTTATGGGTAACCTGTAGGTACATATATAGCTATCCCACAGAGTTGACCTAGAATTTCATTTTCCCCACATCGATTCAACGCTGACTATTGATTTGTATAGAAGTTAAATGTATTAATTAAAAAAGCAAACCTGTTAGCACGATCTGTGCTATCCGTAAATTGTCAATATAGCTAATATGTTATTAGTAGTAACTGCAGAATGAAGCATTGTGCATTAAAGGGCTACATACATTAAGGGCTTTTGGCTTGTACAAGCAGACGGTGAACATGCCACATAAATGCAGAAAATATGCATTTACAGATACAAGTCTTGTCTACGTGGAATGGTCACTTGCACAGACATTTGCGAACTCTAAGTGCCAGCTAAGCAGCATGGTATTACTGCAATGCAGACAGTCAGTGCAACGTGCCCTGTCCCTTTCCGGCTACCGTCATTGAAGTATAAAGCTGCCAGCTGTCTCTCAAACCTCAGTATGCTCTTCTGGGACCGATAATGTATCATTGAACCATTTACACAAAACTAAACTGAGCATCTGGCTTGATGACTGCTTCAGAAAACATCTGTCTGCCAAGTACAATCGTGAGTGATATAAGATTATGGCTGCCATCTTGCAGACGTTAGATACTCAGAAAAGGAAACATTGCTCTACATGTGACCGCCCCCCGCGTTTCTCTGAGCGCAGGCTGAAATGTCAGAAATAAACACCATGCAACCCGTTTGAGAGACATGTTATGCTGTGTTACAATCGTTCCTTAGCCCGTTTTCTTTTGTGCAGTCCGTGGTGTCGAAAACTGGGCACTCTTTATTGGTATTCTCTTAAAATGCTTAGCAATAGATCACATCTAATTGTGGTCAGTATTGTACTGATCTGTCGAGTAGTCAGTCTCTGCCATATGAGCTGGCTTGAAATAGCCAGAGTGTAGGTCATTTTTTAAGTCCTTTGGGCCATGATGGAATTAGAAACATGCATTGGCAAAGCCAATAGTTCTCGCCTATGCAAGAGCTAGTAGCTTTGTCAATGTATTTTAGCCATGTTGTTCATCTGAAAGTAAAGCAAACACTATGATGCAGCCAGCGCTGGCCACGTCATAGCGCTTTATTTCTGGCAGGATGGGAGTGGGCAAGTAACAATGTGGGAGGGGGACGTGGAAAGCAACAATGTGGGAGGTGGGCAGGGAGGTGGAGGGATGGGCCAAAGAACAATGTGAGAGTGGGGAGGGGTACTAAGCAAGCAACAAGGTCGAAGGGACAGGGAAAGCAGCGACGGTGCAACCAACAAAGCGGGAAGGGGCAGAGGGACATGGTAAACAACAATGTGTGGGGGAACAGAGGGATGGGGCAAGCTACAATGCTGGTGGGGGCAAAATGGGGCAAGCAACAATGCTGGAGGGGGACGGGAGGGACAGGACAAGCAACAACGTGGGAGGGGACAGGAGGAACAGGGAAAGCAACAACGGTATGAGGGGGCGGTGCAAGTAAAAGAAAAAAAGTAACTCAGAAAGCTCAAGAAGTGGAAGGACACTAGATAAGGAAGCACTACTTGGGCCATGCTCCAGTACTCCAATTGGCTCCATTGTGCTCGTTGCACAATCCTCCTCTTTCGAGGCATTGATCCCCATTTTTGGGATTCTGCGTGATGTTTCCCAGTTATCTGCCTGCATTGCCCAATTATTTCCTGCAGACCTTTCCATCAGTACAGGCAATTCTCATGCCACTTTCTGGTGCACTGAAAGCACCCATCACTGCCCTTTTTAGTGTGGTTCAGTGTGGTTCTATTATCTATGTGCTCCCCCTTGCGCTCAACATTCATAGAGTCCTGATGTTTATCCTATATCATGTTAAGGAATCAAAACTTCATTGGTCTATAACACAAACTCTATTTTTATTGTTGTATTTGCATTAAACGGCCATGCTCTTGTTTACATGAAACACAAGTTGATCACTTTACTTACTAGGGTGTATCACACTAAAAAGAGCACCGAGATGGTTTTGTCACTCACACTCGTATATATTTATAGTCTTGGGTATATATATATATATATTTGATTTGATTTGGTGGTTTGGAAAAAACCAGACACCCCCTTCAAAAATAAATCGAAATTTACTCCTGTCACAGTCAGAGACTCTGTTGACGTTTTTAATGAAATTGTTGTGGCCCAGATAAAGAAACTAAATGTGCCAATGAATAAAGAGAAAAGAAAAATTACAAATCATGAAAGGAAATATGGACAATTAATGGCTAAACTTAAAAAGGAAGGAGACATCGTAATCAGAAACTCAGACAAAGGAGGCAACATAGTGCTGTGGCCCTTAACTGACTACATGACTGAAGCCTATAGCCAGTTAAATAACATTGAATGCTACCGGAAAAGCACTCCCCTTAAATTCAAAGCAATGCAAGACCAGTTACACACTAAACTTTTGGCATGGAAAAGTCTAGGTCTTCTGAGTTTGGATGAATTTAAATTTTTAAAAAAGGACTACCCTAAAACGCCGGTTATTTATTTCATTCCGAAAATACACAAGAATATTGAGAAGCCACCAGGTAGGCCCATCATTTCAGCCTGTGATGGGCCCCTAGAGAATCTATCCCAATATATAGATTTCTTCCTGCAAGAACACGTTCACAACCTGGAATCATATGTACAAGATACCAGTGATTTCATACGAAAAATTGGTAATGTGACATGGCAGGAAGGATACCAACTAATAACTTTGGATGTGTCTTCTCTTTATACATGTATTCGGAATTGTGATGGTGTGAAGGCAGTAGAGTATTATTTATCCAGAAGACCTCTTGAGTATCTGCAACACAATAGAATGCTAAGGGATATGTTGATTTTCTGTCTGGAAAACAATTTCTTTTTATTCAAAAAGCAGATGTTCCAACAGGTGCAGGGTGTTGCCATGGGGGCCAGCTTCTCCCCCAGCTATGCTTGTATGTTTATGGGCTGGTGGGAGGAGCTGGTATTACGAAAGGAATATGATTCAATCTATAGGGGGAAGGTAATATCTTGGCTGCGATACATTGATGACTTGATGATCATATGGAATGGAACTGTGACAGAAGCTAAAAATGTTATCGCTTTAATCAATGTTAACAATGTCAATCTCACATTTACATCCCACATAAGTCATGAGAGTGTTTCATTCTTAGATGTAAAGGTAACAGTGGTCAACAACATCATAACCACTTCCCTCTTCCGTAAAGAAACTGCTGGCAATACCTTACTACATGCGTCCAGTGCGCATCCCCCTCACCTAATCCACAGCATCCCCTATGGGGAGATGCTGCGGTTACGCAGGATTTGCAGCAATACCTCAGATTTACAAAAACATCAATCTGAAAGTAAGACACGATTTCTGCAGCGGGGTTACAGCACCAAAACAATTGAGATAGCCATTCGTAAATCACGGGCCTGGGCCAGAGAAGACCTCTTGCTTTATAGGGACAGGTCTCAAAAAGTTAGTGATACAGATCCTATAGCTTCCACAGAACCAGTGAGGTTGATCTTGACATTCTCACGACAGGAACAACAACTGCGCAAATTATTCAGCGCAATTGGCATATAGTTAAAGAGGATCCTATTATAGGAAGTACCCTCCCTGTATTCCCCTCAATTACGTTCAGGAAATCAGTGTCTATGGCTAATGTCCTGGTCAAGAGTAGTCCAGAACACAAGGAAGGAGAAGGTTGGCTAACTGCAAGAAAGGGGTTCTTTAAATGCTCAAACTGTAAGGCATGTACATATGGAGACAATAGAACAACATATTTGACTGCATTCAGGGATCAGCCCCAAAAGATCAAATTTCATCTGACTTGTAAGACCGAATTTGCGGTATATGTCTTAGAATGTAGCTGCAAACTGCTTTATATTGGGAGCACCAAATTACCAGTGCACAAAAGGGTCTTACAGCATATCAGGGCAATTATTAACAATGATCCTAATTACCCGGTAGCACGGCATTTCAAAGAACAACATAGCAGTAACCCAAAACATCTCAAATATTATGTCATAGACACTGTCCCAGTACAAAGAAGAGGGGGGGATAGAGAAGGGAAGCTAAGAAGACTAGAGACCCATTACATCCTAGAACTCGATACTAAACAGCCAGGGGGCTCAATATGAGCGAGGATCTGTACACTTACCTTTAATTACATCAACATCTGATAATAGATATTTGTCCTAGCATTTCTGCACTATTTTTTCACTTTTTAATGTTTTTGTTTTCAAATAGAGCTTTTTAAAAAATGGAACTATATTCCTTTTAACATTTGTAAATGTATTTGTTTTTTTTTACGACAAATGAATTATATTTATATTTATGGATTGTATATGTATTTATTTAGGAATTATTTATTTACATATTTATGAATATATTTATGATTGTGGGAATCATTTTGTCATAACTCAGAAAAACTCTTTAAGGAATGGTAATCCCAAGGAAAGCGTTATTTTGCACATGCTGTTATTTGCACATGTTTTTTTTGCCTAATAGTAACACAAATAGAAAATATGAGTGTATTTTTACTATGTAGGTAAGGAATAGGAGAAGGTTTTGTGTCTTTTTAAGCCCTTGCACTTTACAAACGGAGATACGGGTTCACTAATTTATTTTGCGTTGTTCTATTCATTGCACTTCACATATCAGTATATTCTTTTACTCTTTTTTACTCCTTTTACATAGTCCAGTGATGATACGGGTCGTTTTATATTTTTTATATGATGGACAAACAATGCATTTATGCAGCAATAAGTGGTTTTAACCTTCAGGAAAAGCAACCAATATTTTATCATTTATTCTCTATACAATGTACGGTGTATTTAGAAATAATGAAAGGTCTATGCATTGAGGCATGTATTTTCTTAAGTATGTTGTCTATGTCCATTTTCAAGTAATCACACTGTGACTTTAAAAAGGAGTATTCACTAGGCAATGTTGTCATGTGATCAAGGCAGGGACCAAACCTGAGGTCTACGCTCGTTTTTCTTCAGGAGAAGATTTGTAAGGCGAGTTTGTGGCATATATATATATATATTAACGTACGCGCTTTCTCCCTCCACATGAAAGCGAAATCAGCACTCCGCAGGTTTGGTTTCTGGCAATTTTTTATTCTTTCAAAACATCCACACATTTCGGTTGTTACATCACGGCCTTGTTCACGATGCCTGAGCCATGCATAAAGTTCTATTTCAATACTTAAAAAAACAATTTATACACGGGCATAGACAATGAAAAAGGACAATCACATTCTATTCCAAAGTATAATGTGGATTTACATCGCAAGCATGGCGGCCATTTTAAGATATGCTAGTTTCAGCTTTTTCTAATGCAGTTCAGGTTGATAAAAGGACAGTTCCTAATAAACTACAACCTATTTCCAACGCTCATACAAATTTCTTATTATATCTTACATTAAATTGCGTTCTATGCAAATCATGAAAAAACTTTCTTGGCTGCCATAATTCAATTTCGTAATTCCATAATTCTGATACCTTCTAATACTACAAGTAATCCATTATTATTTTACTTAATTTTTTTTTTCTATTTTTCATAAAGTGCAAGTGCTAGAATCCATTCAAAGTGCTAGTGCTCTAAAGTGCATATTTAATTTTTTTACATTTTTGACTAAAGTGCTTAGTTGTCTTCTCATAAATCAATTCCATAATGATATATGGGTTCAGTACCCTTAAAGAATCAGGAATGATTTTAATCTATTCTCAATAATGATATCGATTTATAAAAACTCCTATTCATAAAAGTATATTTCTTCAATAATATAAAGTGCTAGTGCTCATACTCTCACTCGTAGTATGTGATTGAAAATCATTACCTTATGCTGTAAATATATATATTTTTTAATTACTTTAAAAAATCAATTTCTGACTCCTATAGTTCATGAGGTGCTATGCCGGGGCTTTCATTATTTCTTTTCAGTATAGGCATGTGTATAATTCCTCATCAAGATTAAAACCATTCGGTTCTCTAGCATCTAATTCAAGGATATAAAAGGTTTCTAATTTCCTCAATTCTCTCTCTCTGTCCCCACCTCTCTTTTTCTTAGGCACTTGTGCAAGGCAACTGTACACCAAGGACGTAGGATCACTTTGGTGTACTTTTCCATAGTGACTCGCTATTGGATAACTCCTTTCCTTATTGAGAATAGCTCTCCTATGCTGTAGGATTCTTTTGTGAACAGGTAAGGTAGTACAACCTACATACATTTTCCTACATGGGCATTTCAGAATGTACACTACAAAACAAGACTTGCACGATAAAACCCCTTTGATTTTGATAGTCTTGTTAAAAACTGTTTGTAGAGATGAGAGGTTCTCCCCATGCTGACACGCTTTGCACTTTGTGCATTTAAAAAATCCTTCCCGCTGTCTAAGCCAACTTTGCTGTGGGGTTATCCCTTCAAATTCGCTCTTGACTAAATAATCTTTCAGGGATTTCGATTTTCTGTAAGTGATTTGTGGTCTCTTTCCCACTTTTTGCCCCAGGATTGGATCTTCCACAATAAAGTGCCAGTTCTTATTTAAAACCATTCTCACTTCCTCATGCCTCACATTGTATGTTGTAATGAATCTACCTGTATTGTTCATATTCATCAATTTCTTTTTCCTGGTTGCTCTAGAGGGTTGAAACAGCACTATTTCCCTTTTTAGGCTCCTAGCTTTCTTCGATGCTGTTTCCAAACAATTTACAGAATAACCCCTCTCAATAAATCTTTGTTTCATGTCCTATTCAATTTTATCATATTCCTGGATAGTACTACATGCTCTTCTTGCTCTTGAAAACTCTCCAAACTGAATACTTCTGATAAGGGGCTGGGGGTGAGCGCTATCCGCATGTAAAATAGTATTACCCACGGTAGGCTTTCTAAAAACTGTGCTCTCAAGCTTACCCCCTCCACACTTACCCTGATATCTAAAAATTCCACTGTATGCTTGCTTCTTTGTCCCACAAATTTTAAATTCAATTCATTATTATTCAGTTCATCAATAAATTGGTCTACCTCTGCTTCCGTGTCCTGCCACAACACGAAAACATCATCTATAAACCTAGACCAAATTAATATATTTTCTGACCAGTGTTCCAAGGAATGGCCCCTGAGCACCTGCTCCTCCCACCAGCCTAGATGTAAATTGGCATAACTGGGGGTGAAGCAGGTGCCCATGGCCGTTCCCTGTTACTGCTGGAACAATTCCTTTCCAAATAAAAAAATATTTCTGGTCAGACACCATTCCATCATTTCAAGAATCATCCGGTTATGATTGACAAATCTCATGGGTCTCATTCGCAAGAAATGTTCCGTAGCTCTTAGTCCATCTTTATGTCTGATGCTGGTATACAAGGTAGATATATCCATTATTACCAGCACCATGTCCTTCTCCCATTTAATGTCATATATATATATACACACACACACACACATGCATGTACACACACACACACATACGCACGCACACACACACACACACACACACACACACCAGGAAGTCAGTCCTGCAAAGGAAGCAGTCTTGTCCACACTGACAGGGCGGGTGCGGGCCTACGGGTGCAGGGCTGGTAATATAATTATACAAAAGGTCCTGGGAAGTATAAATCTCAGGAAGGCTCGCACTCCACAGTTTTAAGTTTCAGAAGAGGTTTTATTGGCAATGCGTTTCACTCTTAGCCGGGCTTCCTCACGGCCACGTAACAAAAACACAGTGCCCTATCACCCATTAAAAGACAACCAAAGGATGGTATGTGACCATTGCCATGGAAGAAATACTTAGTCTTTCTTCTTTTGGCTCATACATAATACATCTGCAATTGATATAATTACAGCATTATTATTTGTACACAAACAATCGTGATTCATGATGTCATTAGCAGAATTCACCATATTAGCCATGAGAAGGGTAAAAAAAGTAAATGAAAAAAAATAAGTTTGGGTTAAGCGGCCTTTTGTACAAACACACTGCTGAGACATACCAAGTGTAAATGGATACAACAATAGCCTAGTCACTTCAGTGATATATTCACTTTTCACAGAAGTCCCCCATGATTTCAAACACTGTAAACATAGATGCCAAGTGGCTAAAGAATCACAATTCATTTTTGTGCATAAAACAATCAGAGAGAAGTATATGACTGAGCCCAACATCAAGACTATAAAGCTTCCAATCTCTGTCCACCCCATATATATATATAGTGAGTGGTACAGAGACCTGAGAAGACATTAGCCAGCATTTCCAGCACCCCCAAAATGACTTGTTGCTCTCTACTAATGAAGGAATGAATCCAGAAACACACGTCTAGAGATACACAGCACAGGCTGTACCAACAAGGGTGAAAAATTAAAGAATACTACTGAAGTAAGTGTTATTATGTGCTGCATTTACCGTGAGGCAGTTTGAGTGCTGGGATGTAAGGCAGTGTGCTCCCAACCTCCTTCTGTTTGAAAAGGCTCCCTTGAGCTGCTGAGCTGATGAGCTTTTGTTGATGTACCTGCACCCAGTGTGTGGTACAGAGACCTGGGAAGACTTTGAGCAGCATTTCCAGCGCCCCCAAAATGACTTGTTGTTGTCTGCTGATGAAGGAATGAATCCAGAAACACGTGTCTAGAGTTACACAGCACAGGCTGCAACAACAAGGGTGAAAAATGAAAGACAAATAATGAAATAAAGTGTTATCATGTACCGCAATTACCATGATGTGTGTATGTATATATATATTATCTACTGGCAGTCGCCATTAGGTATTATAGTTAGGAGGTAGTTTCCATAGGAGAAGCTTTTTTTGACTTACCTATAACTTTGGCCCCGTTTGATGAATCTTCACAAAAGTTTCCCAAAAAGTGTGCCGCTGATTCTAGTTGTGCTTGGAAATTTTGGGGGTGATCCGTCAAGCGGGGGCCAAGGAAAAGGGGGGGGCAAAAAAAGTGCATTTCCCCTGTTAATTTCCATTGTGATTTTGAACACGACTACAGTCCAAACTGCTGGACGGAATTACACCAAATTTGGTAGAAAGGTTTCTCTTGGTCCAGAAATCGCCATTTTTGTTATTTGGTGTAAATCTGTTTAGTAGTTTTAACCGAAAAGTATTAGCCAAAACCAAATTTGTATATCTAGGGACGCAGATCCATCGAGGATCCCCAGAGGATCCGCAAGGTGGATTCGCGGATCCACATGCCAAATGAAGTGCTGTGATCGGCTGGCCACAACCTGTCTGGCATCATCCATAGAACCACTCACACACCCACTGACACCCCAAATGACCTCTCATACACCCACTCACATACCCATACAAACACTCAGACACCCACTCATCCACAGAGCCACTCACTCACACACAGTCACTCGCTTATCCATATACTTACTCACACTGTCACTCCCTCACTCATAAGTCAGTTACACAGCCATTCACTCACCCATATAGCCACTCACACACCCACTCACACACCAATACAGCCACTCACAAACTCACTGATACAGCCTCTCGTAAGAGCCACTCACACACCCACACTACCACTCACACACACACACAACCACTTGGATACCCATTAACACATCCATAAAAGCACTCAGATGTCTACTCACTCACCCATACAGCCAGTCACACATACAGTCACTCTCTCAAATACAGCCACTCTCACACCCACTCAGTTAACCAAACACCTACTCAAACAACCACTCACACACCAATAAAACCACTCACACAACCACACAGCTACACAGACACCTACTCACACACCCATACAACCTCTCACACACCCATACAGCCACTCACACACCCATACAACCACTCACACACCCACAAAACCACTCACAAACCCATTCACAGATCCATACAGCCACTCTTACACCGCTCACTAATACATCCACTCACTGACCCATACAGCCACTCACTGACCCATACAGCAACTCACACAGTGATACAGACAGTCACACAGCCACTCAGATGACATCTGTTAGAAATAGTATCACTCATTAGTAGAACAGAAACAATAGTAATTTAACTTATGCAGTAGCTTAGTATATATATATATATATATATATATATATATATATATATATATATATATATATTATTATCTACTGGCGGTCGCCAGTAGATAGTTATAGTTAGGACCTATTTTCCATAGGAAATCTGCAACATTCTATTTGCAATAACGTTGGCGCCGGTTGACGAATCTTCGCGAAAGCTTCCAACTTGTTGGGGCGCTCCGGTCCGCTCATATCCTGAAAGTCTCGGGGTGATTCGTCAAGCAGGGGCCGAGAAAAAAGGGGGGTCCCAAAACGTGTTTTCCTCATTCATTTTTCCATAGGAACCTTTAGTCGCAGCTACAGCCCGAACTGCTGTATGGAATTACACCAAATTTGGCAAAGAGGTAGCCCTTGGTTCAGTGTCGTGCCTTTTGCTTAAATGGTGTAAATCCGTTCAGTAGTTCCTGAGAAAATCAAAAGTAAAGTCACATATATCTATGGCCGAGTAGGGTCCGCGTACCCTCCCGATCACGAGCTGCATGCTAATTGGCTGTCAAGTGGCTGTCAACACTCCAAATCAGGAAGTGTTGGCAGCCATTTTGTCCCTCGGTAGAACCGAGGGACAGAAACAAGTGCGCAAAGCGCAAAAGGGGGCAGGGTAGAAACACCCTGACCCCTAGGTCTGCTCAGGGGTCCCACAAGGACCCCTGGGCAGAAAAAGCATTTTTTTTTTAAACGGCGGGATGCGCTTAGGGTGCGCGGACCCCGCTGAGTAAAAAAAAAAAAACACAAGAAACAAGTGTGCAAAACGCACAAAGGGGGCAGGGTAGAAACACCCTGACCCCCTAGGTCTGCTCAGGGGGTCCCACAAGGACCCCCTGGGCAGAAAAAAGCATTTTTTTAAAAAAGAAATCGGCGGGATGCGCTTAGGGTGCGCGGATCCCACCGTAAAAAAAAAAAATCGAAGCGCGGTCTCCCGCGCTTCGATGCTAATTTACCCAGGGGTGGCCTAAGTCCCGGGGGCATGCGGGGGTGGGTTTAGATTTTATGGGGGACCGCCACCCCCTGGGGCTTTAAATAAAAAATGGTGCGGGAGGGCTCTCCGCCCTCTTGCAGCCCCGGGGTCCGCCACCCCCCCGGGGCTTCTTTTTTTTAATTTAAATGAAATGTGTGGGGGGGCTCCAGTCCCCCCACACGCCCCGGGGACTGCCACCTCCCCGGGGCACTAACAAATTTAAAATGGGGGTCTGTTTTGGACCCCCGAAGCCCCGGGGACCACCACCTCCCCGGGGCTTTGCAGATGTGGGGAGGGGTCCGCGCGGCCCCTCCTGGAGCCTGTGGTGGCCCTGGGGACCGCCACCCCCAGAGGCCGGCTCCTGCAGTGTCCCGGGGTGCCTACCCCGGGACACTGCTGTTTGCAATGGCAGGACGGGAGCCTCGCGGCTCCCGTCCTGTCATTGCAAACTTGCTTTGCTTCATTGAAGTGAGAGCAGGGAAACCTGCTCTCACTTCGATGAAGCAAAGCAGATTGCTTTTCCATAAGGGGAGCTGCATGTCAGCAGCTCCCCTTATGGAAAAGCAAAGCCGGCTCCCGCAGGATGCGGGGTGCCGGCGGGACCGTGCGGGGATTGGGGACCCCACCACGGTCCCCAACAAGTGGCCAGGCCCCGGGGATGGGGTCCCCGGGGCCTTAATTGGCCTGAGGAGGGGGGCCACGCAGCCCCCCTCCGAATAGTTTATAAAAAAAAAACAGTGGGCATGCCCCAGGGGATGGGGTCCCCGGGGCCAATAGAGGCCCAGGGAAGGGGGGCCACGTGGCCCCCTTCCCGTTTCTCGTTTACAAAAAAAAATGAACATGCTGAGGCCCCGGGGATGGGGTCCCCGGGGCCAAAAGTGGCCGAGGGAATGGGGGCCACGCAGCCCCCTCCCATAAAAAAAAATAAGAAAAAAAAAAACGGCATTGTGCCGGGAGGCCACGCCCCTCCCTGCAGCAGTCTACAAACGCACCCCCTGGCGCATTTTAAGAAGGGGAAGTAATTCCCTTTGAATACTGGGGGTCCCTGGGGGCCAACTAGCCCAACAGGAACCTCGAGTTTGCGCCAGGGAGCTGCGTTGCAGAGACGTGTACAGAGGCCACGCCCCTTTTTATACCTCTCTGCAACGCAGCTCTGTGGTGCTTTTTGGAGGAACATGGTGGGCTACTTGGCCCCCAGGGACCCTCAGTATTCAAGGGGACTTAATCTCCCAACTTAAAACGCGCCACGGGGCGCGTTTGCAAAGTGGTGAAGGGAGGGGGCGGGGCTTCAGGTGACATGTGTGCAAACAGGCCCTGTGCGCGTTTTAAGATGGGGAATTAAATCCTCTTCAATCCTGAGGGTCCATGGCGGCCAACTAGCCCACCAGGTACGTCCAGAAAGCGCCACAGAGCTGCGTTGCAGAGAGGTGTAAAAAGGGGCGTGGCCTCTAAACACCTCTCTGCAACGCAGCTCCCTGCCGCATACTGGAGGTACAGGGTGGGCTAGTTGGACCCCAGGGACCCTCATGATTCAAGGGGACTTAATCCCCCAAATTAAAACGCGCCACGGGGTGCGTTTGCACACTGGTAAAGGGAGAGGGCGGGGCACGTTATAGTTAGAAATTAGCATTTAAAAAACCTTTGAAATTCACTTAAAAAACCATAGGTTTCAGGCACGTTATAGTTAGAAATTAGCATTTAAGAAACCTTTGAAATTCACTGAAAAAACCATAGGTTTCAGACACGTTATAGTTAGAAATTAGCATTTAAAAAACCTTCGAAATTCACTGAAAAAACCATAGGTTTTAGGGACAGTTATAGTTAGTTGGACATTGCACTCGTACAAAACCCGTGAAATTCCCCCGTTATAGTTAGTTCAGGTAACTATAACTCGCGCCCCCGCAATGCACTGCTGATGACGTCACATATTACATCACTCATGACATGGTCAGTGACATCACTGATGACATCACTGAAGAATGTGCTAGTATTTGTATGAGTAAGTGAGTTGGTGTGTGTATAACTGTATAGGTGAGTAAATGTAATGTAATGTAATGTAATGTAAGGACTATTTATAGAGCGCACTGTGACCCGTCGGGTATCCTGGCGCTGAGAGACGGAAGAGAGCCTGTGATAAGGAGTAGGAGGCATCAAACTCTGGGGAAGAGCCAGGTCTTCAATTTCTTCCTGAAAGGCATAAAATCTGTCATCTGTCGCAGCTCCGTGGGTAGGCTATTCCAAAGTCTTGCAGCAGCGACGCTGAAAGCTTGCCCCCAGTTTAGCTCTCTTAACCCTTGGCACTTTCACCCAGTTAGCAGAGGAAGATCTGAGGCAACGGGTGGGAACATACCAACTGAATTTCCTCTGCAAAGGTAATGGCCCACGACCGTGCAATGCCTTAAACACAACACAAAGGGATTTAAAATGAACCCTCTGCAGGATTGGAAGCCAATGAAGGTCCATCAGAGCCTGAGAGGAGGAGGACTGACGAGGTCTCGTCAAGGCCAACTTAGCTGCTATATTCTGGATTCTCTGCAGTCTCCCCATTAAATATTTAGGAGACTCCAATAGCAAAGCATTACAGTAATCAATCCTACTCAGGATGACGCTCCTTACTACCAGAGCACGAGTATGTGCCGGGAGCATGGGGAGTACTTTTTAAGAACTCTGATAAGGGAGTAGCAACTCCCAACCGTCTTGTTGACTTGATTTTCCAAAGTCAACTCATCATTAAAGCAAATTCCCAGGTTACGAACAGATTTAGAGGGTTCCAGCGGGGCATCAGCAGTAGTCAGCCACATATTGGCTGGGAGAGGATGTGGTACTCTTCCACCTGCAATATAAAGAAACTCTGTTTTATCTGCATTAAATTGCAGGGAATTATTTCGCAGCCAATGTACCACACTCTGCATACATGCATGAAAGTTATCCACAGAGAGTGACTGTTCTCTATCCCAAGAGAGAATAAGCTGGGTGTCATCCGCATAATTTACAAGACCTATACCGTAAGATTTAATGACATCCACCAAGGGACGCATATAGGCGTTGAAAAGAATAGGGCTGATAGCAGAGCCTTGCGGTACACCATGATGTATCTTAGTAAACTTGGATTGAAAAGGGGAGGGCCACAGCCTGACATCTGTCAGACAGATATGAATGCAGCCATTTCAGGGCCAAGCCCACTACCCCCACTCCTTCCAATCGTTCCAGGAGAACCTTGTGATTGACTGTGTCGAATGCGGCGGACAGATCCAACAGGATCAGTATAGTAGATTGACCCATGTCCGCACGCAAACGAAGGTCATCCAACACAGTCAGCAAGGCAGTCTCAGTCCCATGTTCTGGGCGGAAGCCGAATTGTCTGGCATCCAGTAAATTATTTACCTCCAGAAACTGGGACAGTGCCCTGCTTACAAGGCGCTCCATGATCTTAACCGGATATGGGAGGAGCGAGATAGGTCTGTAGTTTTTAAACAGGCTGGGTCAAGTGACGTTTTTTTAATAAAGGGGTTACAACTGCTTGCTTCCAGCAGGGGGACCATTCCGCTACCCAGGGACCGATCACACAGCTGCTTTAGCATAGGGAACAGCTCAGGGCCTAATGCCTTCCAGATCCTGTGGGGGAGAGGGTCCAGTGATGAGCCCGAGGAAATTCCTAAGGCTAACCGAGTGAAATCCTCCAGCGTGGGAATTTCGAAGTGATCTAGAAAAGGTCCCTGATCAGACACTTCATTCATTCCCTTCCAGTCCTCCTTTCTGTCAGGTAGCAGACTACTAGCCCCATCAACTGTACTATCTCCTTCCATCCCTTTAATAATCTTACAGATCTTCTCTTCAAAAAAACCAGCCAAGCTGTCACAGAGTTCCTGTGTTGGGGGAGTCTTGTTTTTTGTGCAATCGGGGGTGGTGATGTCATTTATTATTTTAAAAACACTTTTGGAGCTATTAGGTGCCTTCAGAATTGCATTTGCGAAAAATTCCGCTTTAGCCGAGGCAGTATATTTCTTATAATGGAGAATTTTCTCCTTCCACTCAGCTTTAGCCGTATCAAAGTATCCCCTCCTCCATCGCCGTTCTGCTTGCTTACAGCCAAGTTTTAGCTTTCTTAATTCAGCATTATACCAAGGAGCAGAGGGTTTGCCTACTTTTTTCACTAGCTTTTGTGGAACAAGCTGATCAAGTTGATCATTGATCAGAAGACAAAAGGTGGTATAATTTTCATCCACCTGTTTCTCGGGGTCGAAAGATTCTTCTAGGTGGAATACAGGGGTGGTACTAACTTTCCTCAGGAGACCTTTCCAGTCCCTACTAAGGAGACATCTAGTCTCCTTCACAATTGCCAGGCTGTTCTGCTTAACGTTAAGTACATCAAATTGAACTAAATGATGATCGGACCAGCCCATCGGCAAAACATTTCCCACTTCCACTGAGTCTTTCCCCGCAAAAACAAGGTCCAACACATGTCCTCCTATATGAGTAGGTTCCATCACCCTTTGAGGGAGCTGTAAATCCATACAGGATTGTAAGAGATTATTATACCCAGGGTCCATGCTCACATTGGCCCATAGGTTAAAGTCTCCTAATATTAATAATCTGGCATGTGAGAGAGCCATGTTACTAAAAACATCAGTCATATTATTTTGTTGCAGGAGACTGTCCGTTCCTGGAGGCCTATAACAGATAATACCAGTCAGTACATGTCTCCCCTGGTCCTTTAGTGCAAAGCCCAACAGTTCAGCCCCTTCAACCTCATCAATATCCATAGGGGAAAAGTTCCATACCTCCTTAAATATGATTCCTAGCCCTCCACCTCTACCGCTTGGGCGTGGCTTATGAAAAGCTTTATAGCCCTGAGGGCAGGCCAAACCCAGCTCTAGGTCAGACCCGGGATGAGTCCAAGTCTCGGTCATCACCAGGGCATCTAAATCATGTAGCTCTAATAACAACTGTATCTCCGTGTAGTGTTTACACAGGGATCTAACATTGAGCAGTCCACATTTTAGAGAGTCCCCTTTCATGAAGTCAGCCACTGGCCCAGCCGTGTCTCTCAATGTGAACTCCCCATAGGCACCACCCTGCACCCCTATTGCTCGCAATGAGGCACTCGAGTACCTATAGGCAATGTTATCTGGTAGATTTCTCCTACCTTCAGCATAGTGGCTGGCGCTGTGCGTTGCCGGTGCGCGGACGGGCTGCGCGATTGCTCCAGCGCAATGTTTTATAGGCCGTGGCGCGGGGATAGGCAACTAGAATGCTAACCCCTATGGATACCGCAGCCCGCTGGGGCGTGTCAGGAAGTATCAACGTGCACCAACAGTGAGCCAGCTACAATAGTATCCGCTTCTTTTTACAACTCCTTAGTGTGATTTTAAAAACAATAACAGATTCAAATTCACAATTCCTTAATATTAAAAGAATAAAAACGGAGTTCACATACGCGCTAAGAACATGATTTTTACAATGTACGCCAGTATGCGACCGCGTCCTTACACGGGCAAGAGATTGTCACGTCTCAGTGTTTCCACGCTGCGCGATCGCTCCAGCGCAATGTTTTATAGGCCGTGGCGCGGGGATAGGCAACTAGAATGCTAACCCCTATGGATACCGCAGCCCGCTGGGGCGTGTCAGGAAGTATCAGCGTGCACCAACAGTGAGCCAGCTACAATAGTATCCGCTTCTTTTTACAACTCCTTAGTGTGATTTTAAAAACAATAACAGATTCAAATTCACAATTCCTTAATATTAAAAGAATAAAAACGGAGTTCACATACGCGCTAAGAACATGATTTTTACAATGTACGCCAGTATGCGACCACGTCCTTACACGGGCAAGAGATTGTCACATCTCAGTGTTTCCAGTAAATGGGTGTGTGCTTAATTTTTTGCATGACTGACTAGGTGTGTGAGTACCTCTATGGATGAGTGGCGGTGTGTGAGTGTTTATATAGGTGTATGAGTGCATATAATAGTCCTGTACTGAGTGACTATAAGTATGAGTGACTGTACGGGTGAGTGAGTAGATGTGTGTGTGTAGACCTAAGAATCAGTGAGTGTGTATATAGTAATTGGTGTTGGAGTGTCTATGGTTTTGACAATGGCAGTCTGTAATTTACAGTGGGTGTATCAAAAGTTATATTAGGGTGTGAGAAGATGCATCAAATTATCACATGGATGATGTCATCAGTGATGTCATTTGAGATGTCATGAGTGATGTCATCAGTGATGTCACTGACCATGTCATGAGTGATGTAATATGTGACATCATCAGCAGTGCATTGCGGGCGCGAGTTATAGTTACCTGAACTAACTATAACGGGGAATTTCACGGGTTTTGTACGAGTGCAATGTCCAACTAACTATAACTGTCCCTAAAACCTATGGTTTTTTCAGTGAATGTCGAAGGTTTTTAAATGCTAATTTCTAACTATAACGTGTCTGAAACCTATGGTTTTTTCAGTGAATATATATATATATATATATATATATATATATATACTAAGAGCCGTGACCAAGAAGCTTTCTGCTTCGAAGCACGTCAAGACGTTTTTCTTTTGCTGCTAAAAAATAAACATGCTCAGAGGAATTGTGCCCCTACTGTCTTCTGATTTTTTACGATTATCAATGTCGTTTCAAGGAGGAGACGTGGGTGGAGTAATTTTGAGGGGTTTGCCACCCCGTCAGGCGAGGGAATCGGCATCTTTCGGTAGGAGATGTATATATATATATATATTTGCATAGGATTATCCCAATCGAAAACAATCATCCAGCACTCCTAGAGGTATTGATCACTCGGAAGTTTATTTTATGACGGTTACATCAACGCATTTCAGCAGTCTCACGCTGCCTTGTTCACGATGCCCGAGCACCATTTTTTTCCCATTAAAATACTCATTACAATAAAGAACAGTGACGAGGGACTTCATTCACAACGACCATCACATAGCCCACTTTTACTTGCAAAGCGGCCGCCATCTTAAAGCAAGTCTCATTTAAATGAATGATAATTATAAGAACAGTTCAACTTATTACATGTCCTTTATAACATTGCTTTCATACAAACGGATATTTACTTATTGTTGAAATAACAGGACATTTATGATACGAATAGTCAACCTATCTGGATTCCTATATTTTGCATAAACTTACATTCTTTGCGTTTTCAGTCCAGTATTTTAGTTGATCACATCATGATTACACTATTGCCCTTAAATTTAATTTCATATCTGCTTCATATATTCATTTTACGTCAATTAATTTTCAATCAAAGTGCATGTGCGAAACCCGTTTGACGATTATTGTACAAAGGTGCTAGTGCATATTAAATACAGTACAGTTCTTAATAATAAAGTGCTAGTGCTGTAGTGCAAATCAGTCATTTCCCTTAACTGAGATCTGCACAATCTTCTACCATACTAGACTTATTAAAGTGCAAATGCTTATAAGTATATTGTATTTCCAAACTTCAAGAAAATATAACCTTCATATACTTCAAATTACACGTAAAGGAAGAGGACTGTTTCTAAAATTACGTGGTATCTCTTATACCCCTATCCTCTAAATAAAGTGCCAGTGCTTAAGAATACAAGAAACAATTCATTTCCTCATGAATCCTGGATACTAATCTACAGTACTAGACTACTGAAAGTGCAAGTGCTTTACAGTATATTGTTTTAAAACATATTTCATATACTTAATAAAAACACTTAAAAGATATTTCAAATATCATTAAATACTTCAGTTTAAGAGGTCTCTCATTCCTTTTCTTCCTTCCAGATTATACTTCCTATAATTGCACTATATCATCCTCAATACAAAATAACTACGTCAATAAACGGTTCCCTCAATTACTTATGGCCATGTCCCTCGTTTTACATTCTTACAAAAATAATAAAATCTAAAAAAAGAACAAATGGTTTCACTATGTGCAGGTTCATCCTCATTCTCTTATTTCCATCTTCCTTGTAGTATAAGCAGGTATATAAATCCTCATCTACATTCAACCCATGAGGTTCCATGCTATTGAACTCCAGTATAAAGTATGTCTCTAATTTTCTGAGTGCCTTTTCCCTATCCCCACCTCTTCTTTTTCTGGGGATTTCTGCTATACAGCTATACTGTAAGCTAGAGGGATTGCTTTGATGATGGATTTCAAAATGTCTTGCAATCGGATAAGTTCTATCCTGATTTGCAATCGCTCTCCTATGTTGCAAAATTCTCTTGTATACAGGTAAGGTTGTGCTTCCTATATAAATCTTAAGACAGGAACATTGTAGTAGGTAAACAACAAAACTAGATCTACAGGTTAAAAAACTCTTGATGGTAATGGTTTTGTTAAAAAATGTCCTAAAAACTGTGCGATTCATGCCATGCTGGCACGCCTTGCATTTAAAACATTTTTAAAACCTGGTTTTTGTTGGAGCCAAGTAGGGCCCTCCCTTTCCTCTCCTGATATTCACTTTTCACAATCAAGTCTTTTAATGATTTAGATTTCCTGTAAGTAATATCTGGGTGTTTGTTCACTTTAGAACCCAATACTGGATCATCCCTTATCAGATACCAATGTCTGTTCAAGATGGATCTGATTTCTTTATGTTTGATGTTAAATGTTGTTATAAATCTATGGTTCTCCAGACTTTTCTGCTGTTTTTATCTTTTTTCCTCTGTTGGGTTCTAGACGGTTCAAATAATACTTTTTGTCTCTCTAGATTTCTAGCCTTAGTGGCTGCTCCTTTTATGACATTTGGTGAGTACCCTCTCTGAATAAATCTATCTGTCATTCTCTGCTCTATTCTGCAGTATTCTTCCTGGCTACTGCATCGCCCTCCATGCCCTGTAGAACTCCCCAAAGGGGATGCTCCTAATCAAAGGTGCAGGGTGGGCACTATCCGCGTGAAGAATAGTATTGCCTGCTGTAGCCTTTCTAAAAACAGTGGTCTCTAGTTTCTCCCCTACCGGTTTTATTCGGATATCTAAGAAGTCTATGGTGGTTTTGCTATGCTGCCCCACAAACCTAAGATTGAGAGTATTCTGGTTAAGGTCCCTGATGAACAGTTCTATGTCCGTTTCCGTGCCCTGCCACAGCACGAAAATGTCATCTATGAACCTAACCCACAGTAAAATCTGTTCTGACCACTGTTCTAGGGGCGGTCCTCCGAGCACCTGCTCCTCCCACCAGCCAAGATGTAAATTAGCATAACTGGGGGCGAAGCAGGTGCCCATTGCCGTCCCTTGTTCCTGTTGGAAAAGTTCCTCACCAAATAAAAATATGTTCCTCGTCAGGCACCACTCCATAAGCTTAAAATCAATTGATTGTGCTTTAAAAATCTCATTGGTCTCCTATTCAAAAAGTATTCTGTTGCTCTTAGACCATCAACGTGTCTTATGCTGGTGTATAAAGTGGAAATATCAAGTGTCACCAGTATCATAGTTGTTTCATTCCACCGTATGTCATAAATACATTTAAGAAAATCCGTAGAGTCTTTAATAAATGAAGTCAATGTTCTAACAATTGGATTTAAAAAATAGTCAATATATCTCGACGCATTTTCGAACAAGTTGCCACACGAAGAAATTATCGGTGCGCCAGGTGGAGTTGTGATGCTTTTATGCACCTTGGGGAGCATGTAGAAGACCGGTATTGCTGGCTTTTTCTTTTTGATGAACTTATATTCATCCCAGCTCAACAGTTTTTCCTGTTTCCATACATCCAATCTTTTGAAAAATTGTTTCTTCACCCCTTCGTATTCTTTCATACTAATCCTACAATAGCATTCACGATCATTTAGTTGGCTGAGCGCTTGTTTTTTATACAGTTCACGGCTCCACAGCACAACATTTCCTCCTTTATCTGAAGGTTTTACCAGCACACCCTCTTCCTTTTGTAATTTAGCCACAGTTTTATGTATTAAAGCTTTTTTTGGATTCATTTTCTTTTTCTTTTGACTCACTTCATAATACAGTTGTTTGAACTCTTTCGTTACATTTTCACCAAAGATATCCAAATTGTCTCTTACCAACTGTGGTGTAAATCTAGACGGTGGCCAAAATGGGGTATGATCTTCTCTTTCTAACGCTGAGGTCATTGGTTCTGCCTGTTCATTGCTTTCAACTGAATTGTTCATACTTTCCATATCCATGTTAGCATCGTTAAATAATGTTAGTAGGTCTGTCAGGATGGGTACATCACTCACGCTTAGAATATTAGATTCATTTAGGCGGCCTGACGATATTCCTTGAGTTTGGGGATTTTGGATATTACGATTTAAATGCATTTTAGATAATTTGAGTTTCCGA
Organism: Calotriton arnoldi; assembly: GCA_963921515.1. Taxonomy (NCBI): domain Eukaryota; kingdom Metazoa; phylum Chordata; class Amphibia; order Caudata; family Salamandridae; genus Calotriton; species Calotriton arnoldi. Next base: position 134,178 of record CAWUFW010012654.1, on the reverse strand, counting down.
ATGAATCGATACAGGTCCATTCTGCTATTAGGATAATTAAAATCATTATCATCACAGAAGGAAAGTCCTAATTTTAATACCGATTGCTCTTCTTCAGTTAAAATCACAGTACTCAAATTTATAATCGTGTTGTTATCGATTACTTTTTCATTGATTTCTTCACATTGGAGTGCAGAGATCTTTTTGTTTGCCATTCTTGTGCTCCTCCTATATCCCTCACCTCCTCTTCTTTGTTTCCTCTTCCTCGGCTATATATATATTTCACTCGAACAACAATCCAGAAAAAAGGACGTTATCGGCACTAGGGTAGGATTTTCAAAGTTGATTTATTGAGGAAACATAAAACTGCATCCACGCGTTCCGGCTACCTCTGTAGCCTTGTTCACGATGACAAAAACACCATGTGATTGATAGTTTAAATGACTTGTGCAATCATCAAAATAGCAGAAGGACTGCAAATAAAGTGACTGTGCATAGTGTTAACCATCAGCGCCATCTTTAAGTATGTTAATAAAAATGGCATTTCATTTCTTAGTCTAAAATACATTTCTCATTCAACATAAAATTTATATAATAAAAGTGAATTATTAAATCATTCTACTTCATATATATTTTATGTGAAAGTTCTTCTTATTACTTCTACTGCATTAAAGACCATAACGATTTTCATTGGTCCTAATAAAGTGCTGATGTGTCTATCTTTCGTGGCTAGTGCCTAAGTTATATAAAAGAAAAACACAATACGAGAAAAGGGAAATAATAAACTATACCAAACTGACCGTGCTTAATAAAATCATTCTAGTAAAGAGCGACAGGAGTAAAACTCATAGACCGGATTGAGATCTGGGTAGGGAAGTGTAAAACAACAACAATATCTCAACCGGTATTATTGAGAAAGGTAATTTAACCAGTATGTACAAGACATTACTAGGAAAAGAAATTAGGGAGACTCGTAGTTCGTTGTAAAATGTGCTCACGGCATCATATATTTTGAATAAGAAAACAATAATAGGAAACAGTTGTATCAGCACTGTAGGCAAAAATTGCAAAGACAACCCAAAAACTTTGTGCACTTATGTGCTCGTGATACTCGAAGGAGAACGGCGCAGGTGACAAGTGAAAGGAACAGCGGAAGGCTCAACATGAAAAGGTGACTGGTATATACAAGAAGATATGGTTCATATATATTATTTACAGTAATTGGTCATGTTATTAGAGACATTTTGAATGAACCATAGTTGAAAACGCGCCATAAATTGCGCTGAAATGTCGACAGCATTTCAATCCTAATCATTTAGGATCATCTTCAGGACTGGGTTGCCGTGTTGAAGGTGCTGTACGAGGGAGGAAAGGGAAAAATCAGAAAGGGGATGGGAACAGGAGATGGGGGCGTGCAAGGGAGCGATAGGGGCGCTGGAGAGGCGGGGTAATGAGGCATACCTGGAGAGGTAGAAGGAAGCAATGGAGGTGAGGCAGCGAGGCTTGCCCAGGGTTGGTGGCAGTAATGTCCACGGGAAGGTGTCCTTCAGTGTAAAGGAAAGGGTGAGAGAGAGGCCATCGGGGCCCGGGTAAAGTGAGGAGGAGTGGGGTAGGAGCCTTACCAAGGTAGGAGCGCAAAGGGTGGGTGCGTCACCAAAGCGAGCAGAGGTCCGGTCGGCAAGGTGGAATCAGTGTAGGATTCGTGGTTTTGCTGGAGCCGGTGAGGGCGATCCGGACGAGCGAGGAACCTGGAAGGCGGGGCACATAATGATCAGAATGATCATCGGTACTGTGGGCCTGGAGTGGCCCGGAGGGGAGTCAGGGTGGAGCCTAACTTACCTAGCCGGTGTGGCGTGGCCGGTGTGACGCGAGACTTGGGAGGAAGCCGGGGACAGGGTCGGAGCCCCGATCCATTGTCGGCGTGTAAGGAGGAGGTATTAATTCGAAGATGGCCGTCCGGTAGGTACGTCTTGTAAATAGGAAGAATTAGTGGAGGAGTCAAGGGCTGGGGGTCCAGCAGCAAGGCTGGTCTAAATAGGGTCGGAGATAGTGGGAGGAGGGCTTACCGTTAAAAAGATAGCAGGGGTCCTGGAACTAATCCGGTGGCAACGTGAAAGTCAAGATCAGTACAGGGCCGCCACGGTCGTGTGCGGCATGCCGGTGTCCTAGGAGTCAATGGAGGCTAGTGATCCAGCGCTATCAATAAAATTTCTTCTCCTTTAGATATTGATGTCCAGGTTGACAAACATTCCTCTTCATAACTATACCCATATGACGGTGGGGCCCATAACACCGTAATATACAATCACTCTCACATATATTCCCTGGAACACACTCACCTTTACCTTAAGAGAAAAAGTTAATGTTTTGCTGGAAGGAGACGGGATACCTTTTTAAATCAACAATAATAATTCTTAAATCTCTCAGGTATTCCGCTCATTGGTCGATGGACCAACTAGTAGGAATCAGTTGATGGTGATTAAGACCAGCTCAATCACTATAAACTCTTATTAAACATTTTACATTTATCATTGAGCTAAAGAACCACAGACTCGTAGATTTAATTATAATATAGTTTATCTAAATTTTATAAGCATGAATAAAATCAGTTTTATTAATCAGATCCATACATTTATTATCAATATTAAGAATAAATTGAAATTGCAATGCATACCCTTTAGTTGGAAAAATAAAGTCCGTCACAGCAATTAATTTCAGATCTCAGCATAGAACTTCCAAAACTGACTGTCTGTTCTACAAAACAGGCCTCCTCGATGGACCACCTATATAGGTTTTCCGCAAATCCCTCTTGTTCCTTCTCAATCAGAATTATGAGCAAAAGATTAATCGTATTAAAATATAAAGGCCTATAAGAAAAAATAACAGCGGCTTCTCCTGCGTCAGCGTCCTGTGCTCAATAAGAAAAATATAAAAACAGCGCTCCTCCTACTTAAGAGTAGGTCCTCTTATACCCTAATACTAGCTTACTAAACAGAAAAAATTACATTTTGGGGGCGAGATTCACTCTAATTGGTCCATTTTGGGGATGTCACACATCTCATTATTCTTCTTCTCGTTCTAACCAGTTCTTTGGAATGTATATAACTTGATCCTTTCTCACGTTTAGGACATCACCAATCCAATCATCCGTCTCTATTTGTATCTTCTTTCTGATACTTTATTTTGAACAGTTCATTGTCCATTCTCATATGCACTGTGACTTCTCACGCTCTTTCGCTAAGTCCCCCTTGGCACGCGCACGGGTGATAAGGTCATCACAGCCTTGATCCCGCTTTCATCCCAGGCTTTGGAACCAATCACGTGACGTTCTCATTTACAGCTTCTTTCTTTCGCTTGGAAGCCATCTTGCGCACGCGTACTTTAGTCTTTTCGCCTTAGCAGCCATTTCTACAGCACGGCCTAGCAGGCCTAAGCAAACTATCATAGAAATAAACAGAAAATAGTTAAGAATAAGGAAAATAAGCCTTTTCGTTTCCCTCCCATCATTCTACGTACCCCAATTAGGTGTTACCTAGCAGAAGCAACATATAAAGCTATTCCTTACTTACCAATCACTTTATTTTGCCACCAAACAATTTTCTACGAAGCACAAATATTGTAATATTATTCTAATTAGTACGCAAATCATTATGTTAGCGGTATTCACATTAACAATTGTAAGTGGATTAGTTTGCACATGAAGCGGCATGTTACCAAAACATTTATGAAGAAAACATACTTTGTTGGTTATTCACTGAAACGAACAATTTTATTAATTATTAATGTTAATATTAGGGGGTTCTAAAAAAATTTCATTTACCTTGCTCCATCAACTCCCCCTTTGGTGATTTTTAATATCACCACAAAACCCATGTCACACCAATTTGTCAGATAGCATATTTCGTTTCCATTTGCTTCTGGTTAGTTTTACACTACTGTATCTCTTTCATTCTGTCTTTTTGTTTTCTTATACATGCTTTCTTTTAGTTCTTCCAGTTCTATTTCACCTATCTCTCTTTCTCTTTCTTTATTTATCTTATTTTCTCTTTCTATCTTGTTTTGTCTTTTTCTTCTTTTGATACATATAATAACGAATCTCACAACTAATACCATTAGAATTATTATCGTTGCTGTTATCATAACTTTCCCTATAATAAAACTACTTATCTTAGAAAACCAATTTGATACTGAGGAAAAACTCTTACCAAGTCTCTCCCAGGCATTTTCAACCTCCAGTGGAACAAGTTCTTTGTGCAAATTTGTAATATTCTTTATATACCTTTGTATATTTTCACTTTTATCTGGAATGTAAGTGCAACAATGTTGAACTTTCAGCATTCCACAGACTCCACCCTCTTTTGCCAAAAGAATATCAAGGGCAAGCCGATTTTGCATCAACATAGCTCTCAATGGCAACCATCTCGGTATTTACCATCAAGAACCCTCCAGCAGTATCTGTAGATAAACGATCTACTACTGTGGATAATTTCCGAATTTTAAATGCATTCAAAGATATTCCCACTGCTGGTATCATTGCTCCAAAAATATCACCTACTATTTCTGAAAAACTTTCCCTTTTTCTACGTGTGAATGTCTCACCCATTTCGTGTGTTCCCTTTTCTTTTCTATCAACATGAAAAATCTTTGGAAAGACCAGGCCTAAGTAGCACGAGCCATACCAATGGTCCGGCAACCTATAATAAGCTCTGTTTCCGCAAATATAATAGATCCCTGGAAATATTGGATCTTTTCCCCCTTTGAATCCCCAACCTCCTAAAATCTTATAGTTATCTTGACAATTACTGGAACCCACGAAATAGTTATCATACCTTGTTCTATTTCTACTAATGCACAACCTTCCCTGTTGGGGCCAATCCAGAGTCATAGCTGCATTTGTCTTTTTCTTGTCCTTATTTTCTTCCTCAAACGCCCAAAGAGGTGTTTTTGTCTCTTCTATCACTTTTCTTTGAAATTTTACTCTTCTGTTTTCAACCATTTCTAAAAACACCTTTTCTTCCTTCCTTAACTCACAGGTAAGGTTGTGTATAACTATATCATCTGATGTTAGAATTTTATTTTCTATGAAAAATTCACCAAACGTTCTTGCCTCTTTCACCTTGTTTAGTTCAGAAACTATAGGAATCTTTGCAAAAATCTCATCTATGTCAGTATAATAATATTCTAATCTCCCTGTTCTATAAAATAAACTAGCTAAAACACTACGGGCCGATTCCGATCTCGGCCGGAAATCTCCCCGACCGAGCCGGACCCGGAGAGATTTCCGACCGAATCGGACCCTAGCAGTCCGACCGAACGAGTACGATGCGCACGTATGCTATCGGACTCGAGTCGGTCGGACTCCCATTGATGTCAATGGGAGCCAGTCGTCACGACGCGTACACGGGCTCCCATTGACTCAATGGGCGCGACGTCGAACAAGGGCACCCCCTACAGCGTGTTCGCGTCGATGCGGGTCGCACCGTACATGCACAGTGTAGGGGGACCCATGGGTCCCCCTGTGTGCGACTCGCACGCCTACGCTTCCAGGGGGTCCGACACGGACCCCCAAAGTGCGGCTCCGACAGCTCCTTGGAGCCGGACTGCGCGAGTCGGTCGGAGCTGTCGAGGTGCGCATCGTACTTACCCGGCCGGGAACGTCTCCATTGCGAGGTGCGTGTCGAGTCCCATGCGAGTCGGTCGGAGCGGTCGGGTCCTGCGAGCGTAGCGTCGGTGCCGGAGAGTTCGGCGAGCGCACGCATCGTACTCGCTCGCCCGGACGCACGTACGACTCGGTCGGGAAATAGGGCTCCGAATCGGATCCGGTTAAGCCGAATCCGATTCGGTGCCCTACCGGCCGAGATCGGAATCGGCCCCTACATGTTATTCCATACGTCAAAGGAAGGTGATGATAGGTCACACCTTCTGCAACAGACGCAGGCAATTGCATACAAACATAACAATCTCTCACATCCATTGTTTCTACATACTCATACAATAATTTAGTGAAAACATTTTTTGAAAAATCTGTTATTGATTTGTCTTTATGTAACTCTGCACTACTTTTTAATATAGCTGTTTCCTGCATGTTAGCTCCTTTTTCTTTCTCTGTGTTATTCTTTAATATAGACGTTTCTTCTACAGCTAATCTAATTGGAATGGTGATTGCTAAAATAATCCATACGGTCATTAATAATCCTGTACAAAAGAAGCACATCTTACACCATCTACGTAAGAACTCACATCTACATGTTCTATTTTTAGTATCTACCATCTTGTTCTATTACCTATTTTTATAATATGTACAGAAAATGTATCACCACACCTCAGAAATGACCTCTCAGCCACCCTACGCTCTCACTTTGTCTTATTTGGTACTTTCTTTAGTTCTTTTTCAGAACTCTTTCTTGTCAAATTCAGTGTTTTGTCCAGTCCGGTAGAAATTTCTTTCAAATTTCTTTAAACTTGTTGCACTTCACTTTCACCCATTTGGTTGTAGCTTGGTTCAGGGTTCTCGTGAGTGATTTCTTCTTCTTTGATATCAGTCAACGCAATGTATAGCCATTCAGGCTATTTATACTTCAGATTAGCTTTCTTTACTCTTTTTGTTTTCTGCAAGTGTTTTCCACCTTGTTTTTCTTGTTCCTTTTGACTTGTTATTTCATTTACTTGTTCTGCTTTCTTTCCATTCAAGTTTAGGATCTTGTATCTCAATCTTTTAATTTCGTGAGGCCAATTATCTCCTTTTCTTGGCCTTTTTGGTTCACTTTCTTTTTCCTCTCTTTCTGCTCTCCAAGTTCTCTTCCTTGTTTCTAATTTCTGTTTTCTTTCTTCTCCACTTTCTTCTGATTCAGACCTTTCTTTATTATCACTTATCTTGAACTTTATGACTTCACCTCTTTCCTCTAGTTCTGATCCTTCTTGTCTCTTTCCTTGATCGCCTACTTCTGTCCCTCCTCGAGGTTCTTCCGATTCTGTGTTGATCTCTCTATCTGTTTCTATATTTCCCTGTTTCTTTATTCGCCGATCTGTCCCTACTGCTCCTCGGGTATCTTCCGATTCTTCTATCTTGCTATTTGAAACTATACCTTCTTCATCTATTAAAATGATTTCTGAAGGATCTTTACCACAGTTTGTACTTAGTTGCTCGCTATTGCTATCTCTTTGCTCAGTTTCCTCTTTTATGGTATCAAATTTCCAATCCTGTTTCAGATTTTCATCACAATCTGAGTGATCTGTATCAGAGGCTGAACTGGTGTCTGATATTTCCAGATGTCGACTTACAGGTCGATCTTCAGATTCTGGAACCTTTGCTATTTTATTTTCTTCTTCTATCGTTGAACTGGTACTTGGGACTTCCAGATGTCGACTTACATGTCGATCTTCAGGTTCTGGGGCCCTGTTTGTTCCTTCTTCTGCATCGGATGCTGAACTGGTATCTGATATTTCCAGATGTCGACTTACAGGTCGAGCTTCAGGATCTGGAACTCTGATGGTGTGGCTGGCATGTACCCAGTGTTTCACTCCTGCACATTTTACTGCAGTGGTTGTCACCAGGATCACTTGTCGTGGTTGGTCCCAGCGGGGAACCAAACAGTTTCTTCTTCTGTGGACTTTTATGCGGACCCAATCTCCGGTCATGAGCTGGTTTTCTTTCGAGAGTGGTCGCATCCGGTCCAACCTGATGAAACGCAGAACGTACCACTTCAGCCAATCCTTTGCAATAATCCAATACGAGATCATCAGTTATAGTCAGCAGTTTGTTGACAGGTACATGTGCTTGTCTCATTGCTCGTCCCATGATTATTTCGTGGGGACTCAAACCTGTCTTTCTTTCAGGTATGCTTCTAATAGTCAATAAGACCAAGGGCAAAGCATCTGGCCATTTGAGTCCTGTGGCTTGACACATTTTCCCTAATCTGTTCTTTATCGTTCCATTTACTTGCTCTACTACTCCAGAAGCCTCTGGTCTGTATGCACAATGCAGTTTCTGTTTAATACCAAGTGCTTCACATATCAATTGAATTAATTCATTCTGGAAATGTGTTCCTCTATCTGTTTCAATCGTTACTGGGAAACCGTACCTAGGAATGAATTCTCTCAGCATGAGTTTAGCCACTGTAATCCCGTCATTCCTTCTAGTCGGGTAGGCTTCCACCCAACGAGAAAACAAACAGACGACTACAAGAACATATCTTAGCCTGTTGCTTGGGGGCATTTCGATAAAATCCATCTGCATTCTGGTGAAAGGACCTCCCTCTCGTCCTATTGTTCCTAGACTCACTACTGTCTTCCTTCCTGGATTTATCTGTTGACAGATTAGGCATCTTTGACAAAGACTCTCAGCTATGGCTCTGAATTTTGGGTTATACCAGGTTTGTTTAAAAAGTCTGATCATTGCATCTCTTCCAATATAAGCTTGTCCATGGTACATCCGTGCCATGTCAGCAATCATGCTATCAGGCATAACTGGTCTTTCGTCTCTATAAACCCAAACATCATTTTCCTCCCTTTTCCTGCATCCTGCTTTGATCCAGCTATCTTTTTCTTCATCATCTGCTGTTTCCTGCAATTGTCTTACCTCGTCCCATGTCTCGACAGTGTTAGTAAAAAGCAAAGGACATGAAATATGCTCTCTTTCTCTGCTTCGGTTCAATGAGACTACATTTTTGGCACAGTACTGAGCTATTTCGTCGGCAAATTTGTTGCCCACAGTTATGTAGTCTTCCCCATTTTTGTGTGCATTGCACTTTACTACCGCAATCTGTTTAGGCAGCTGTATCGCCTCATGCAACTTTTTCACAAACTCACCATTTCTGATTGGAGTTCCTGCAGACGTCAAGAAACCTCTCTGAGACCAGATCTGCCCGAAATCATGAACCACTCCGAAGCCATATTGGCTATCCGTGATTACTGTGATTCGAACATTCTTTCCCAGTTTGCATGCCTGAATTAGAGCAACTAGCTCAGCCACTTGGGCAGAACGTATCCCTCTCAAACAAGATGCTTCCATTACGGCAGCTACTGTACAAACTGCATATGCCGCACTTAGAATTCCTTCACTTGTCCTCAAACATGAGCCATCCACGAACAATACATAATCTGATTCATTTAAAGGCTTGTCTCTGATGTCAGGACGCGGTTTTGTACAATACTCGAGTACATTTAAGCAATCATGGTCAACTTCATCCATATCTATCACATTCTCTTCATCTGGCAATGATGTTGAAGGATTTACATTAGTGCATCTGTCAATGGTTACATTGTCTGCACTCAAAATCACTTTTTCATATCTAGTCAGCCGACTATGTGTCATGTATTGAGTTTTGGTTCTTGTCAAAAGAATTTCTACAGAATGAGGAACATATACTCTCAATGGATATCCCATCACAATGCCTTCACTCTGCTCCAGACTCACACAAGTAGCAGCAACTTCTTTCATACATCCAGGCAACGCTTTTGCTACCGGGTCTAAAACAGCTGAAAAATATGCAATAGGTCTTTTCATGTTTCCATGTCTTTGCACTAAGACTGAAAGCGCATACCCATCTCTCTCACTACAATACAGCTCAAAATCCTTTTCATAATCAGGCATTCCCAGTGCCGGGGCTTCACACAATTTCGTTTTTAATTCTCTGAACGCTTTCATTTCCTCATCATTTAATTCAAAAGGATCTTTAATATCCTTTTTGTCAAACGCTGCAGAGGTTTGGCAATTAATGAAAATCCACTTATCCATTGTCGGCAATATCCAACCATTCCCAGAAACATTCTTACCTCTCTTTGTGTCATTGGAGCTCTCATTCCTTGAATTATTTTTATTCTCTCAGTTGTTACTTTTCGTACTCCTTTTCAATCTTATGACCTAAATATTGAACTTCCTGTTGACAAAACTGTAATTTTGATGGTGATACTTTATGTCCTCCTTTTGCTAAATGGTTCAGTAAAGCAATTGTGTCGACAACACATGCTTCCTTGGTTTTTGATGCCACCAATAGGTCATCAATGTACTGAACCATCACAGATTTTTCAGGCATTTTTAAATCTTCCAGTGAATTCTTTAGAATCTGATTAAAGATTGAGGGGCTTTCTGTGTACCCCTGAGGAATTCGGCACCATGCCAAAATACGCTCTCCGAACCTGAACGCAAATAATGACTGGCTATCTGAATGTAATGGGATAGAGAAAAATGCATGGCATAAATCAATGACGGTATACCATTCGAGCCGCGTGGAATTTGATATAGAATTACAGCAGGGTTTGGTACAATTGGACAACAAGGAACAACGATTTTATTTATCTTTCTCAAATCTTGTACTATTCTATATTGTTCCGTTTGGCTTTTTCAGTCCCATTATAGGCGAATTACACGGACTGCTCATTATTTCTTTCAGAATTCCTTGTTCAATCATTTTGTTTACTCACAGGTGTTATACCTTCAATTATTTCTGGCGTTAATTTATACTGTGGAGTATTTGGGTAATTTGTTCCTTCTTTAACAGAAATTTTAACAGGGTCTACTCCTTTCATTAACCCTATATCTTCACCCGTAAAATCCCACACTTCCTGTTTTACTGTTTCTTTCAGTTCAATTGGGATTTTCTCTACATCAAACACAGGAAATAAATCATTCACTTCTGACTCTAAATTCACCATAGTCATTTTATACAGTACATCTTCATCGGGGGTCTGAAATGCAATCCCATCTGGAGTACAATAGATGGTGCAATTCATTTTGCAAAGTAGATCAAGTCCTAATAGATTTACAGGACTGCAATCACATACCACAAATCGGTGCATTTCTCTGAATGGTCCAATCTTTACCTCGACTAATTTGGTAAGAGGCGTTTTAATTTGCTGATTTGAGACACCAACTACTTGGATATGTTCACCTGAGAGAGGAAGGTTTGGAATTTCCACTGATCTAACAGTAGAACGGGTAGCTCCAGTGTCCACAAGGAATGTTACATTTGCACCATTCACTTCTCCATCCACAAATGGACCTGCTTGATCTACCTCTAGAGTTGCGCCAAGCACGCACTCTTCCTCCTCTCCTAGGCACCGTCATAAACTTTCATCCGACTCATTCCCATCCTGTCGTAACCAGTATTGAGATATTACAGCTGCGCGCGGCAATTGGGTTACCTGCTCTCCTCCGTAGAATCCTGTTTCTGCACTGTATCTTTGTTGGTTTACACTCTTGGGAAGTGGTGGTTGAGGCACCTGACTCTGCTGAGTAACTACCTGCGGTTGCTGCAGCTGTTGGTAACTCACCTCACTCTGCACCTGTGAATTTAATGATTGATTTTCTGCATTAGCCTTTGGAGGAAATTTACACTCGTTTCTCCTATGCCCTAGCTTTCCGCAGTTGTGGCATGGCCACTTTTTCTTTGCCTCTTCTATACTCATTTGGCCTTTTCCTTTACCTATATTCGGTTTGGATTTAGTTTGTCCTGCCTCAGTAACCTGATTATTCAGTTGAGCCTCTTGTTTTTCTGCAACCTTCACTTGTGCCCACATTGCTTTCTCTTTTAATTTCCGCTGTCTACACTCGATATCATCACTACAATATTTAGCATACCTCAATACTTCATCTACTGTGCTGTTTTGCCAGCAGATCATATGCTGTTTGATCATTTCACTTATCTCTGGTTTTAATCCATAAACAAATCTATATACAAAATGACTCATGTCCTTCTCATTTAATGTCTCATAACCACTATACTGTTTAAAAACGAGAAGTAGTCTTTCGTAATAGGCATGTACAGATTCTTTACTCTCCTGTGTAGTTCTATCGATTTTTACCCAATCCGTCTCTTTGGGTGGGATTTTAGTTTTCAAAAAAGTAATAACCTGATCGTATTTTCTCATGACTTCAAGTCCTGGCGCTCCTGTTTTTGCGTCTCTCGGGTATTCTACAGTTGGCCAATCAATGGTAATCTTACATTCTGTCCATAAATCAGCTGGTACTACAATGTCAAATAATCCGTCCAAATCTACCCACAACACTTTCGAAACTTTAACAAACCTTTCCACTTGTCTGTACCATTCTACTGGTTTTTCTCTTAATTTTGGGAAGTCATTTGTAAATGACAATATATCTTGTCTGGACCAAGGGACATGCACATAGCTACCTCCTGGTGTTTCTCTCATCGGGTATTCCCTTACAATTGGTTCTTTGTCTGTCACCGCAAAAGCCAAAGACGCTTTATCGGTTGTTTTCTCATTCCTTTTAGTCCACCTGCTTCTCCATCTGTCCACATCACCCCATTTTCTCAATAAAACAATTAATTCTTTTATCTGGGTCAACCGTCCTGAAGTGTTTAGATTTTCTATATCTTTCTCACAAAAATCTACTCTATATGGCTTCTGCAAACTTCTCACTTTTACAAATTCTACTCCTAGTTCATTCGCTGTCTCTTCTAATTTGTCATGCAAATTTCTTGCTCTCCATGTAATGCTCTTACATAAGAACATTATTTCATCGTCCTGGTATGTTTTAAATTTTTCTGTACCAATAGTCCCTAAAATTAACTCTTCCATATCTATTTTTAACCTAATTACATCTAGTGGTTTTGGTTCGGTCTCTTTCTTTTGCAGGACTTTCATCCATTCATTTAATTCGTCTGGAGTTGGACCTACAGGTGTACTATTTAATTCTACCCAATTTCTACTCCTCTCTGGTGTTTCTGACGCAGATTCAGTTCCCATAGGAATCCTCCTAAACTCATTCTCATTTACTGTCAAATTAGTAGGTGGGCTTGGTCTATATGAGCTGACCAAATTTCTTGCACCTTCTCTTTCTAGTTCCATCCCTTCTTTTCTTCTTTGCAAATTCGAATTCATTGGAATGACTAAAGAATGTTCATCTATTTTCTGATTCTCAAAAACTGGTATTACTGGACCTATTGTTACTGGTACAGTTACGGCCTCCATATTCATTGTTAATTCTCTTATTTTCTCAGTCAACTCTCTCGTGGTTTTTGCTAATTCGGTTGTATTGTCACTCTCAACCTTCTCGCTCTGTGGGGTTTTCAACTGTTCTTTTGACCTATTTATTTCGTATCTTCGTTCTGGACTTTTATTCCTCCCAGTTTCCATTGGCGGTGCATTAGGTGTCACCACCGCAGAATTCTGTTGGTATGGAGGTGGGTTTCGGTTTAAAATATCTTCCAGCAATTCATCCTCTGTCTCGCTACCACCATACCCGTACCTTTCAGTAACTAAATGTTTCTTTTTCTCAGTACATTTTCTCCTTGCTTCCTCTTCAACCGTAAAAGCTGGAAACAAACCTCCTGTCATATTAGCATATCTCCAACGCTTTATTCTGTCCTCATGATTCACTCCCCACAACCTTCCAGGAACTAAATCATGATTCTTTACTCCTCTGAATCTTTCTCATTCATACATCTCATCCTCCCATTCACTCAACGCTTCAAACTGTGTCGGTCTAGGTTTAGGTTCAAGCTTTGTCATTTTCTCTCTCAAATTCCGAAGTACAGCTACGCTGAATGAACCATTCTCGGGGAAAGCTAATACTCCATCATTTTGAGTATATTTAGTCCAATTTTCTAACCAAATGCAGGTATGATATCCGTATTTCAGCATCATATGCGAAGCTGGTGATTTCGGCGGAGGAATTACTTGTCCCTCTCTAGTCATTACCTTTTTGTCTTTCTTAAAAAAGTTCTTAACTTTCGCCCTCCACGACGTTTTCTCTCTACCATACTCATAATAAGCCATTATTTCACAATTTCTTTCCTTTTTCAAAATCCGCAACTCAACACTGTTCTCTATGCGTTATTCGGACCTATCACAGCGCGTCTCACACCAACGCTCCAATCCGAAACTTCTACGTCACAACTTATTCAACCTATCACAGCGCGTCTCATACCAACGCTCCAAACAGGGCGTTTTCAATATGACCAGTGCACTGACCAATTCCAGCGCGGCTCTTTGTCGACGTCAGTTCTGCTCCTGACCCCTCCTTTACAAAATTTATCGGCAATTTATTTTCAACTGTTCTTGGTTAGTTACGACATTAAAAACACATTTTCCATTGTCTGATTTCGCTAACAAAAGTGACAGCTTTACTCTTTTACACAAGAATACAGTTTTGTTCGATAAGTGTAGCACTTCCCTCTACCTTACCCTTCTTTCAAGCAAGAGGTAAACCTGTTTCTCTGGGGATAAAACACATGTGGAGGCTACACTGCTCCTGAGAATTAAGGCCAGAGTTTCACAAGAAAACCGGTTGCTATTTTACTCACGCACCTTTTATACGGAAATTGTCCCTATCATAACACAACCTGTGTTATCACCAATATGAACTCAGACAATGCACTATTCCATGTGACTTCTCTTGCCACACGTGTCCACTTCCTACTTCCCGGAAGCTTCAAAAAACTTCGACTTACATATAACGTAATACAGTTACATGTGATGGCATGAACCAAGTGATTGGAAACGTTGTCGCCTCTTTTGTAAGAAAAGAGCGGAGGTTGTTGGAATGTTTCATGTGTCCCATGAAACCAGGCCTCCAGGCGTCCATCACTGCTACGTGGGGCCTGCCCCCCATCATTGGACACTATAGATGCCAGAACTGTGTGGTATGCTGCCTCACATTTAATACTAAAGAATTCAATACCAACAACAAGACCTACAAACTAAAAACCCTCACCAATTGCCGCTCCTACAATGTAATCTACGTCATCCGATGCCCCTGTGATCTAATCTACATTGGCCAGACAACCCAAATGGTCAAACAGAGGATCATTCAACACAAGAGCTGCATTCATTGTAAGGTGTTGACCGCCCCCATGGTATCCCACTACATCGAGAAGAATCACAGTGAACTGGAAATGACGTGGCAGGTCATTGACCAACCCTTACTACCAACCAGAGGGGGTAACCTTCAATTGTTACTTAACAGAAGCGAATGCAAATGGATCACCAGATGCAATTCGGTACACCTTGGACTCAATACCATTCATGAATGGAATAGTACTGTTCAATTGTAACTCTGCTATACGCTCCTCCCTCTGTCATTTTATGATTCTGCCCCAATGGCCTGAAGGGGGTCCATCTCCAACAAAAAACAAACCCCCCCCCCCAACAAATTCCCCCACTCCCCCGGTTCCCCATTCTGTTCACTCTGAACCCGGGATCCTTTACTGACAACAATTGCCTTTCGAACTATATGACCTTGCCAACATGCACTACCCTCGTGCCGTATAAATAGAACATTAACAAATGTTTTTGTTGTTTAAATTGCATATATCTCATTCATGCATATCCTATATGCAGTGCCAATATTGATGGGTTGATGCGCCATACGAACAGTATTATTAACCACGAGTCTGTTTGGTTTTAAACTATTGTGATTATCGTTTATATCCCCATTTCATTATTGGGTTCTTTATGTACTATCCTCCCCTTCCCTGCCCTCTCCCACTTCACGCGTTCCCTTCCAGCTAGCTGACAGCCCGTCACGGTGCCTTGATCGTCTTAACAACTGCCTAGATACACGCCGCCCCCGCCCGCACGTCCACATCCGTAGGTGCGGCCTCTTGACAAATCCCTCTACCTATCCCGGACAGACATTGTCTGTCCCTATGACAACGCGGCAATTCCTGGATACACACGCCTACTGGCACTTCCGTGACTGACGCTTTAGCGCGCACGCCGGGCCAGGGAAGCTACCACATCAACAT
The DNA here is from genome assembly GCA_963921515.1 of Calotriton arnoldi. Classification (NCBI taxonomy): domain Eukaryota; kingdom Metazoa; phylum Chordata; class Amphibia; order Caudata; family Salamandridae; genus Calotriton; species Calotriton arnoldi. Next base: position 118,489 of record CAWUFW010012654.1, on the reverse strand, counting down.
ATACGGCTAGCCTCCATTGACTCCTAGGACACCGGCATGTCGCACACGACCGTGGCGGCCCCGTACTGATCTTGACTTTCACGTTGCCACCGGATTAGTTCCAGGCCCCCTGCTATCTTTTTAACGGTAAGCCCTCCTCCCACTATCTCCGGCCCCCAGCCCTTGACTCCTCCACTAATTCGTCCCATTTACAGGACGTACCTACCGGACGGCCATCTTCGAATTAATACCTCCTCCTTACACGCCGACAGTGGATCGGGGCTCCGACCCTGTCCCCGGCTTCCTCGCAAGTCTTGCGTCACACCGGCCACGCCACACCGGCTAGGCAAGTTAGGCTCCACCCTGACTTCCCTCCGGCCCACTCCAGGCCCACAGTACCGATGATCATTCTGATCATTATGTGTCCCGCCTTCCAGGTTCCTCGCTCGTCCGGATTGCCCCCACCGGCTCCAGCACAACCACGAATCCTACACTGATTCCACCTTGCAGACCGGACCTCTGCTCGCTTTGGTGACGCACCCACCCTTTGCGCTCCTACCTTGGTAATGCTCCTACCTAACCCTGGGCGAAGTGCTACGCTACGCTCGCGTAGTTTGCGAAGTTTGCGCTACTTCGCACAACGCGAATTGCACGTAGCACAGTGCAAACACGCGTAGCGTAGCGTAGCGTAGTGCCGCGGTCATTTTTGCTTGCTCGCGGTCCTCAACGTCAAGTTGGCGACCGCGAGCAAGCAAAATGACATCCCGGCGAGACTTTTTCCTCGTTCGCGATCAGCAACATCAAGTTGCCGATCGCGAGCGTGGAAAATAAACCTCCCGGCGAGATTCTCAACGCGGGGAGGTCAGGTTTCTCATTGCGAGTGGTCGCGTATGCTCGCGACCGCTCGCGATGAGAAACTACCAGTCCGCGTTGAGAAAGCTGCCGCTCGAGTAAAAATCTACTCGAGCGGCAGTAAAAGACAGCTCGCACTGTGCAAGTTGCCGTTTTCAATGATTGCACAGTGCGGACAAGCATCCGGCACTGTGCAATCATTGCGAACAGTGCACTACGCAGTTCGCGTAGTGCTACGCGAAGCTCGCGTAGTGCGAACTGCACTTTGCGTAGCTTCGCGAAGCACTACTTCGCGAACTACGCCCAGCCTTACTCCTACCCCACTCCTCCTCACTTTACCCGGGCCCCGATGGCCTCTCTCTCACCCTTTCCTTTACACTGCAGGACCCCTTCCCGTGGACATTACTGCCACCAAACCTTGGCAAGCCTCGCTGCCTCACCTCCATTGCTTCCTTCTACCTCTCCAGGTATGCCTCACTACCCCGCCTCTCCAGCGCCCCTATCGCTCCCTCGTGCGCCCCCATCTCCTGTTCCCATCCCCTTTCTGATTTTTCCCTTTCCTCCCTCGTACAGCACCTTCAACACGACAACCCAGTCCTGAAGATGATCCTAAATGATTAGGATCGAAACGCTGTCGACATTCCAGCGCAATTTATGGCGTTTTTTCAACTATGGTTCATTGAAAATGTCTCTAATGACATGACCAATCACTGTAAATAATATATATGAACCATATATTCTTGTATATACCAGTCATCTTTTTATGTTGCGCCTTCCGCTGTTCCTTTCACTTGTCACCTGCGCCGTTCACCTTCGAGTGTCACGAGCACATAAGTGCACAAAGGTTTTGGGTTGTCTTTGCAATTTTTGCCTACAGTGCTGATACAACTGTTCCCTATTATTGTTTTCTTATTCAAAATATATGATGCCGTGAGCACATTTTACAACAAACTATCAGTCTCCCTAAATTCTTTTCCTAGTAATATCTTGTACATACTGGTTAAATTACCTTTCTCAATAATACCGGTTGAGATATTGTTGTTGTTTTACACATAATAAAATCATTCAGCATTATTTCTAATCCTGTATCTAGGATAACATTAGTCATTAATATATTGATTTCGTATAAACAAATATATATAAGAAAGTGAGGCTTTCCATTTCTTGTATTACTTCATATGCTTAAATTTACATTCTATATAGCATTATTCAGTTTATACATAATGTTTTCAAAATCACATTTTAATTCATGAAATCCTTAATTCTAAGCTGATACATTGTTACCATCGGGCCAGTACCTACAATATAAAGTGCTCAAGTGCTGGGGCGTGGCTTGGCCGGCAATGGAGTCGGACGTGTAGCCTCGGAGCTCCATCTGTGGCTCCCCTTCCTGGCCGTAATACTACATCAGAGACCGAGTTGCGGGGGCCGCTGCCAGCTGCGGCTTCTCCTGAAGTGCTTCCGATGCCCTGCTGAGCACATTCTTTGGCAGAAGTGGTGGAACACCGTGCCGGACCCCCCTGCTCTCCTTACGGCTGTGTGCGGCTCCAGGGCGCTGGGCTGGATGAGGTACGTGGGGCCGGGGACTGGCCCCGCCCCCTAGGCCCTGATCGGCGCTGCGACCCTGAATTGTTCCCCGGACCTCCCGCTGCCGCGGCAACCTTGGAGTCAACTTGCGTGGTACTGCGTGGAGTCGCGGAGTGGCCTCTGCTTGATTGTGGACTGTATCCCAGTAATGCTGGTTCCCCGAGCGCGGAGCGCTGCTGCCGGCTAGGCTCCCCTACGAGAGGCCGTGGCCTAACTCCGCCCATCGGGCCTACTCGTGCGAAGCAGTGCCGCGCTGGAGAGGGGGCTTCGTCCCACTGTGTGGACCCTGAGATCGCTGAGGCGGCAGATGTGTGCATCGGCGGAGGGAAGACTGTAACACGGGCCTTGCTCTACCCCCCTTCATGGCTGCTGCGTGGGACTCCACAATGCGGTAGGACTTAAAGTGTGTGCATGTTTGGTGGCTGCCCCGCCCTCTGAGCCCATGCAAAGGCATTGAAACTGCCCCTGTCCTGGCCCTCACAATGCCTGGAGAACATCGTTTTCTACTATCTACGTGGGGCTAGTGCGCCATCCACCCAAGTTGACGCCTGTAACCTGTGCAGTTTGGGCGACACACCTGCGGTCTACTGGGGCTGATTGGGTCACCTCCTCTCTTGACCTGCCTACGTTACGCAGAGACAGCTCGCGTGCCCCTGGGGACGCTGGGTGGGGCACGCTTCCTCTCTGACTGGCCCGTTTTGAAGGAATCGCAGTGTAGAGTGCCTTGCCCATCGGCACCATACTGAGTCAGATTGGCTTACCTGCTGCTGCAGCTCTGGTTTGATGCATAATGGCACACCATGGCCAGTCACATTAGCTACGCCTCACCCTTCAGGATACTACCATCGGACCCAGAGGCGGTGTGACCTGCCTAACTACATTCAAGTAACCGACTAGCAGCACAGTCACGAGCAGTACAGGTGAGGCGCGCCTGCCCCTTTGAATTGACTGCGTGCTTTACTGGTGGTGGATATTGGATGGGACACCTGGGCACTGCTCCAGAGGCAGTTGAGGAGTGTTACGTCCAGCGCCGTGCTCGCCCCCTGCAGCTTCATGTCGCGAGGAGGACGTACGAAGACGGGCACTGGGGGTGCGGCAGGCCTCCATCCACAGACCTGGGCGCAGGCGGACAAAATGGCGGAGGCTGAGACGAATGATCCTATGACGCATAAGCTAGATGCGGTATTGGCGGCAGTTGAAAAACTCGGAGAGACTATGAATCAAATCCGCACCTCTTTAGAAGGTAAAATAGACAAGGTGGCGATTGATCTAACGTTGCTGCATGCAGACCATCGGAAACTCGCAGATCGTACTGCTGCTACCGAAGGGGACATTGCGGAGGTCTCACCACGAGTATCAGAAGCTGAAAAGAACATTCGCGATCTGCTCAACCGAGTTGAATTCCTCGAAGACAGGGCAGAAGATGCCGAAGGAAGGGCTTGGCGCAATAACGTGCGCGTCGTGGGCCTTCCGGAGGGAATGGAAGGGAAGAACGCAGTAACATACGCGGAAGATTGGATCCGCTCGCTGCTGCCTGGAGAGGCCCTATTCCCGCACTTTGTTGTTGAAAGAGCACACAGAGTCCCCGCCAAACCGCCACCTCCAGGCTCGAACCCTAGACCGTTCTTAATCCGTCTATTAAATTACAGAGACAGAGATGCTGTTCTTCAAGAAACCAGGAAGTTGCAGGACATACAAGTGAACAATCACAAAGTGATGATCTTCCCGGATTACACCTTTCAAGTTCAGAAGCAGCGCCACTCTTACTTAGCGGTGAAGAGACGTCTGAGGCAATGTGATCTTAAATATTCGTTGCTATTTCCTGCAAAACTGAGAGTTGTGGCGAACGGGAAAACTCATTTCTTCACCACTCCGGAAGGCGCAGAGGAATGGCTGGACTCTTTCAATCCATCACAAACCGGGCGAAGGGAGCAACCACCAGGAACTACAATGCGGCGCTGCAGACGGAGGCGGAGAAGGTCGCAGTCTTCCGTCCACCAGGTGTCTGGCCTGACGCCAGAGCTAATTTTGAGCGGCCAACTCGAGGCGGTGCAGGCAGCAGCGACTATTAGCGGGTCCCCAGAGAGGGAATCCGATTCAGACTCCGATCACTGTGGGCCGAACAGTGATGAGGAACTTTCTGATGCCTTCCCTGTTTCTCAAGGCTCCTGCGAACTGCCACATGTCACCCCACAGACCTCCGATAACATTGCCTGAGTGTGGTAATATTCATTGCTTATATATTTTTTCTCCTCTGCACCTTGGACGATGCACAAATCTTTGGGTAACGCAAGTATAAGACCCGCTCAGTATGTTGCATTCACTTAGTAAAGTTTGTGTCTACTGTTTATGCATAGGCCAACATTGCGGGGTGGGTCCTGGAATAGCTGACATGTTCTCTCCATTAGCATTGTATACAATGGGAATTTTAAGTATAGTAAGCTGGCAGCGGCCCCGTGCAGAAAAGAGCTTGGCCGGGGAGGGGTTCAGCTATACATGACGGTCTCCTCCTACGTTTTCTTTTGCTCCTAGGTTGCTGTGCACAACAGCCTCCCCCTGACGTTAGCTGTGTGCTATTGCGTTACAAGTTTGGGCGATTGCCTGTTGCAAAATTGCTCTCATGGTATTTTTGATAGTATGTTGTTTTTATGTTTTATCTGCCATCCTTCTTAGTCAAGTACATAATTGTGGTACAATTGATTTCAGCAATGTAGCGCACATTACAATGGTCTGTACATACCCACTGCCACCCTCCCCCGTCACACGACTGGGTAAACACGGATACATCTTAGACATTCACTGGTTATGGCTCCCATTAAAATAGGCACATGGAACGTGCGAGGCATCCACAGCCCGGAACGCCGTTATCTCATATATTCTTACCTGAAACGCCACCACGTACAAATAGCACTTCTTCAGGAGACACATTTAGTTCAAACAGAAATCGCTAGACTCTATAGGCGATGGAGGGGGCAACTATATGCGACAGGATATTCTGCATATGCACGGGGAGTCTTGGTGTGGGTGAGGCCGGGGACTCCGTTTAAAGTGATAGACGCTCTGATAGACGGGGAGGGCAGATATGTCATAGTTAAAGGGGTACTCGATGGGAAACCGGTAGTAGTGGCATCACTCTATGCACCCAATACTGAGCAGGCCGCCTTCTTAGATCACATATCGCAAAAGCTGTCCGTATGGCATGATCTCCCTGTGATTCTAGGTGGTGACTATAATTGTGTGCTGAACATCTCCCTGGATCAGTACTTCCCCCCCTTGCCTGGCACAACCACACACACAGCTGCGAAAGCGCTAGGACATTGGGCACTACAGTGGCGTTTCTCCGATGTATGGCGCCACAGACACCCACTGGAGAGGGTATATTCCTACTATTCTGGGGCACATAGGCTACACATGCGACTAGATCGTTTCATGGTATCAAACGATCTCCTGCCATGTATCTCAGACTCCACATACATGGGGCGTACATACTCTGATCATAATCCACATTTTCTGGAGTTACAGTGGGAGGATGAGTTGCCACCGGTTCCTATTTGGCGCCTTCAGCCAGATGCTCTTCTGGATGCGCCCTTTCGGGATTTGCTGGCCGCCACTGTGGCACAATATTTTGAGGAAAATGCGGGCACAGCCACGTCGCCGCTGGTGGAGTGGGACGCCCTTAAGGTGGTTGTTAGGGGACACTGTTTGGGGGCACAAGCAGGTGTGCGCACACAGCTGGACAGGGAACTCGCCGCTTTGGAGCGCAGGCTGGCCGCTGTAGAGCAGGCGGGTACAGACGACACCCAGGGGCAGCTGGGCCCTCTTCAGGAGGAACATGCGCGCTTGCTAGAGCGACTGAGATGCCTCAATTATGCCGCGCACTCGGCGAGGACCCACCATATAGGCGACAAAGCGGGTAAGCTGCTCTCATGGCTCATTCGTCAGAATGAGTCGTCGACACCCATAGTGTCGGTGAGGAAGGCGTCGGGGGAAATCGCATATACGCAACGGGACATCCACAGCGCGTTTGTGACGCACTACCAGAATCTGTATAAATTGCGCGTACAAGTCACGCCCCTAGAGATACAGACATACCTGGACGGACTAGACTTGCCGCAACTGACACGCGCACAAAGCGAAGAACTGAATGCCCCTCTCCATTCAGAGGAACTTTGAGACAGTATTTTTTCCCTGTCCAACGGGAAGTCGCCAGGGCCAGATGGACTGCCGACCGAATTTTACAAAGCATGTACACACATCTTAGTACCACAACTGTTAAAGGTGTATGAAACAGCGCTTGACGACACCACCCTTACTGATACGCAAAACGAGGCTCTGTTGGTTTCCCTTCTCAAACCTGACAAGAATCCTGACCTCTTAGGCTCCTATCGCCCGCTAGCGCTCCTTAACACAGATTATAACATTTTTGCCTCGCTATTAGCTAAGCGGCTTTTGCCCCTTGTTAAAACGCTGTTGCACCCTAATCAGAATGGTTTTGTGCCAACGCGCTGTACTTCCCTAAACATACGGAGATTCTTTAGAGTGCAACAGTACGCCACACATGCCTGGCCTCGGTCGGGCTGCCTGGTACTAGATCTGGAGAAGGCCTTTGATTCTTTGGAATGGCCCTATCTGGCGTCTGTTCTGGGCAAATACGAGTTGGGGGAATACTATTTAAATATGGTTCGCCTTTTGTACCAACGGCCCTCAGTCCGGGTTCGCACCGGTAAGTTAATCTCAGATTGTATTAGGGTAAGGCGGGGGACCCGTCAGGGCTGTCCACTATCTCCGTTGTTGTTCTCCCTGGCCATGGAGCCTTTAGCGATGCTGCTCCGGAGAGACGGCGAGGAGTGGGGGATACGGTTGGGAGATGGGATACATGCTGTTTCCCTGTACGCGGACGATTTGTTGTTGTATTTTCGGGATGTCACTGCAATCCCGGCGTCGGTTGCAGACATACTTAGGTCCTTTGAGGAGAAGTCTGGGCTCCGGGTGAATTGGGCTATATCGGGGATCTACTCCTTCAGTGCCACCGTACCAGAAGTAGCTGTCTCTCTAAATGACGTGCCCCTTGCTTGGTACCCCACCACATTCAGATATCTTGGTATTTTCATATACCGCTCGCCGGAATACGCATTTGTTAGTACAATACCTACACGTAATGGGTGCGGGGTCACACGTGGTACACTGGCTGGCAGAGGCGCTCCTCACACACACGCAGAGGCCGATGCAGCGACTTAGAATCAGGTGGGAGGGAGACAGGGGTCAGCCTTGGACGGACAAGGAATGGGATGCCATATTAGCAGGCGCTGGGAATACACCCAGGAACTCGAGATTCAAACTCATTCAAACATATATCATACAAAGGGCATATCTCTCACCAGACAAGCTAAATAGGTATTTCCACATCGCCAATTCTGCATGTCCACGCTGTCAGCACCATGATGCAGATCTGCTGCACATGCTGTGGACTTGTGCATCCCTCCAGAGTTACTGGCACGTAGTAGTCACGACACTAGCCACATGTACAAACACGGTGATGCCGCTGTCATGGGAGGTTTGCCTTTTAGGGCTTTACACCAGATCCAAGAAGTCTAAAGTCACCTCCAGGTTCCGAGATCTGGGCCTCATCACAGCAAAACGTCTCATAACTAAAAAATGGAAGAATGCCGCCCCACCGGAGATACTTAGCTGGAAGCGTTCATTTGCAATATGGGCACAGGCAGAAAGTACAGCATTACATAAGGAGGAGACAGCAGGGCTTCGTAAATTCCCCATTGCACAGAGCTGGGATGCACTGGTGGCTGCCTTACGGGCTGGCAACCAGATAGCGGCTCACATCGCATTATCTGCAGATCAGTGATGCACCCCTCAGACCCACATCTCTTGGTCAGGGAGAGGAGACCCGGCCCAAAAACCATAGTCTGGGCAAGTGTTGTTTCCCCCAACCTGATATAGATAGCCACTAGCATCTCACCCGCCTCTAAGCATGACAGTCCTAGTTGTTGGCAAACTAATACGCCTTGTTGTGTGCATTATCTCACTTATTCGCCAGACTTGTGGCTAGGCGGAAATGTTCCGATAATAATATTTTTTCTTTTTTTGTAATTCAATGATGCGCTAGAAATATTGTTTGTATTTCATGGATGGCAGATATTTTTTATAGGTTCTAAGTTTCAGTTTATTTTGAATGTTTTTGAAAAATTAGATTTATTGGTGTTAAGGGGTGATTATTATCTGTGCTCTATCGTCACATAAGTCCTCTCTCCTATTAAGCAGGGAATAGACGATAAGACCCGATTGTCACAGTTTGTAAGCATACTGTACGTATGCACGAAACCCTGTCAGGACTGCTCAGATGAGTTGTGTCTAGCGTAAGAAGTGTACAACAACGACACTATTTGATAAAAGCATGATGCAATTACACTGTGAGCAATGGCATGCAGAGGCATTGGCACATATTCTCATGTATGATATAACTGTTTGTACTGGTGTACAGCATAATGTGTTGTTTACGTCTTATTATGCGATATACTACTACTCTGACCATGGGTCTGTATCTCCGATGTCAGATTCCAAACATATCTGTACGAATTAATGATGACAGTCATGTTAATGTAAAATACCAATAAAGATATTTAAAAAAAAAAAAGTGCTCAAGTGCTAATTACAAGGGTCAGGAGGCATCCTCAACCTAAAAAAACAACAGATATGTGTCTAAGGTACTATGCATACATATGAATCTCTATCTCTTTACTTTTCATTTATAATTCGGGAACCCCAAACTACACAAATCTAGTTATACCCTAGATGTCCAAAGTTGCCTGTATAAACCTCAGGGTACTCAATTCTCTATTGGTCATATTTCCATCCAGCTATGACACCCCAGAATTAGAGGCGCCTCCAATCTGATATCTCTTGTCTTTATACTTCCTCTTATTTATTATATATACACAATACTAAAAGCATAAAAAAAACATTATCCTATAATGACCATAATAGTTTTAAGCACTTTGCATTGGGAATTCAATAATCAGATTTTTTAGGGAATGTAAGACGTCAACCGAACTCCCCGTATATGCTAAGTGATAAAGTGTCTGTGTGCATACCTTAAACTTAAAAAACAAAGTCTATTAATAAAATCATGGTAATCTTTGTATGAAGAGGATACTCGAGCGCAGAATAAAGGCATGTATATAATTTGTCATCTACATTGAAGCTGTTAGGCTCGTGCTGTCAAATTCCAATATATAATATGTTTCCAGTTTCCTAAGTTCCCTTTCCCTATTCCCGCCGCTTTTATTTTTTGGAATTTGGGCAATACCACTGTATCTCAGGTACTCTGGATTTCTGTTGTGACTTTTTTCAAAATGTCGTGCTATAGGGTAACTGTGATTGTTTGTTTGTTTGTAATAGCACGTATGTGCTGTAGGATTCTTTTATGTACCGGTAGTGTGGTACTTCCAACATGCAGTTTGTCACAAGAGCATATTATTAGGCTGTAGTTACTGTCGTCAGATTTTCCCCATTTCTGCATGCCTTACACTTGTTGCATTTGCTGAACCCATCTCTGTGTGTCAACCATGTTCTCCCTGTATTCTGTGTAGTAAAATTACTTTTCACCAGATAATCTTTTAATGATTTTGACTTACTGTAAGTAATTTGAGGTTTTTTAGAGACTAGGGAGCCTATGATGGGATCCTGTTTCACCAAATGCCAGTGTCTACATAAAATTTCCCGAACTTTGGCAAGCTCTGAATTGTACATGGTAATAAATCTATGGGGATTTTTTTCTTTGGATCTTTTCTTCTTGTAAGTGTTAGATGGTTCAAATAGAGCTAATTCTCCATTCATAATTTTAGCTTTTTTTGATGCTGCGTTCAATAAAGTACTGGGATAACCTCTCTGTATAAAACGATCTTTCATTTCATTTTCAATTCTACTATATTCCTCAGCTGTACTACAAGCTTTTCTGGCTCGATAGAACTCTCCAAAGGGAATACTTCTTATCAAAGGAGTTGGATGGGAGCTACACGCATGGAGGATAGTATTTCCAGCTGTGGGCTTTCTAAAAATAGTTGCCTCCAATTTACCTCCCTGAGCCCTCACTTCTATGTCCAGGAATTCCACGGAAGTAGTGCTTATGTTCCCAGTCAATTTTAGATTCAATTCATTTAGATTCAAGTCATGTATAAACTGCTCTGCTTGTGTCTCTGTGCCCTGCCACAGCACAAAGACATCATCTATGAATCTAAGCCACAATGTGACATTCTCTGTCCAATGTTCTAAGGTAGGCCTCCTCCCACCTGCTCCTCCCACCAGCCCATATGCAAGTTGGCATAGCTGGGGACGAAGCAGGTGCCCATAGCCGTCCCCTGTACTTGTAAAAGCAGCTCATCATTAAATACAAAAATATTCTTTGTAAGGCACCATTGCATCATTTCCAATAACATTCGATTATGTAATGCAAACGCTATCGGTTTCATTTTCAGAAAATGCTGTGCCGCCCTTTGACCATCCGGGTGTTGAATACTTGTATATAGGGTGGATGTAGGAGAGTAGGATCTGCTTCACATGGGTACCCCCACTTTTTGCTGATGCTTCATTGTTTTTCGACCTTAGTCTGGTTGGGGCCCTGCTAATCAGAACCCCAGCCTAGCTGCTTCCTCTCTAAAATGGTTTCCATGTGCCTTAGGCACATCTCTGATTGGAATCTGGAGTGCCCTTATAAGTCCCTAGTATATGGTATACTATGTACCCAGGGCATAGGTACCTCAGAGGCCTACCAGGGGCTGCAGCATGTATTGTGCCACCCCTGGAAGGCCATCCAAACTGACACCACAGGTCTGCTACTGCAGCCTGGGTAAGGTGGTGCATGCACCCTTTACTGTGATATAGGCTACCTATATCACTATATACATACACACATATAAACCTATAAGTCACTCCTATGGCAGGCCTTATCAATCCTGAAGGCAGAGTGCGTGGTTCCTATGTGAGAGGGTGCCCCTGCATGAGCAGGGCCCCTCTGCAGCGTTCGGAGACCCTTCTCTGATGCTGTTTGTAGTGCAGCCTGACCATATACTCTTAAGCGCATTATAACCTCGCGTTAAATGCTAACTTTGGGATGGCTGCACGGAAACATGTCGTGTTTGGTGTCAAACATCTTGGAATACTACCCCCACGCCAGTTCTGGCAGCGGGGGTAGCATTCCACCCTTCTAGAGGGAAAGACATGTACACACCGGTATGCCCGGTACTGACTTTCCAAGCCCTGGCATCACAAAATGGATGCCGCTGCCACAGACACGAGTCTGGCCTCCTGCTGCTGACCGAAACTCCGGCAGGGGAGGCCTGGACAATAGGTTTCCTGTCCCAGGGAGGTGTGACCACCTCCCCAGACAGGATAGTGTGTATTGGGGCTGGGCGGGAGCACTCTCGGGTGCTTTGAAGTCCTGCACTGGGGGCACATTTGGTGTCCCTGTGCATACCCCAGTTCAAACCGGATCAGGGGCTTGCAGCCCCTGCTTTGGCGCGAACTGGACAAAGGAAAGGGGTGTAGCCACCCCTCTGCCCTGACCCACCCATAGGTGGGACCACAGAGTAAGTCCAACCCCTAAACTTAGTATAAGTATAGGAACCCAGTCCTTAGGACTTTAGATTATCCCTGGACGAAACTCTGACACAGAATCCTGGACCTTCGACGCTCTACTTAAAGATTAGAGGACAGAAGAATCTCCCTTGGGGTCAAGGAGTGACTCCCTGCTTGGCAGGCACCAAAGAAGCAATTGTCCGGTCTGCATCGCTAAAGCTCCCGTCGGACGCCGAAGTCTTTGCATCACCAGAGGTAGATTTCCAGACTTCCCCGAGGCTGCCCTGAGTCCCCAGCAAAGCTGAGGCCCGTAGCTGTTGTGGGTAACGTGGAACCGTGACCCCTGGACACCGCACGCATTTGCAAGTGCATCCTCTTCTGGGTCTCTCACGAAGTCGTGCTTTAGGCTCCGAGTAGCCCCAGCCTCCAGCACCAACTGCACCGAAGATCACTGGCCTCCACTCCACGAGTGTCCTGTGAGCCAGCTCCACGTGCACCGTCTCGAGGCTCCTTTGCGGTCTCTAGCCCGTTGGCTAGTAGCCCTTCACGAAGGCCAATCTTTTTCTACTTGAGCTCCCTGGTTGCTCCAGGCTTGCCCTCACTTACCCTTGCTGGGTGAGTTCCTCAGACCTTGCTGGTCTGCACAATCGTCAATCTTCATCTTCATCAAGACTTGCCGTTGCCAAGGCTTGTTGGGTCCAATCCGGTCGCCGACACCTCAGCACTCGACAGACATCGTGTACCAGCCTGAATCCTGCTCCTGGTCACCAACAACGCCTCCTGAACCTCGTGGCTGAAGAGTCAAGATGACCGTCAACCTACCTGAAGCACTCGACATCGGTGGGCATCTGCTCATCGCCTTCCTGGTCACTGGCTAGTGACCCAGACTCTGTCCCCTCTGCTTTCAGGTTCTTCAGATCTCCGATCCAGCCTTGGATCCACCCGGACACTTTTCACTTGGTCGCCAGCAGCACTTTGCAGCAGATCGCCATTCAAATCGACGACGAAACCCGACCCCGAAAGGCACCTATGCACCCGGCTCCCTGGGTGAGGTAACAAGAGTACTCCGGTGCTCCCGTGGGTAGAGACTCTAGAACGACCTAGTTCTCAAAGGGTTTGCTCCAAGTCCTTCTTTAAGTGTCCCTTTTCTTTAAATTCCAAACCGCGACTTTCTCCATAGAAGTTAACGGCGATTCGCGGCTGTGTTACTACACTGCACGCGTCCCCCGTGGGTCCCCTGTGTCACTACCTTGGGTGGTTCCTTGTGGTCCAAGCACTTCTAGAGGCTCTAGGCCTAGTGTCTAGCTCAGTCGTGGTTCTTATACCACTTTATTGGTATATGGTTTGGTACGCCCCTAGGGCCCAAACGTGTATTTGTGCTATTACTGTGTTTATATAACTTATGTACTTCGAACTCTAGCCTCATAAAGAGACTAGAGGGGTGTGTTTAGTAATAAATACATATATTTTGAATATATACCTGGTGTGGTGCTCTTTCATTTGGTCACTCAAGAGATTATAGACTGGTAAAACAAGCTGCTTTACATTCCTTCAAGACTTAGCCTGAAGGCTGCTCTCCATAGCTACCACTAGGATAGCTTTCAATAAAGGTTGTCTTTAACCTATCTCCAATAAGGGGTTGTTTGGACTGGTGCAAGGTGCCCAGTATAATTAGTGGACAGCATATGCCAGGCCAACTTCTCACAGTGGAGACATCAAGTGTCATCAAAAACATATTAGGCTCCCATTTAACATCATATATATGTTTTAAAAAGTCAGAAGAATCCTTAATATATGAAGTTAAAGTTGTAATGATGGGATTTAAAAATTAGTCTATGTATTTTGACACTTTCTCAAAAAGGCTGTTTTGGGCCGCTATTATTGGTCTACCTGGTGGTCTGTGGCGTTCTTTGTGGATTTTAGGTAACAAATAGAAGGCAGGGAGCATAGGGTGATCTTGTTTCAAATACGCAAATTAATCCCAGCTTATAAATTCTTGTTCTCTCCAACTTATCAATCTATCAGTAAATTGTTCCTTCACTTGGATGTATTCTTCCATTTGGATACGTTTATAGCATTGTTGGTTATTAAGTTGTACAAAAGCTTCTTCCAGGTACAATTCCTTGTCCCATAACATTATATTACCACCTTTATGAGCCCGCTTCACTACCAAGCCAGCACAGTTGTTGATTTTCTTGATAGTAGAAAAGAGGGTTTTGTCTCTCCAGGTCGAGTTTTTATTTGTTTTCATGGATGTTATATACAGTTGACGTAAATCTTTTATTACATTTAGTGAAAAAATGTCCAAGTTGTCTTTTGTTGTTTGGGGCACAAATCTTGATTTCGGACGAAATGGGGTGATTCCTTCAGATCTTGTTTGTAATATACTCCTTTCAAAATTTCTAGTGGTGACTTCTTCCAGTACATCTTGATTATTTTCCTCCTGTAATTTCCACAGATCTTCCAAAGTTTCTAAATCTGATACAATTAAGTTGGTATTTGTATTCATCTCCAACTCTAAAGTCATGTTAGGAGTGTTGTCCCTTTCTCTTATTTTATGTAATTTATAAAAATCAATACGGCTCTGTGTGTAATTATAATTGGTATTATGACACTAGGATAATCCCAATTCCAAATATTTTTTATCATCTTCTGTCAAGTCTATTTTGCTCAAATTTAATACTGTTCGATTTTCTTTTATTTCTTGGACATATGTTTCGTATTTGAACGTGTTGATCTCACCATTGTTTGTCTTTGCGTTTGTTCTACGTCCTTGTCCACCCCTCCTTTGTTTCCTCTTCCTCTTCCCCGCGTAGTTCTGTTCTTTGGTCTTGTTGTAAAAAACGTAGTTCATCCATGACAGAAAATCTTGTTGTTCCTCCCTCTTGTCTCGTTAGATCTTCTAATTCTACTTCCGATCTTGTATCTGAGCTCATTTCGCTCTGGGAATTGATTTGTTGCGCTGTACTTGTATCTACTATCCTCTGACCTTTTTGTCGTCTAATAGTGTCAAATCTTCTGGCAAAGGTATATATTTGCCCCCTTTCGTAATCCAAATGGTCTCTTAAGAATTTAGTAGCTTTTCTGTCCTTAATCCTTTGCTCATATTAGTTTAGACACCGCTTCGCCTCTTTTTTAAACTTTGTAATTTTTTTCTTGATCAGTATCCTTATCTAGGTTGATATTCAATTCATTCATCTGTTGGATTACTTCCTTTCTCTCAATTTCAGCATATTTAATTAGCATGTGTATTATTCCCATAGAGCTGTTGGCATCATGCTCCGCCCATTTTTTAAAAAGTTCAGGGTTCGGATTTTCATACATTGGGGTTATCATGATTCTAAGTCCCCTTGGAACGTGGCCAACTTGTATGTACTGCTTTAAGAAGGCACATTCCCACCAATTTCTCTCTTCTTTAATTTTTCCCATAATTGTAGATTCCGCCACAAGTCATTGCCTGTTGTTGCTGTCCCTTTCTTAACATTACTACTGATAATTACAGCAGTTACGCCAGGGGCACTGCCATCCTTATCCATAAGACGGTCCCTTTCAGCCTCAGCTCCGTGGTGGGGGATAGTGAGGGCAGATACATCATTGTCACAGGAACACTTATGGGACATTACACGGCACTGGTGTGTGTATATGGCCCGAACACCGACTCCCCCGACTTTTTTCATTCATTACACGCCGAGTTAGTGAGGTTGGAACCTAGCTTCCTCCTGGTAGGGGGAGATTTCAACTTACTCCTTAACCCATGCCTGGACAGCACCGCCACTTCTCCAAACACCAAACCACGAGCACGCCGCGCTCTGCTATATCTATGTGGGCAACTATCCCCGCTGGACATTTGGCGCCAACGTAATCCTGCTCTCACAGAGTACACCCATTATTCCGGCCAACACAACACTTGGACCAGAATCGATTTTTGGCTAGTTTCCCCTGGCATTGCCAGCTGGTACCGGTAGCTAGTGACACTACCAAGGACATATTCTGACCACGCTCTGGTGCAGCTTCACCTGAGGGTCCCTCGCCCAGAGGGATTTGAGCGACAATGGCGATTTCCGCGCCCTGCACGATGATCTTTTTAATGCAGAAGTGCGCGAAGCCATTGAAGACCACTTCTCCATTAATACCGTTTCAGTAGACACATGGGCGGTCTTATGGGAGGGCTTCAAGGCATACATCTGGGGCGTTTGCATTGCCAAACATGCCGGAGTACTTAAAGATCTTCGAAACACACTTGCGCGTATAGAACGCGAATTCGCGGACTTAGATACCACAATGCTCCACACTTCAGACTCGGGTACGGAGGGACGACGTTTGGCCCTTCTAGTTGAATTTCGCGAGGCTGCGGACCGCGAGCTATTATATTTGGGCAAGTATCAGGCTGCCCGGCGGTATGGAGAGGGTGAACGACCCGGCAGGGTTCTTGCGCAGATGCTCCGGCCCCCATACAGCAGAGCATACATCATCGAACTGCACTCTTCCACAAATCAGACACTCACCTCCACCCCAGATATTCGTAATGAATTCTTGGATTATTTCACGGCCCTATACACTACTAAAGTAGGGAGCGATCCCTCGGCCCAGGAAGACTATTTGTGCGAGATTGCACTGGTATATCTGGAAAAAGGCATGCAGGACTTCTTAGCAGAGCCCATATCTGAGGCCGATGTCCTCAGAGCCATTGATGCCCTCTGCTGCTCCTCTGCCCCTGGGTTAGATGGCTTCACGGGGGACTTCTATAAGGCATACAAGGACATACTGGCACCACAGTTGATAGAAGTTTATGCCGAAGCACTTGAGAGACAGATACTGCCCCCCACGCTCCGTGAGGCGGTCATTATTCTCCTCCCCAAACCTGGCAAGGACCCGTCCCTTTGCAGCTCCTACAGACCCCTCTCATTATTAAACTTAGATTATAAAATATTAGCTAAGATTATCGCCAACCGCCTATCCCAGTTGATGGAATTTATCATATCACTGGCCCAATCGGGCTTCGTCCCCCACCGTTCCACCTCATTAAATCTCAGAACACTCTTCTCTGTTATTCATAGAATTGATCTGAAAGTTCCCGCGGCCGCAATCCTTCTAGATGCGGAAAAAGCTTTTGATTCCTTGGAATGGCCCTTTTTCATCTCGGTTATGCGCCGCATGGGCATGCCCATGGACTTTATAGCCACCACCGCACTACTATACAGCCGGCCCACGGCGAGACTCCGCCTGAACGGCACTGTTTATCCCGACCCTTCTCACTTTCCCACGGCACGCGCCAGGGCTGTCCACTGTCCCCCCTCTTGTTTATCCTGGCAATGGACCCTTTAATTCGCCATTTCCAGGAATGACATTTACATAGAGGCTTGCAGTTTAACACTGGTCCCTTACTAGTCTCGCTATATGCAGATGACACTATTCTCTATGTCAGAGATCCACAGGAAAACCTGGATCCGCTCATTAGAGAAATACTTAGATTCGGCCGCTTCTCGGGCCTAGGCATTAACTGGCACAAGTCAGTGATCTTTCCGTTAACAACCAGTACAGTTCCATGGGACTGTGAATTCCCACTCGGGTGCTGCAGCGACTCGGTAAAATATTTGGGCATTCATATCCACCTGGACACTGCCCAGATCCTCAGCTTGAATTATGGACGTGCAGCTTGCGCCTTAGAGGCTCAAGTGGAAAAATGGCTGCGTTTACCGCTGTCTATAGCAGGCAGAGTCGCAATACTTAAAATGGTAGTGCTCCCGAAATTTTTATATCTTTTTAACAATGTTCCCATACCCCTCACAAACGTTTTTTTTTAAACATTGCGCACGCACCTCATCAGATTGATATGGGGAGGAAAGCGGGCGCGCGTTCGCTGGCAGGTGCTCACCCTCCCATGTAACAGGGGGGGATATGGAGTCCCAGATCTCCAGTTGTATTATTTGGTGGCCCAATGTTGCTACGCCTATGCCTGGTTCCATCCGGACGCAAGGATCCCATTTCTACGCCCGGAGGCGGATATCGTCTTACCGGAAAGGTTGGCCACTGTACTGCCGAAGGGCGTTCCCAGAGACCCGAACGACATACAGACAGTGTCCACCACCAGTTGGGCATGGGATAAGCTACGGCGGCTCGCCGGCGCCACCGCATTATACTCATCTGCCCTACCCCTCCCTAACGCCCCCTGGCTGCTAATAACAGGAGAAAAACTGGTACAACGCACCTTAGCCAAATTCGATATCACCAAAATGGGAGATTTATACCCAGAGGGGCATATCTTCTCGGTGTCGGATGACGCCCATTTCCAAGCCGTCTCCTTCATGGACAACTTTGTACTAGGCCGAATCCGTTCTGCTCTGCGCGCCACACTGCCTACTTACCCCGTTGAGCCCGACCCTTTCACGCCACTAACATTGATCATAGAGAGCGAGACTGGTGCTCATCTCATATCTAAACTAAACAAAGCGTGCGCTAGCATGAGGCCGGTGAATGATGACAAGGTTCGTAATGCATGGGAAATCGACCTAGGTCGCACCATTACAGATGAACAGTGGGCGAAGTGCTGCGAAGTAACGAGGGAAGTCTCTCTTAACAGTGGGCATAAACGTCTCCATTTCAAATTCCTACACCGAATTTACTTTACTCCCGCCAAAGCACACAGACTGGATCCGTCCAGACCACATACTTTCCAGAAATGCGCTGCCCCGCATGCGGATTTTGCACACCTCATGTGGACCTGTCCCAAACTGCAGGCCTACTGGGAGCAAGTACACAACACACTGGGTGGCATGACTAACTTGCCCCTTATCCCCACACCGGAAATGGCGTTGCTGGGCTACACAGTTAATTTCCCTAAAAAAGTCAGAAGATTCGCGTCCCTCGGACTGCTGCTGGCCAAAAGAGAAATAGCTCTACTGTGGGGACGCAGGTCAGCTCCTACTCTGCAAGGTTGGCTTCGCAGCCTGGCATACTGTAACACTAATAGCGAGATTTATGCCAGCATTATGCCTAGGTCATCCCGCCCTAAAGACATATGGGGCCCATATTGGTCATATGTGGAAGCGCTACAGCAGAGCTCAAACTCTCAATTGGAGCGTGGCATAGTCCCGGAGGGTGTGGGGTGACAGATCTTATCCTTTGGATATGATGTTACATATCTCTAGGGCTACACACTATGGCAATAAACCTTTTAACTGCTGGGCTTTTTATGCATGAGACCTATGGGGACCCGAGGCGGAAGCGATTACCGAATATAGATTGAAGGAGGGACCGGGAAAGAAGTGGGGATTGTGATCTTAATGATGTGCAGATTCTGATAATTTAATACCTACAGATATGTTGTTCTTACAATGCTCAAGTATGCGACTGTGATTACTATTTTTATGCTGCTATATTTGACAGTGAACCAACATTTATGTATCGTTGATATGTGGGAAAAATTGGCAAATAAAGTTTTAAAAATAAGAAAAAAAAAAACATTACTACTGATATCTCTGGAATTTTCCTCAGCAAATAATTTAGATGCCTCTTTTTCCCTCTCTGCAAACTCTTCATCATTCATTTCCAGATTATAAATGGCTTGATTCCTACTCGTAGCGTCTAACTTTTCATCTTCTATTCACTCTCTTTCAAGAAGCCGTTAGTGCTACAACCCGACTCCCGCTTTCGCTGCGTTTTGCCACTCACCACGGTAAAGAGTATCCCGCCCGTTGGGCGTCCTCTGACCCCCAGCTCGCGTTTTCTCCTCTTCCGGTTTTCCGGCAATGCTTGCTCCGATTGCGGAGGGCATGCCTGCCTTGTGAATCCTATAATTCTCGATGCAGATACTGGCGTGCTGCCTGAATGTCGGTGGTGCCTGATAGCAGAGGCGTCCGCCTCGCCTCTAAATACTTCACTCGAACAACAATCCAGAAAAAAGGACGTTATCGGCGCTCAGGTAGGATTTTCAAAGTTGATTTATTCAGGAAACATAAAACTGCATCCACGCGTTCCGGCTACCTCCATAGCCTTGTTCACGATGACAAAAACAACACGTGATTGATAGTTTAAATGACTTGTGCAATCATCAAAATAGCAGAAGAACTGCAAATAAAGTGACTGTGCATAGTGTTAACCATCAGCACCATCTTTAAGTAAGTTAATAAAAATGGCATTTCATTTCTTAGTCTAAAATAAATTTCTCATTCAAAATAAAATTTATATAATAAAAGTGAATTATTAAATCATTCTACTTCATATATATTTTATGTGAAAGTTCTTCTTATTAATTCTACTGCATTAAAGACCATAACGATTTTCATTGGTCCTAATAAACTGCTGATGTGTGATACAGACAGTCACACAGCCACTCAGATGACATCTGTTAGAAATAGTATCACTCATTAGTAGAATAGAAACAATCGTAATTTAACTTGTGCAGTAGCTTAAGCGGTGGGGTCATGGGACCCTAACTCTGATTGTGGGATTAAATTACACCGGACACACGAACAATGGTTGGACGCAGTGCTGCCGAGTTTGTGAGTAATCCGTTTGGAAAGAATTATGAGACTCTGACAGCACAGTGTGAGAATTCATTGACAATATGAGGGCAGAGTGCCCCTTGTGAATTAATTATGAATAATGTGACTGTCTCAAGATATGCGAAAGGCGGCACTGTTGCACCCAAGTTATTTTAAATAAGCTGTTTGAGTGCTCATCTTAACAAAATAATTTAGCTTCACGCATATTTAATAGATTCTTTTTGACTTTGTGTTGCAGCAAAGAATTAGACTGCCTTCCAGTCCGATTTTTCTACGTGCCAAATAAGATGTATGATGGGGGCTTTCATAACAAATACGGACATTTCCTACTTTTGAAATGGCGCTCAGTGGCACTGGCTTGGCATTTTTTCAGAGCTTACTCATTTAAGAGTGTAATGTTCGTTGCTACTAAAACTGAGAAACTTCAGCAAAGTTGATATATTTTAATGCTTATGTGTCCCACCACGTCTGTTATTTAGCTGCAAATGGAAGTATATTGTCTATTTCTATTATATCTTTGATGTTTTAAATTGAGCACCAACATGGCGCACATTAGATTGAGAAAGGCAGTGATACTGCCGAAACGTGTCTCTTTTGTGTTCCAGTGTCTGGGGTGATTTGATTTAATATACAGAAGTAATCTCCCTGACTTCGAGTGCCGGCTCCCTTACTCATATTGGAGATTGGGGAGGTGTTTATATATATATATAAATATATATAATATATATATATATATATATATATATATATATATATATATATATATATATATATATATATATATATATATATATATATATATATATATATATATATTATCTACTGGCGGTCGCCAGTAGATAGTTATAGTTAGGACCTATTTTCCATAGGAAATCTGCAACATTCTATTTGAAATAACTCTTGCGTAGGTTGACGAATCTTCGTGAAATTTTCAAACTCTATGGCCCGCTCCGGTCCGCTCATAGCCTGAAAGTTTCGGGGTAATTCGTCAAGCGGGGGCCGAGAAAAAGGGGGGTCCCAAAACATGTTTTCCCATTCATTTTCCCATAGGAAACTTTAGCCACGGCTACAGCTCCGAACTGCTGAACGGAATTACACAAAATTTGGCAAAGAGGTAGTTCTTGGTTCAGAAAGAACCCTTTTTGTTAAATGGTGTAAATCCGTTAAGTAGTTGCGGAGAAATTACAAAAATAAGAGTCAAAAATCAATTTCCCATAGGAAACTTTATGCAAGGCTACAGCTCGAACTGCTGAACGGAATTACACCAAATTTGGCAAAGAGGTAGTTCTTGGTTCAGAAAGAACCCTTTTGTTAAATGGTGTAAATCTGTTCAGTAGTTGCTGAGAAAATCAAAAGTAAAAACACATATATATCTGGGCGGAGCCTAACCACACATGTCATCGTGAGATCTGATTGGCTGTCAGCACTTCATCCTGGAATTGCTGGCAGCCATCTTGGGACCAATATAAATGATAGTACCCCATTGAAATGCATTGTAGTGAATCGAAGATTTTGAGGGTTACCAAAAGGAGAACTATAAAGGGTGATAACAGACTTTAGTTACATTAGAATTCATTTGTTGATGGTACCATACTAATTTCAGGAATTGTGGTGTGTTCTAAGGTGATTTTACCCTGTGAAAAACCTGCTGCTGGGATATCATGAATCATGTTTGAGAGAAAACTATTTTCACATGCTTGTCCCATACAGTTTTGGAAGGTGCTCCAGAAGCTAAAATGAGAGCATATTTTCTGTAAATTCACATTATCTTTCTCAGTCATGTGAGAATGAAGTCTGACATTCTCAGTAAAACATGTACATCCAACAATGGCAGAGACTGTCAGTTGATTCCTTTGTGTTCTACTGCAGCTTCCCAGAGTGTTCTAAAGAACAACTAGAGTGCTAACAGCCTTACTTATGACAAAAGTATGGCACACCTGAAGCCATCTTGATTGGAATAAACTGGTAACACTTAAAACATTTAATTTAAAAAGGAACAACATGATGGGGTTCATTTTGTCATAGAAATTATGGTTAGTGCTGTAGAAAGAAAAATTAGGACATGTTTCAAGTGTGATCTCAAATATCTTCCTGTTATATTTCAACAGGAGCAGCCTGTCAGTTGATGCCTTTGTGTTCTACTGCAGCTTCCCAGAGTGTTCTAAAGAACAACTAGAGCGCTAACAGTCTTACTTATGACAAAAGTATGGCACACCTGAAGCCATCTTGATTGGAATAAACTGGTAACACTTAAAACATTTAATTTAAAAAGGAACAAAATGAGGGGGTTCATTTTGCCATAGAAATTATGGTTAGTGCTGTAGAAAGAAAAATTAGGACATGTTTTAAGTGAGATCTCAAATATCTTCCTGTTATATTTCAACAGGAGCAGCCTGTCAGTTGATGCCTTTGTGTTCTACTGCAGCTTCCCAGAGTGTTCTAAAGAACAACTAGAGTGCTAACAGCCTTACTTATGACAAAAGTATGGCACACCTGAAGCCATCTTGATTGGAATAAACTGGTAACACTTAAAACATTTAATTTAAAAGGAACAAAATGAGGGGGTTCATTTTGCCATAGAAATTATGGTTAGTGCTGCAAAAAGAAAATTTAGGGCATGTTTTAAGTGAGATCTCAAATCCTCTTCTATTTCATTAGAAAATTCTGACATGCAGACTGAAACAATCACTTTCAATACCAGCAGTAGACTTCCAGTTAACTCCTTGGTGAGCAGTAGCTTTACTACAGTGATCTAATGAACAACTAGAGTGCTAACATTCTGAATTTATGGCAAATGTGTGACACATCTGAATGCCTTCTTGATGGAATCAAAGTAAAAACTGAAAGCATTTCCTACTGAGGAGACTGTAGTAAATGAGGAAATTAGGAAACTTCATAACAAATAAGTCTCCCAAGATGGCCACCAGAGAAAAAAGAGCCCAAATGTAGCACAAATATCACCCAGATGTAGCCCACATATAGCCCAGTTGCAGTTTTATATAGTGCAGACTGGTCAGGTATTAGAGTGCTTTACATGAGCATTGGTTACATCACACAAGGACAAATTCATGTTGGTTGACCCCTACACTACCCAAACACCACTGCACTACCCTAAACCCTAAAACACTACCCCCAGCACGACCCCCTTCACTACCCAAACACGACTGCACTACCCTAAACTCAAAAACACTACCCCCAGCACGACCCCCTACACTACCCAAACACCACTGCACTACCCTAAACCCTAAATCTACCCCCTACACTACACAAATACCACTGCACTACCCTAAACCCTAAAACACTAGAACCCAGCACGACCCCCTACAGTACACAAACACCACTGCACTACCCTAAACCCTAAAACACTACCCCCTACACTACACAAACACCATTGCACTACCCTAAACCCTAAAACACTACCCCCAGCACGACTCCCTACACTACACAAACACCACTGGACTACCCTAAAACACTACCCCAGCACGACTCCCTACACTACCTAAACACCACTATACTACACTAAACCCTAAATCTACCCCCCAGCATGACCTCCCACACTACACAAACACCACTGCACTACCCTAAATCCTAAAACACTACCCCCAGCACGACCCCCTACACTACCCAAACACCACTGCACTACCCTAAACCCTAAAACACTAACCCCAGCATGACCCCCTACACTACCCAAACACCACTGCACTACCCTATACCCTAAAACACGACCCCGTACACTACACAAACTCAACTGCACTACCCTAAACCCTAAAACACTACCCACAGCATGACCCCCTACACTACACAAACACCACTGCACTACCCTAAACCCTAAAACACTACCCCCTACACTACACAAACACCACTGCCCTACCCTAAACCCTAAAACACAACCCCCAGCATGACCCCCTACACTACACAAACACCACTGCTCTACCCTAAACCCCCTACACTATACAAACACCACTGCATTACTCTAAACCCTAAAACACTACCCCCAGCACGACCCCCTCACAACACAAACACCACTGCACTACCCTAAACCCTAAATCGACCCCCAGCACGACCCCCTACACTACCCAAACACCACTGCACTACCCTAAACCCTAAAACACTACCCCCAGCACGACCCCATACACCACCCAAACACCACTGCACTACCCTAAACCCTAGAAAAGAAACACCCACCCCATGCCCAATCCCCTTACCTCTCACTCCTCGTGGTTCCTCTCTCCTCGTGGTTCCTGCTTCACGTCGTCTCTGAGGGGCGGTGCACGTCGTTGTGAGGAAACGGAACAGCCTCTGTTTCCTTACAACGACATGGATCATCTACATGTTTTTAGAACGCATGGTCATTTACCATACATACCTTTACAACAAAATTCGTTGTAAAGGCATGCGTGGTAAATGACCATGCGTTCTAAAAATGCGTAGTAATGACTTTAGATGTACAACGCATGCGTGGTAATGCATGCGTTGTAATGGTATCGCAAAGTAAAAAGTCGTTGTAACGGCTGTTTACCGATCGAAGCTGGCCCCTGTTCTTCAGTGAGACTTTTATTTGATTAATTAGGAGGAAGGAATGTGTTTTTTTACCGAAAAGTGCATTCCCGGCTGTTGTATTGTGAAAGTGTCCGCGTGGCCTGGTTTCACTTCCGGTGAGAGAGTGGAAGAGTCTGTTTGGATCTAAAGGAGTTCTGTTGTTGGACGGGGCCGGCGCGACATGTCATCAGAAAACATAGCTAATGGAAAGTGTCCTCCCTGAAGTGTGGAGCAGTGCCATGAGAGGTCAACGAGTGTGCGTCCCACCGCAGTATGACCGCACCGCGTGACCCATGTGCCACCTCCAGGGTACGGGAGGCAGAAGCGGCATCGCAGGTCCTCTTGAAGACCGTTGTAGCACTAATTCTACATTTTGGTACTAGGGCATTTTAACTTCGTTGTTCCTGCCAGATACAAAGAGAAGATCCTGTGTTATTCAGTGCCCTCGTTACCTTTTTTGTGGGTTGTGGTGCTTGTCACTTCGCTGCCCCGCCGGTGCACACGACTGGGCACCCCACCTCGTGTGCCATCTGCAGGGCCTCTGCCCTCGGATCACTGGTTTCGGTTTCTGGAGTGGCAACATAAACAGTTGCTCCCAAAGGACTAGCCTGAACACTTAGGTGAATATCCCCTGCACCAGCATTCCACGGAAATTCTTTCCTAGCTCTCCCTCGTCAACGAGGACGTCATAATAGCACGGCTCCGCTCGCGACACCGTATGACGTCATCGGAGCCATAAGAGAACCTCGTCGGCGTGCTGACGTCAGTTCCACCCATTTTTTCCGTGCCACCGAGGCAAACAGGGGACCGAGACATTTTCACATGTATACATAGTATAATAAATATATATATATT
This sequence comes from Calotriton arnoldi, assembly GCA_963921515.1. Taxonomy (NCBI): domain Eukaryota; kingdom Metazoa; phylum Chordata; class Amphibia; order Caudata; family Salamandridae; genus Calotriton; species Calotriton arnoldi. The sequence goes on along the minus strand of CAWUFW010012654.1, from coordinate 92,585 downwards.
CACTGAAAAACCATAGGTTTCAGGCACGTTATAGTTAGAAATTAGCATTCAAAAAACCTTAGAAATTCACTGAAAAAACCATAGGTTTCAGGCACGTTATAGTTAGAAATTAGCATTTAAAAACCTTAGAAATTCACTGAAAAAAACCATAGGTTTCAGGGGCGTTATAGTTAGTTGGACATTTCACTCGTACAAAACCATAGAAATTCCCCGTTATAGTTAGTTCAGCTAACTATAACTCGCGCGCCTGCAATGCACTGCTGATGACGTCACATATTACATCACTCATGACATGGTCAGTGACATCACTCATGACATCACTGATGACATCTCAAATGACATCACTGATGACATCACTGATGACATCATCCAGTGAATGTGTGTTTTTCTGAAAATTAAATATGTTTTATATATGTATATCTCAAGGTCGATGGAAGAATAAATGGGTATATAAGTGTCTAAATGGATGATTTTGTTTTGTAAAATTGATTGTATAACTGACTAAGTGTATCTTAGTGAATACATGGGTTAGTGAGTAATGTTTAAATATGAAAATATCTGTATCAGTCTCTCACTTTGTGTATAAGTGGCTGCATGGGTTGGTGAGTAGCTACATGAGTGTCTATATGGGTTATTAGTTGGTTTTTTGAGTATCAGTATGAGTGTCTGAGTGTCTGTATGGTTCGGTGGGGGTATTACTTAGTGCATAGATGCATGAATGAGTGACTCACTGTTTGTATGTGTTGAAGACAGCATGTGTGCAGGACTGTATAGGTGGATGAGTATGTGTATGGGTGTGTTAGTGAGTGAATGACTGTCTCAATAGTGTCTTTATGAGTAACTACATATGTTTTAAACTAGTATATGTGAGTATTGGTGTATATAAGTGAGTATATGTGAGAATGAGAGATTGGAAGAGTTCCTGTACAAATAAGTAGGTGTTTCTATAAGTGATTGTTTAAGAGAGTAAGTATGTGTAAGTTTCTGTAGAAGTAAGTGTGGTAGTGTGTGTATAACTGTATATGCAAGTAAATGGATGTTTGATACTTTGTTTGCATGTGTGACTATGTGTGTGAGTAACTCTATGGATGAGTGGCGGTGTGTAACAGGATGTATAGGTGTATGAGTACATATGATGAGTGAGTACATGTATGAGTGACTGTATAGGGACTGTTGGTGAATGAGTGGATGTGTGTGTAGATCTTGGAATTACTGAATAGGTGTGTTGTAACTGGTATTGGTATGTCCATTGTTTTGAAAATGTTAGTTTGTATTTTTGAGTGTGTGTATCAAAGGTTATATTAGGGTGAGAGGAGGTCTGCCACTCTATCACAAGGATGATGTCATCAGTGATGTCATTTGAGATGTCATCAGTGATGTCATGAGTGATGTCACTGATCATGTCATGAGTGATGTAATATGTGACGTCATCAGCAGTGCATTATGATGCGCGAGTTATAGTTAGCTGAACTAACTATAACGGGGGAATTTCTATGGTTTTGTACGAGTGAAATGTCCAACTAACTATAACGCCCCTGAAACCTATGGTTTTTTTCAGTGAATTTCTAAGGTTTTTTAAATGCTAATTTCTAACTATAACGTGCCTGAAACCTATGGTTTTTTCAGTGAATATATATATATATATATTATCTACTGGCGGTCGCCAGTAGATAGTTATAGTTACAACCTATTATCCATAGGAAATCCGCGACATTCTATTTGAAATAACTCTCTTGCCGGTTGACGTATCTTCGCAAAATTTTCAAACTTTGTGGGGCGCTCCGGTCCGCTCCTACCCTGAAAGTCTCGGGGGATCTCGTCTAGCGGGAGCCGAGAAAAAGGGGGGTCCCAAAACGCGTTTTCCCCATGCAATTTTCCATAGGAAACTTTAGACACGGCTACAGCTCGAACTGCTGAATGGAATTACACCAAATTTGGCAAAGAGGTAGTTCTTGGTTCAGAAAGAACCCTTTTGTTAAATGGTGTAAATCCGTTCAGTAGTTGCTGAGAAAATCAAAAGTAAAAAGATAGATATATCTAGGGCCGCGGATCCTCCCGAGCACGAGCTTTATGTTAATTGGCTGTCAACACTCCAAATCAGGAAGTGTTGGCAGCCATTTTGTCCCTCGGTAGAACAAAGGGACAGAAACAAGTGCGCAAAGCGCACAAAGGGGGCAGGGTAGAAACACCCTGACCCCCTAGGTCTGCTCAGGGGGTCCCACAAGGACCCCTGGGCAAAAAAATATTTTTTTAAAAAAATCGGCAGGATGCGCTCAGGGAGCGCGAACCCTGCCGAAGAAAAATCGAAGCGCGGTCTCCCGCGCTCGACAGTCATTGGCCTCCGGGTGGGCCAAGTCCCGGGGGCATGCTGGGGGGTTAATTTTATGTGTGGGGGCCTCTAAGGGCCCCCAAGCCCTGGGGACCACCACCCCCGGGGCTTTATGTATAATGGTGCGGGAGGGCTCTGAGCCCTCCCGCAGCCCCGGGACCACCACCTCCCGGGGCTTCTTTTTAAATTAAAAACCTGTGTGGGGGGCTCCAGCCCCCACACGCCCGGGACCACCACCTCCCGGGGCACTAAGAAAATTAAAATGGGGGTCCGTTTTGGACCTCAAGCCCCGGGGACCACCACCTCCCCGGGGCTTTCAAAATGTAGGGAGGGGGCCGCGTGGCCCCCTCCTGGAGCCTGTGGTGGCCCTGGGGACCGCCACCCCCAGGGCCGGCTCCTGCAGTGTCCCGGGGTGCCTACCCCCGGGACACTGCTGTTTGCAATGACAGGACGGGAGCCTCGCGGCTCCCGTCCTGTCATTGCAAACTGCTTTGGATATTGGAAGAGAGAGCAGGAAACCTGCTCTCTCTTCCAATATCCAAAGCTGATTGCTTTCCACATGGGGAGCAGCATGTTAGCTGCTCCCCATGTGTAGCAATGCCGGCTCCCGTAGGACACGGGGAGCCGGCGGGACTGTGGGGGTTTGGGGACCCCCACAGTCCCCAACGAGAGGCCAGGCCCCGGGGATGGGGTCCCCGGGGCCATAGTGGCCATGGAGGGGGGCCACGCAGCCCCCTCCCCAAAGTAAAAAAATTAAAAAGTGCAAGGCCGGCCCGGGGATGGGGTCCCCGGGGCCTTAATGGCCTGAGGAGGGGGCCACGCAGCCCCCTCCAAATAAAAAAAGAGGCCATGCCCCGGGGGATGGGGTCCCCGGGCCAATACAGGCCCAGGGAAGGGGGGCCACGCGGCCCCCTTCCCGTTTTTTATTTTTATTTTAATTTTAAAAAGAGGTAAGGCCCTGGGGGATGGGGTCCCCAGGGCCTAAAATAGAAAAAAAGGAAAGGGGCCACACAGCCCCCCTTCAGGGGGAAAAAAAAAAAAAACGATCGGGCCCGTAGGCCCCGCCCCTTCCTTCACCACTCTGCAAACGCGCCCTGGCGCGTTTGCAGAGGGGGAACGACTCCCCTTGAATACTGGGGGTCCCAGGGGCCAACTAGCCCACCAGGAACCTCCAGTATGCGCCAGGGGCTGCCTTGCAGAGCGGTGTACAGAGGTCACGCCCCTTTTACACCTCTCTGCAACGCAGCTCTATGGCGCTTTTGGAGGTATATGGTGGGCTAGTTGCACCCCAGGGACCCTCAGGATTCAAGGGGAGTTAATCCCTCGACTTAAAACGCGCCACGGGCGCGTTTGCACAGTGGTGAAGGGAGGGGGCGGGCTTCAGGTGACATGTGTGCAAACAGGCCCCGTGGCGTGTTTTAAGATGGGGAATTAAATCCTCTTCAATCCTGAGGGTCCCTGGGGGCCAACTAGCCCAACAGGTACGTCCAGAAAGCGCCACAGAGCTGCGTTGCAGAGAGGTGTAAAAGGGGTGTGGCCTCTGTACATGTCTCTGCAACGCAGCCCCTGGCGCATACTGGAGGTTCCTGGTGGGCTAGTTGGCCCGTAGGGACCCTCATGATTCAAGGGGACTTAATCCCCAACTTAAAACGCGCCACGGGGCGCGTTTGCACAGATGTCACCTCAGGCCCCGCCCCTCCCTTCACCATTGTGCAAATATTCCTCTAAAATCAGCCGAAATACAAATTCTGATTTACTCACCTGTTATCAGGAGAGACCTCAGTGCTGCATCTTTCAGCCCAGTACTAATCCTGAAAAGTAATTTTAACCGTACTTACCAGTAACTTGAATTTCCTTCCATAGGCTAACATTGACTGGTTTCACTTGGAAATTCTTCTAAGTGTTGATTTTGAAACATACAAATATTCCTCTAAAATCAGCCAAAATCCGAATTCTGATTTACTCACCTGTTATCAGGAGAGACCTCAGTGCTGCATCTTTCAGCCCAGTACTGGTCCTGAAAAGTAATTTTAACCGTACTTACCAGTAACTTGAATTTCCTTCCATAGGCTAACATTGACTGGTTTCACTTGGAAATTCTTCTAAGTGTGGAGTTTTGGAACTTTAAAATATTCCTCTAAAATCAGCCGAAATACGAATTCCGATTTACTCACCTGTTATCAGGAGAGACCTCAGTGCTGCATCTTTCAGCCCAGTACTGATCCTCAAAAGTAATTTTAACCGTACTTACCAGTAACTTGAATTTCCTTCCATAGGATATCATTGCCTGCTTTTTGCTGAAAAAGTTTCAGTGTTGATTTTTGAAACATACAAATATTCCTCTAAAATCAGCCGAAATCCGAATTCTGATTTACTCACCTGTTATCAGGAGAGACCTCAGTGCTGCATCTTTCAGCCCAGTACTGGTCCTGAAAAGTAATTTTAACCGTACTTACCAGTAACTTGAATTTCCTTACATAGGCTAACATTGACTGGTTTCACTTGGAAATTCTTCTAAGTGTGGAGTTTTGGAACTTTAAAATATTCCTCTAAAATCAGCCGAAATACGAATTCCGATTTACTCACCTGCTATCAGGAGAGACCTCAGTGCTGCATCTTTCAGCCCAGTACTGGTCCTGAAAAGTAATTTTAACCGTACTTACCGGTAACTTGAATTTCCTTCATAGGCTAACATTGACTGGTTTCACTTGGAAATTCTTCTAAGTGTGGAGTTTTGGAACTTTAAAATATTCCTCTAAAATCAGCCGAAATACGAATTCCGATTTACTCACCTGTTATCAGGAGAGACCTCAGTGCTGCATCTTTCAGCCCAGTACTGATCCTCAAAAGTAATTTTAACCGTACTTACCGGTAACTTGAATTTCCTTCATAGGCTAACATTGACTGGTTTCACTTGGAAATTCTTCTAAGTGTGGAGTTTTGGAACTTTAAAATATTCCTCTAAAATCAGCCGAAATACGAATTCCGATTTACTCACCTGTTATCAGGAGAGACCTCAGTGCTGCATCTTTCAGCCCAGTACTGATCCTCAAAAGTAATTTTAACTGTACTTACCGGTAACTTGAATTTCCTTCATAGGCTAACATTGACTGGTTTCACTTGGAAATTCTTCTAAGTGTGTAGTTTTGGAACTTTAAAATATTCCTCTAAAATCAGCCGAAATACGAATTCCGATTTACTCACCTGTTATCAGGAGAGACCTCAGTGCTGTATCTTTCAGCCCAGTACTTGTCCTGAAAAGTAATTTTAACCGTACTTACCGGTAACTTGAATTTCCTTCCATAGGCTAACATTGACTGGTTTCACTTGGAAATTCTTCTAAGTGTGGAGTTTTCGAACTTTAAAATATTCATCTAAAATCAGCCGAAATACGAATTCCGATTTACTCACCTGTTATCAGGAGAGACCTCAGTGCTGCATCTTTCAGCCCAGTACTGATCCTCAAAAGTAATTTTAACCGTACTTACCAGTAACTTGAATTTCCTTCCATAGGATATCATTGCCTGCTTTTTGCTGAAAAAGTTTCTAAGTGTTGATTTTTGAAACATACAAATATTCCTCTAAAATCTGCCGAAATACGAATTCCGATTTACTCACCTGTTATAAGGAGAGACCTCAGTGCTGTATCTTTCAGCCCAGTACTGGTCCTGAAAAGTAATTTTAACCGTACTTACCAGTAACTTATATTTTCTTCCATAGGAATCCATTGTCTGGTTTTCAGCAGAAAAGTTTCAAAGTGTCGATTTTCACAAACTACAAATATTCCTTAAAAATCGCCTGTATGACTTAAACGCATTCTTTCAACTGTTTACAGGAGATGCACCAGTGCTGGATCCAGGATCCAACACTGAGTAAGAAAAAGTAACGATAACAGTTTTTACCTGCTAAGTGAATTTCCTTCCATAGGATAACATTGGTGATTCTATGAGAAAAAGTTTCTAAGTGTCAACTTTTAAAATACAATAATATTCCTTAAAAATCACGACTGTAACCAAAACGCTTTTACTCAACTGTTTACAGGAGATGTACCAGGACTGAATCTAGGATCCAGTCCTGTGGTTAGAAAAGTAATCCATAAAGTAACTAATTGCATTTAACTAGAAATTCACATTGAGCTGAATGTTGCATTGTGTTTGAAAATGTGTTGCCCATTGCAACAACTGTAACTACTGTACTTAAAAGTCTATTGCCTATGTGCAAAGTATTTAAACTAAAGTAATTCATTCTGAGAAAGTATTTTTTGTAATGTAATGTATAATGTAATTACAATGTAATTTAAAAAATAAAATATGTAAAAGAAATTGTTTCTAAAAATGTAGTAAATCAGTATGAAAAAAATTAATATAAAAATTAATACATTTAAAAATTGTCATTTAAAAACCTTTGAAATTCACTGAAAAAACGTAGGTTTCAGGCACGTTATAGTTACAAATTAGCATTTTAAAAACCTTTGAAATTCACTGAAAAAAACATAGGTTTTAGACACGTTATAGTTAGAAATTAGCATTTAAAAAACCTTTGAAATTCACTGAAAAACCATAGGTTTTAGGGACAGTTATAGTTAGTTGGACATTGCACTCGTACAAAACCCGTGAAATTCCCCCGTTATAGTTAGTTCAGCTAACTATAACTCGCGCTCCGCAATGCACTGCTGATGACGTCACATATTACATCACTCATGACATGGTCAGTGACATCACTGATGACATCACTGATGACATCTCAAATGACATCACTGATGACATCATCCACGTGATAATCTGATGCAGCTCCTCACACCCTAATATAACCTTTGATACACCCAATCTAAATTACAGAGTGCCATTCGCAAAACCATAGACACTCCAACACCAATAACTACATACCCACTCACTGATTCTTAGGTCTACACACACACATCCACTCACTCACCCGTACAGTCACTCATACTTATGGTCACTCAGTACAGGACTATCATATGCACTCTTACTCTTATATAGACACTCAAACACCGCCACTCATCCATAGAGGTACTCACACACCTAGTCAGTCATGCAAATAATTAAACACACTGCCATTTACTCACCTATACAGTTAGACACACACCAGCTCACTTACTCATACAAATACTAGCACATTGTTACGCTCTTATACAATCACTGATACAAGCACACACTCATCCATACAGCCACTATCACAATCACTCACTCTCGCTTATAGCTATTTATATACTCCAATACACATATATACTGCCTTTCACATATGTAGTTACTCACACATGTACCACTGGGACATACATTCACTCACTAACACTCTCTTACACACACTTACCCACCCATACAGTCTATCACAGATGCACTCTTGAAACCATCCACCCAGTGAATCACCCACTCACACATCTATGCACAGTCGCACACACCCCATCCACACAAACACTCAGGCACCCATACAGATACTCATAGAACCAATCAATAACCCATATAGACACTCATGTAGCTATTCGCAAATCCATGCATCCACTTACACACCAACAGATGGATACAGACATTCACACAGTTTAGTCACTAACCCATGCATTCAGTAAGATACGTTTAATCACTCACTTGTAGAGTCAGTCACGCACGTACTAAATCATCCATTCAGACACTTATACACCCACTCATTCTTCAATACGCCTTTCCCTATATATATTAAACATATTTAAACTTTACAGAAACACACAGTCACTGGATGATGTCATCAGTGATGTCATTTGAGATGTCATCAGTGATGTCATCAGTGATGTCACTGACCATGTCATGAGTGATGTAATATGTGACGTCATCAGCAGTGCATTGCGGAGCGCGAGTTATAGTTAGCTGAACTAACTATAACGGGGAATGTCACGGGTTTTGTACGAGTGCAATGTCCAACTAACTATAACTGTCCCTAAAACCTATGGTTTTTTCAGTGAATATATATATATATATATATACTGAGACCCGTGACCAAGAAGCTTTCGGTTTCGAAACGCGTTGGGACGTTTTTCTTTTGCTGCTAAAAAATAAACACGCTCAGAGGAATTGTGCCCTGACTGTCTTCTGGTTTTTTACGATTATCAGTGTCGTTTCAAGGAGGAGACGTGTGTGAAGTAATTTTGAGGGGTTTGCCACCCGGTCAGGGCCGCCGGCGTTAGAGGCGAGGGAATCGGCATCTTTCGGTAGGATATATATGTATTCACTGAAAAACCATAGGTTTCAGGGACGTTATAGTTAGAAATTAGCATTTAAAAAACCTTAGAAATTCACTGAAAAAACCACAGGTTTCAGGGACGTTATAGTTAGTTGGACATTTCACTCATACAAAACCAGAGAAATTCGGCCGTTATAGTTAGTTGAGCTAACTATAACTCGTCCCCCGCAATGCACTGCTGATGATGTCACATATTACATCATTCATGACATGGTCAGTGACATCACTGATGACATCGCTGATCACATCTCAAATGACATCACTGATGACATCATCCAGTGACTGTGTTTCTGTAAAGTTTAAATATGTTTTATATATATATATATGCCAAGGTGTATTGAAGAATGAGTGGGTGTATAAGTGTCTGAATGGATGATTTAGTAGGTGCGTGACTGACTGTATAAGTGAGTGATTAATGTGTCTTACTGAATGCATAGGTTAGTGACTAGACTGTGTGAATTTCTGTATCAGTTTGTCAGTTGGTGTGTAAGCGGCTCCATGGGTTGGTGAGTAGCTACATGAGTGTCTAAATGGGTTTTTGATTGGTTGTCTGAGTATCTGTATGGGTGCCTGAGTATCTGTGTGGGTGGGTGGGGGGTGTGTGACTCTGTGCATAGATGTGTGAGTGGGTGATTCACTGGGTGTATGGGTTCAAGAGTGTATCTGTGAAGGGCTGTATGGGTGAGTGAGTGTGTGTATGGGTGTGTTGGTGAGTGAATGGATGTCTCAGTGGTACATGTGTGAGTAACTACATATGTGAAAGGCAGTATATGTGAGTGTTGGAGTATATAAATGACTATATGTGAGAGTGAGTGATTGTGAGAGTGGCTGTATGGATGAGTGTGTGCTTGTATCAGTGACTGTATAAGAGAGCAAGTATGTGTTAGTATCTGTATGAATAAGTGAGGTGGTGTGTGTATAACTGTATAGGTGAGTAAATGGGAGTGTGGTTGATTCTTTGCATGACTGACTAGGTGTGTGAGTAACTCTATGGATGAGTGGCAGTGTGTGAGTGTCTGTATAGGTGTATGAGTGCATATGATAGTGCTGTATTGATGAGTGACTGCATGTATGAGTGACTGTATGGGTGAATGAGTGGATGTGTGTGTAGACCTAGGAATCAGTGAGTGTGTATGTAGTAACTGGTATTGGTGTGTCTATGATTTCGAAAATGGTAGTCTGTATTTTAGAGTGGGTGTATCAAAGGTTATATTAGGGTGTGAGGAGGTGCATCAGGTTATCACGTGGATGATGTCATCAGTGATGTCATCAGTGATGTCATTTGAGATGTAATCAGCGATGTCATCAGTCATGTCACTGACCATGTCATGAATGATGTAATATGTGACGTCATCAGCAGTGCATTGCGGGGGCGCGAGTTACAGTTAGCTCAACTAACTATAACGGCCAAATTTCTCTGGTTTTATACGAGTGAAATGTCCAACTAACTATAACGTCCCTGAAACCTGTGGTTTTTTTCAGTGAATTTCTAAGGTTTTTCAAATGCTAATTTCTAACTATAACATCCCTGAAACCTATGGTTTTTTCTGTGAATTTCAAAGGTTTTTTAAATGCTAATTTCTAACTATAAAGTCCCTGAAATCTATGGTTTTTTTCAGTGAATTTCTAAGGTTTTTTAAATGCTAATTTCTAACTATGCCTACATAGGTAGGACATATGCAGGAAGAAGAAGAAAGGTGCAGAAAGAAGCAACAGAAATGCAGAAAGAGGCAACGGAAGTCCAGAAAGATGAAGAAAGGTGCAGAAAGAAGCAAGAGATATGCAGAAAGAACCAACAGAGGTGCAGAAAGAGGCCTTGTTGCAAAGTCATCCTGTGCCCCCAACTTTTTGCTGACTGGTACTGGTGGTAACTGACTCTGACTAACCAGGAACGGAGCCAGTGCTATGCTGAAAGACACTTAGAATACAGTGAAAACACCTACATACACTAGGGTACACTATGGGATGGGGAACCCCAGTGATTGGCATGACCTCCCCTGTAAGGCCCTTGTACATAATAGGGCAGGGAGATTAAAACTGCCTCTAAGTCAGAGGTGCAGAAAGAAGCAAGAGCAGTGCAGAAAGAGCCAACAGAGGTGCAGAAAGAGGCAAGAGGGGTGCAGAAAGAGGTAGGAGAGATGCACAAATTGGCAAGAGAGATACAGAAAGAAGCAGGAGGGGTGCAGAAAGAAGGAAGAGAAGTGCAGAAAGAAGCAACTGAGGTGCTGAAAGAGGCGCGAAGGGAGCAGAAAGAGGCAAGAGAAGTGCAGAAAGAGGCAACAGAGGTACAGAAAGAAGCAAGAGAGGTGCAGAAACAGGCAGGAAAGGTGCAGAAAGAGGGGAAAAGGGTGCAAAAAGAGGCAAGAGAGGTGCAGAAAGAGGGAAGTGGGGTGCAGAAAGAGGCAAGAGGGGTGCAGAAAGAAGCAAGTGAGGTAAAGAAAGAGGCAACAGAGGTGCAGAAAGACGCAAGAGAGGTGCAGAAACAAGCAAGAGAAGTGCAGAAAGAGGCAAGAGAAGTGCAGAAAGAGGCAAGAGAATTGCTGAAAGAAGCAACAAAGGTGTAGAAAGAAGCAAGAGAAGTGCAGAAAGAGGCAAGAGGGGTACAGAAAGAGGCAAGAAAAGTGCAGAAAGGAGCAACAGAGGTACAGAAAGAAGCAAGAGAGGTGCAGAAACAGGCAGGAAAGGTGCAGAAAGAGAAGAGAGAACAAGGGTGCAAAAAGAGGCAAGAGAGGTGCAGAAAGAGGGAAGAGGGGTGCAGAAAGAGGCAAGAGGGATGCAGAAAGAAGCAAATGAGGTGCAGAAAGAGGCAACAGAGGTGCAGAAAGATGCAAGAGAAGTGCAGAAACAAGCAAGAGAAGTGCAAAAAGAGGCAAGAGAATTGCTGAAAGAAGCAACACAGTTGTAGAAAGAAGCAAGAGAAGTGCAGAAAGAGGCAAGTGAGGTGCAGAAAGAAGCAAGAGCAGTGCAGAAAGAACCAACAGAGGTGCAAAAAGAGGCAAGAGGGGTGCAGAAAGAGGTAGGAGAGGTGCACAAAGAGGCAAGAAAGGTACAGCAAGAGGCAGGAGGGGTACAGAAAGAAGCAAGAGCAGTGCAGAAAGAACCAACAGAGGTGCAGAAAGAGGCAAGAGGGGTACAGAAAGAGGCAAGAAATGTGCAGAAAGAAGCAAAAGAGGTGCAAAAAGAGGCAAGAGAAGTGATGCAAACGGCAAGAGAGGTGCAGAAAGAGGCAGGAGAGGTGCACAAAGAGGCAAAAGGGGTACAGAAAGAGGCAAGAGAGGTGCAGAAAGAAGCAAGAGAAGTGCAGAAAGAAGCAACAGAGGTGCTGAAAGAGGCACAAGAGGTGCGGAAACAGGCAAGAAAGGTACATAAAGAGGGAACAGGGGTGCAGAAAGAGGTAAGAGGGATACAGAAATTTGCAAGAGAGGTGCAGAAAGAAGCAAGAGCAGTGCAGAAAGAAGCAAGAGAAGTGCAGAAAGAAGCAAAAGAGGTGGAGAAATAGGGAAGAGGGGTGCAGAAAGAGGCATGAGGGATGCAGAAATTTGCAAAAGAGGTGCAGAAAGAAACAAGAACAGTGCAGAAAGAACTAACAGAGGTGCAAAAAGAGGCAAGAGGGGTGCAGAAAGAGGTAGGAGAGATGCACAAATTGGCAAGAGAGATACAGAAAGAAGCAGGAGGGGTGCAGAAAGAAGGAAGAGAAGTGCAGAAAGAAGCAACTGAGGTGCTGAAAGAGGCGTGAAGGGAGCAGAAAGAGGCAAGAGAAGTGCAGAAAGAGGCAACAGAGGTACAGAAAGAAGCAAGAGAGGTGCAGAAACAGGCAGGAAAGGTGCAGACAGAGGGAAAAAGGGTGCAAAAAAAGGCAAGAGAGGTGCAGAAAGAGGGAAGAGGGGTGCAGAAAGAGGCAAGAGGGGTGCAGAAAGAAGCAAGTGAGTTGCAGAAAGAGGCAACAGAGGTGCAGAAGGACGCAAGAGAGGTGCAGAAACAAGCAAGAGAAGTGCAGAAAGAGGCAAGAGAATTGCTGAAAGAAGCAACAAAGGTGTAGAAAGAAGCAAGAGAAGTGCAGAAAGAGGCAGTGAGGTGCAGAAAGAGGCAAGAGGGGTACAGAAAGAGGCAAGAAAAGTGCAGAAAGGAGCAACAGAGGTACAGAAAGAAGCAAGAGAGGTGCAGAAACAGGCAGGAAAGGTGCAGAAAGAGAAGAGAGAACAAGGGTGCAAAAAGAGCCTAGAGAGGTGCAGAAAGAGGGAAGAGGGGTGCAGAAAGAGGCAAGAGGGATGCAGAAAGATACAAGAGAAGTGCAAAAAGAGGCAAGAGAACTACAGAAAGAAGCAAGAGAGTTGCAGAAACAGGCAAAAGGGGTGCAGAAAGAACCAACAGAGGTGCAAACAGGGGCAAGAGGGGTACAGAAAGGGGCAAGAGAAGTGCAGAAAGAGGCAAGTGAAGTGCAGAAAGAAGACAGTGAGGTGCAGAAAGAGGAAGAAAGGTGCAGAAAGATGCAAGAGAAATGCAGAAAGAGGCAAGAGAGGCACAGAAAGAAGAGATGTTTGTGCACCATTAGTACCAATTTAACACCCACATTTAGCAATAAGTAACACGTGACCATTCCAGCTTTGCAAAGGGCCTTCCACCACGCTGTAACGCGTGAAGCTGCATTTTTGGGAACATTTGAGCCGTTTGAGCTAGAAACAAGGCTTTTTTTGTTCAAATCTGCAGATTATGCAGCAGATGATGGAATATTTGGCAAAGGTGTAGAAAGAAGCAAGAGAAGTGCAGAAAGAGGCAGTGAGGTGCAGAAAGAGGCAAGAGAGGTGCAGAAAGTGACAAGAGAACAGCAGAAAGAGGCAAGAGAGATGCAAAAAAGGGAAGAAGGGTGCAGAAAGAAGCAAGAGAGGTGCAGAAAGAAGCAAGAGAGGTGCAGAAAGAGGGAAGACGAGTGCAGTAAGAGACAACAGGGGTGCAGAAAGTGACAACGGAGTGCAGAAAGAAGCAAGAGAGGTGCAGAAAGAGGGAAGACGAGTGCAGAAAGAGACAACAGGGGTGCAGAAAGTGACAACGGGGGTGCAAAAAGAAGCAAGAGAGGTGCAGAAAGAGGCAATAGAAGTGCAGAAAGAGGCAAGTGAGGTGCAGAAGGAGGCAAGAGAACTACAGAAAGAAGCAAGAGCGTTGCAGAAACAGGCAAAAGGGGTGCAGAAAGAACCAACAGAGGTGCAAACAGAGGCAAGAGGGGTACAGAAAAGGGCAAGAGAAGTGCAGAAAGAGGCAAGTGAAGTGCAGAAAGAAGACAGTGAGGTGCAGAAAGAGGAAGAAAGGTGCAGAAAGATGCAAGAGAAATGCAGAAAGAGGCAAGAGAGGCACAGAAAGAAGAGATGTTTGTGCACCATTAGTACCAATTTAACACCCACATTTATCAATAAGTAACACGTGACCATTCCAGCTTTGCAAAGGGCCTTCCACCACGCTGTAACGCGTGAAGCTGCATTTTTGGGAACATTTGAGCCGTTTGAGCTAGAAACAAGGCTTTTTTTGTTCAAATCTGCAGATTATGCAGCAGATGATGGAATATTTGGCAAATGCGGAAAATGTTTATTTATGTGACAATTGGTGCAGCCAAACAGTCACATAATTCCAGTGCCCTGCTCATACCTCCGACTAGTTCCAGAAGTGCTCCTCAGTGGTTCCTTCTGTTTTTTGTGTCTCATTGAGTTTATAGTTTAGCTTCTATGGAAACGAAGAAGACTAAACCTGAGGTTACCACTCCACAACACAGACTACAATACCACATAATTACTCTCCAAAACACATAATCCCACTCCACATAATTCCTATACTGTTTGTATAAGCTTTATTTCGACAACCAGTGTCATAAAAGCAGTAAAAAAACAATATTGTAAAAAAAGCATACAGATTAAACATAGAATACAGCAGCATGATAAAAGTGGTATGCACAGGAGGTCCATAAAAGTACACTATTGTACCCCCAATGGAGATACGGTTGCCGAAAACTACCTGGTAAAAGCTGTTATACAATTCATCAATAAAATCATACATGAGTTGCAATAAAAATAACGTAAGAGTAGCAGCATAATAATCCCTCCTAGGTTGCTATAGGCCCAATGTAAAGCCCCCATAAGAATAGCAACAGGGAGAGCCGAATATAAAGTGCATGTGCAAAAGCTGCAAACTCAGTAAGCAGCATAACGGCCTTCAAACGCTGTTGCAATTCCATCTTGGCTATAGTTGGTTCAGTATTACGCCACTCTTGACAAGATCTTTTGTCTAATTAACCAAGCGTGGCTAAGAAATGTACCTACGCCACATGCAAAGAGGGGTCTAGGGTCAGACCTAAGAATGCGCAGGGCGGCCCGATGGTCCTGTGTGCCCAACTGTCGGCATGTAGGTTTTAGTCACTTTGACCTCGGAGCGTGGTATGCCGGACATGCAAACATAACGTGTGCAACACTTTCCAGCGGGGCCCTGCAGCATGGACAATCCTTGGATGTCTGTTTGGAGGAGTGCCATTTTGCAGTTGTCACGCAGACAGGGAGTGTGCCGAGCCTGAAATGAATATGCAACATTCTATCCCTCGGGACCTGAATAGAGTCTAAGTAAGGCTCTAGGCGTCTGATCTGCTTATGTAAATAAAATTCTACTGTCAAACTACCAACATTGGGTTTGCAGATTTCCTGGCAGTCCACCCAATCCCAGTACAGCCGTTTAAACTCCTCTTTACTTGGTGGTTCCTGCCTATCCCAATGAGCTTGAAGCCCCTTAGCTGTCAGTGTTTTCCTAATGTTTGAGATCCATCCTATTTTGCGTCCAACATCTAATTGTGTGACCTCAGTGAGGGCTTCAGCGTACATAGAGAGCTCAGGGGTCCGCCTTATGCGTGCCCAGAAGAGCAATGGGCGCAGCCTTGCAGTATCCCTGATCGACCGCTTGCCCATGTCAAGCATTAAAGGTACAAGTGGAATGTTACGGGGCAGCATCACCAAGTCCCTAAGGAACTTATGTTCAGATCTACAAAGATCGTCAACGTTGTCAAAACCCCATAGCTCAGCTCCATAAAGAGCTGTGCTAATTGCTTTGGCATCATAAACCATGAGGGCTGGGGCCACTGGCCTACTGTGTGAGAGGCGGTGTTCTTTCCCTAATATTCCGGCCACTCGTTTATGCCCCATGAACATTTTTGCTAGGTGGGGCCTCCATGACATTTTGTCGGAGAGTCGGACACCAAGATAGTCGAAGGTGCCGACTCTTTCTAGGGATGTGCCACCCAGCAAAAGATTGCTTCTAAACGATTTATGGGGGTTAAATGCCATAAACTTAGTTTTGGAGGTGTTGATAACCAGCCCCCTGGAGTCGCAAAAGAGTTGGAATCTGTCGAGTAATCTCTGTAGCCCTGCTGGGGTCTTAGACACCAGATGGGTAACATCAGCAAACAGGAGGGTTGGTACTTTGTCGCCCGCCAGGGTGGGTGCGTCTGCTGGGTCTTCTTGCAAATATTTGACCACCCCGTTCATATATAGAGAGAACAGGGTGGGAGCCATAATGCAACCCTGTCGGACTCCCCTGTTAACAGGGATCGTCTCTGTCAGCTGCCCTTGAGCCCCCATCTTACTTGAGCGTAGTTACCCTCGTGGAGCCTAACCAGCAGATTGAGGATGGGGGGGGGATGCCCAGGTCTCTAAGTGGGTGCCACAGCTTGCTCCTGGGAACCAGGTCGAAGGCTGTCTTTAAGTCATGAATGCAAGATAGAGACTGCCCTTACCGATTATCACTACTTTCCAATAAATAAGAAGCAGCCTGAATACCTGATTGATTGTTCCGGTGCTAGTCCGGAACCCAGCCTGATACTGGGAAAGGATGGCTTCATCTTCTGCCCATAATTGTATTCTCTGCAACAAGACTCTGCCAAAAACCTTCTGCAGTGCGTCTATTAGACTGATTGGTCTATAATTTGAGGGGTCTTCCCTGGCGCCCTTTTAAAAAATCGAAATCACCTCAGCGCCTTTCCAAGACTCCGGTACTGGGGCTCCACTGGCTATGGCATTGGCGAGAAGAAGGATATAGCGTGCCCAGTTTGTAGTGTCTGCAAGGAATAAATCGCCAGGCAGGCCATCTGGTCCTGCTGCTTAGGCGGGCACCATCTTTCCTAGCGCCGCCTCAATCTCGGCCAGATCAAAAGCATCACTGTCACCCTTGGGAGGGCCGAAGGAATCGCATGGCTCTGCAGGTGGCATATCCTCAGGCGCAGAGTAAAGCTTCCAAAAGTGATCATGCCATTCCTGGCCTGTGATATAATTGGAGGAGGCCGTGCACCCTTTTTGTCTCCCCAGGTCACTAGGGTTCAAAATAAGTTGGAGTCCTTGGCTAAGCATGCTTCCTTCAGTTGTTGCCAGCGGGATTCCTCCCAAATTAACTTTGCTTGATGCAAGGCTGCCTATAATTCTTCCTAGCTGTTTTGATCAAGGGGCAGTTCTTGTCTTTGATTGCTGTGGCTAAAAGCAATTTCTTGCACCTGCAATCTTTCGTGTACCATGAGTAAGGCCCTCTTGAAGGCAAGCTAGACTTGATGTTTGAATTGGGAGCTAAAAAGTATGCGCTAAGTTGTTTCACTGTGCGAGAATGGACCAAGGGCACATCTGCTAATCCCTGCAAGCCTGAGGCTGCAGCCTGGAGTTCTATTGTACTTAATTCCAATACTTGGCGTATGCCAGTAGTCTTAGATTCTTGTAAGGCTACTTTGCGCCATTTTAAAAATCTGTTACAATTTGAAGGAACTATCTCTCTGGTGATGGTTAAGGGTAAAGTACTCATGAGTTGGTGAGAGGCTACCCATAGAGGTTTCAAGATAGCACAAAGGGGGTTGTGGTCACTATCTGTGGTGGTGCCCACATTCATATCTACCAAATCACCCCGGAGTCTTAGATCTAATAAAATGTAGTCGATACGTGACGGGCAGCTATCTCTGTTATAAGTATTTGCACCCTGTCTATCTGACGTTGTTCTTCCGTTGGCTGCCCTTAAACCGAACTCCATGGTGAGGGCGTAAAGTTGGAGCGCCAGCTGTGACCATTTTTTTACTGGAGGAAGATTTAGTGGAGGGATGGCCCATTTGTTATCGTCGCCCTCGACTTCTAGCAAATCCTCTTTGTCCAAGGGCTCAAAGGTGCAGTTAAAATCTCCAGCCACCACAGTTCTAGAGTGAGGTGAGCAACTAGCTAGATTTTCTTCAAGTGCAGAAATGATTGATGAGGGTCTTCCCCCTTTAGTCCCCCTTACATAGACGTTAAAGAGATCAATCATTCCCCCCCCTAGACCCCCTAATGCTAAGTCTTAAGATGGCTGGATTGAAACTTGAATGACAAGTGATTCGGCAGCCCAGTGCAATGTTTACACATAAGATCAGTCCCCCTGACGGGCGCCCTCTCCCTACCGTGGTTGCTGGAGAGTAGAAACAAGCATAACCTGGTTTGTATAAAGGTACCAAGCTCCAGTTCTCTTGGAAAATACATATATCAAAACCCTCAATTAGTTTGTTCCAATGGGGAATTGACAATTTGCTACTAAGCCCTGCAACGTTCCACGATATTATCTTCAACTGCTGGTGGAATAAAAAGCCAGGTGCAATGTTTTTAGTTGGAATGCCTTGGCTAGGTGAAGCTAGAACTTGAGAAGGTACTTGGGGATTTAAGGATGTAGGATGATCTACGCCCGCCTCCTCCCAATTGTTATTAGGAAAACTACATGGACCCATATCCCCCGGGATCTATCTCCCACTAGTTCAGGGCCAATAGATGGAATTAAAATACTGGTGGGAAAGGCCAAAAAATTTGGAAGAGCAGTGTTTGATCCGGGGTGCATTTGGGGCTCGCACTGTAGTCAATCATTAGCCTCCAGTGAAGTAGATCCTGCTAAAGAAGTAAATGTTTGCAAAGCAGGTTGCCTGCACTGACTAACATATGGAAATTGCCTAAACTGTATGGAAGAAGTATCTGGAGAGCAAGTGCGGAATTCCAGGGCAAGGAGGTTTTCTGCCAGGTCAGCCCCATTCAAGGTAAGCTCAATGTAATCTAGCGGTTGGGCTGAAGAAGTGTGCCTCCGAGCCCTGATCATGTCTTCCCGTATTACTGAGCGGCAGCCCCTAACATGGTGAATCCAATGGATGGCTTTGTTCGTCAAAGAGTCTGTACTTTCAACACCGTGTCTGGTGTCGAGCTTGGGTACATTAACCATGTAGATTTTAGGGGCATGGGACAGGTTGGAGGTGTCCAGGTGGATTGGCCGATGTTGTACACTGCTTAAGAGGTATTGCGCCTGGAATGGAGAAGTGGGCTTGGTGCGATTTGGGGGGTCCTGCGTAGCTGCTATACTATGGCAGTCATTACTGAGGTTAATTTTGGGGTTATTGGGATTATTTGGACGTTTAGCCATTGGGAGGGGTGGGACTTGCTTGTGGGCCAAAGCAGCAGGGGGGAGCAAAGTGAGGCCACTAACGTTGGTACCCCTGCCATAAGTGGCTGCCTCATCCATTGTATAATGATCCTGATGAAGTTGTGAGGTATGTCCTGTCTTAAGAGTGGTACTCTGCGGGCAGTAGGGGTCTTTTTGCAATAGTAGTTTAACCAGGGAAGTGAGGCCTTCGATCATAGATCTTATAGTCCCTATTTCAAGTCTAAGGGGTATATTCACAAGAACGTGCGATAACTACCGCAAGAGTAGCGTAACGCAACTTTCAATATCGCAGCCTATCGCGGGAAAATAACCCTGTGTCAACGTGGAATTCACAACAAGGCGGTAGCAAGCAATAGTCTGCTGAAACCGTGGACAATGTCCGCGATACAACCACCACGATGGAGATAAAAACACAAACCACAACACCAAAAAACACGCGATGGATCAAAGCGCGATGAGGAAATCAGCGACAAGCAGCGCCAGGCCTGCAACACACACCTGGCAGGCGTCAAAAATCACCCTAAAAGTAGAAAAAACACCCACACACAAACTGACCAACACCCAAGCACCATGGAGGCAGCCGGAGCAGGTGCAGAGGACGAGCGCAACCCAACAAGCACCCCGGACGACCAGCCTGGGACCTCGGGGACAGGGAAGGGCACGGACAAGAAGACGAGGAAGACCAAGTTCAGTCCGCAGGCGAACAGGATCATAGTCACGGAGGTGATGGAACACCATCAACAACTCTTCGTCACCTCCAACGTGTCATTGGGCACCAAAACTGGAATATGGCGGGACATCGTCGACAAGGTGAATGCCGTCGGAGAGCACAAGCGGACAATGGACGAGGTCAAGAGGCGATGGAATGACATCAAGCGGAAGACCAAGGAGAAACTCACCGCCAACCAGAAGGCAGCAACGCAGACCGGAGGTGGGGGCCCAGCGCCACAGCTGGAGCTGGATGACATGGAGGAGCTGGTGTCGACAGTCATCAGTGTGGAGACTGTGGCTGGAGTCGGGGGACCGGACACTGCTCGACAGGACACAACACAACCGCAACAGGGTGAGTGACCACCAGGTACTGGGGGACGGGTGGAGATGGTCACAATGGCACACATGCACAAGCAAGCAGGGCACAGTGCACACCCACAATGACCCTGGGTCCTCGCCCAGACCCACAGACTGTCACAATGTACAATGCCATGCTGTCTGAATGTCAACCTGTACCATGCGGCTACATACATGTGGACACATTGTAATACACCATCTCCCCTTCACATCGCAGGGGCATCGTCAACACCTCCTGCAGAGCAGTCCCAGCCACTCTTCACTGATGACGAGGAGGACAACACCAGCATCGACACCCAAACCATCCAAGACATCATTGACCTCATCCGCCACTCACCTCCAGGATCAGGGCAGCCCAGCCACATCGATGAGACCCCACCCACCACCCAAACCACCCAGCAGGAGGCACCCACAGCCCGGCACTCTCCCAAGACCCCCAGGAACAACACATGGCCTTCCAACGCCGTGTGCTGGAGGGCCAGAGGGAGACGGCTGAGCAGGTGCGGTGGGGTTCGACCTCATGGCTACCAAACTGGACGCCATCCATGGGTGTCTACGTCCGCCCCATGGTCTCCAACCAGCCCTGACTGACATCGCTGGAGTCATGACGCGGAGAGAAGAACACCTGTCCGCTCAGAGTGGCTCCAGCGATGCCAGCCGTGAGCTGGCACACATGCAGAGGCTCATGGAGGACATGGTGCGGATGGAGGCGGAAAGGATGGCAGCCACCGCAGCACACCATCGAAATGTAGCAGGGATCTACCATGCCATGCAGTACTTCATATGGCATTGCTGCCACAAGGCGTGTCGCTGATGAATGCGGCTGCCGGCACACCATCCACATCTCCGCCCCCTGGTGTGTCAGTGCCTCCCAGTGTGGCAGGCATATCCACTCAGGCCCCTGATGTGTCAGTGGCACACAGTGCCGCAGCCGGTACTGCAACACCCACAGGTGGGGCAGAGCACACATCCGAGGACGAGGACGTGGATGGGTTGGCTCTCAGAAGGAGGCACTAGCATACATTTCCACCACCTGGCCTGTCTCTGCTTGGTCCCGCACATGGCCTCATGACCTTCCACTGACACCCGATACACTCCGATGCACTCACCTTGGACAGCGACATGGACTGCCACATCCTGTTTGACGACCAATGACACGGCGACCAGACTGCGGACTGTACCCTTCCTCTTCCGCAGTACATGTCATCCCCGGATGGACTCTGGCTGGCCCTCCACGTGCCCGTATTGTGTAGTGTGCTCGGCATTGCCCTGTACCGCTCCAGCTGCATAACTGCACTGGATGTGTCATGTCTTTCATCATTCATGTGTGAATGTGTGGATGAATGTAGGGACAGTGACTTCCCTTGCGTCAATGATGTTCATCCTGTGGGATGCCAGTCAGAGGGTGCTACATTGCATTTTGTGTACCGGGTCCCGTGAACACTACAACAGGGACACACGCATCAGTCACTTCCTTGTCCGGACATGGACTGAACCACGCCCAGAGCCCACGAGTCATTGTTGCAAGCCCTGCGCTGGTCCGGCGTACAGCAGGCCAGACCACTCCGCTAACGCTCCGAGGGGGGTCCCTCATTGCTACCCGTCGCAGGCGTACTCGCTGGTGGTGTGCAGGTCACTGGTCTAGTTGTCAGCATGTCACAGCCACTCCCTGAGGGCAGGTTTGCACGCACACCACACCCATCCGGCACAGGCGTCACAGGCCATGTGACTCCGCCAACATAAGGGGCCGACGACGTCACATTCCCCTCTGCCGGTGGTGACTGGATGACGGACGCTCCACGGTTCTCAATCATTAAGGGCCCATGAGTTTTTGCGCACAGGGTTAGTGGCACACGAGGCCTTGTGGACGGCACAGGCCTACCACCACGTGGCGCAGACTGGGGTTGCACAGGGTTAGTGGCACACGAGGCCTTGTGGACGGCACGGGCCTACCACCACATGGCGCAGACTGGGGTTGCACAGGGTTAGTGGCACACGGGGCCTTACGGACGGCACAGGCACCCCGCCACAGGACGGTGACTTTGGGTGCACTGAGTCAGTGGCACCTTAAGCTGCTGAGCGGGTGTGCAGCCTGCGATGATGCCCCATCCCGGCGGTCCGGACAGCTCAGGTTTTGTGTGCCCTGCTGGACCGCAGTGTAGGCCAGAGCCAGCGGGCAGCGCGGGCCTACCGCCATGTGGCGTCGCTTCCGGGATCCCAGAGTTGGTGGCACCCATTGGGCTGAGCGGGTGTGCAGCCTGCGATGGTGCCGGGTGCACTGGTATGTCCTATGCCATGGAGTAATCAAGACCCAGCACCAAACGTGAGACCTGGTGGCCTGCGGAGCGGGGCTGCATGATGTGGAGGGTGCCATGTCCGCGGGCCCCAGGCTTGTGGCTTGCAGCGGCACGTGGTGGGACCTGAGCATTGGGGCCTGGGTGTGCATGGGCGGGCATGCTCCGATGGGTGGCGGGAGGGGTTGGGGTGCCTCTGCCTGGGTGTGCATGGGCGGGCAGGCGATGTTGTCTTGTGCAAGTGTGTGTACTGTGCCAGTCATGTATCTGGACTCTGTTTCAGCTGACGGCTCTGACTCAGATGTCTGACCTGGTGTCCTGCTATACATACCGGCACGTGGTTGGAGACACACCGGTGGCAGCAGGTGAGCAGTGTGGCCTGGGTGCGCAGGGGCGGCACTCTCTCTCTCTCTCTCCCTCTCTTCCTCTCTCTCTCCTCTTCTCTCTCTCTCTCTCTCTCTCTCTCTCCTCTCTTCCTCTCTCTCTCTCTCCCTCTCTTCCTCTCTCTCCTCTTCTCTCTCTCTCTTTCTCTCTCTCTCTCTCTCTTCCTCTCTCTCTCCTTCGCTCTTTCTCTGTCCTCTGATGTGCGCAGGACACACCTTCTCATCATGTTTTTTGTCTTACAGGCTGTGACCTACGTATTGTCCCGAGGGGAGCGGCCATGTGTCTTCATTTCATTTCGGTGTTCATTTTAATAAAGTTTCATTTGTTGCTTCGAAAGTGAATGTGTGCTGCTCATTTCTGTGACGACACATGCATGTCACCAGTTGTGATTGTGCAACATCAAGCGGAATATTTTGTACATGTTTAGGTGTGGCTGATGTGGCATGTCTTTGGTCGGGGGTGCCAGGGAGGGGTGGTCCTGGGGGTGGTGGCGGTGGGTGTTGTGGCCCTCTTGGGTGTCCGGGCCGCATGATGGGTGGCTCCATGGCATCTGTTGCCCTTCCGATGTAGCCCTGGGCTGTGCTCCCTTTTGGTTTGCAGGCTGCCGTCCGACTTTACACCAGGTCAGAGCAGGTGTAGGTTTCCTGGTGCTAACGCGCCTTATCGCCTGTTTTGTGTTTTATCGCCGATGTGGCTGGTCGTTGAGAATGTTGAGGTGTGATGTTGTCGCGCCTTTTGGCATGGGAACGCCCACTCTGCATCTCATTAGCGATAGTTGCGCGGGTCCTCTGTGGCGATGTTTTTTGCGGCTGCTATAGCGGGTAAACTGGTGCTGTGGGCTGTTTACACCAGCTTGTGAATGGGGAGGTATATTTATCACTACTTTGGCTGCGATAAAGTGCCGTTAATTCGGCGATAGCTCCTTGTGAATATGCCCTTAAGTGTGTTAATAAGTTGATGCGTGTCCTGGGATTCTAAATTAGGCCTAGGGCCTATCCCTACATTAGATATGAAGGGTGGCTGAGGTGTATCTTCTCTATGATCGGCGGGCAAACCCAGCAAGGGTAGAAACCTGTTAGCACAAGGGCAAACAGATTTAGGCTGTCGGATGTTAATGCCAGAGGGGTTGGTAGGGGGTTGGCTAGCCCTCACTGTGTCGGGTGATGCCTCTATATTGGATGTAGGGGCCCCCTTTCTGGATGGTTTATGAAACATTGCTGGAATGGTGGGTGAGCGACTTGGGCTTAGATTCGTAGATCGAGTAGGTCGGGGAGGGGATTTGCCAGAAATAGGGTACGTGGTTGGTTCAGCCGCCACGATATCTTCACACTCGCTAATGAGGGTATCTATTCGTTCAAGGACACAATTGCTCCCTGCATGTTTTTGTAGCTTCCTGGCCTTTTTCCCTTTGTTAACCTGGCCATTACCCCCACCACCTCCATTGCCCTCCATAGTTTCTCTCTTCCCCATCCCTCCAGGCCACACACAAAGGTAGCTATTGACAAGGAAGAAAAGGAGGTTCAAACCACTTATACTAAGATGAATAACAAGGGTCAGGACATTATTCAAACAACAATCAGACAGGGATGGATGTGCAATCCCAAAATGATTACTGTCAATGAGGTTTTTCAGCTGGACTCTACACAGGACCTGCACATGCGAGGGCAAGGGGGTAAGCACAGTACCTCGGGAAGCAGGTGCTAGTCCGCGATGCAGTCCAAAGGTCCAAAGGCCAGATGGAAAG
Organism: Calotriton arnoldi; assembly: GCA_963921515.1. NCBI lineage: Eukaryota > Metazoa > Chordata > Amphibia > Caudata > Salamandridae > Calotriton > Calotriton arnoldi. The sequence goes on along the minus strand of CAWUFW010012654.1, from coordinate 68,086 downwards.
GGGGTGGCCCTTCCCTGCCTCTTCCTGGCAATGACGGGCACGGACGGGCCCGGGCTTCGCCCAGGCATGGCCCGCGCGCGTCCTGCGCTTCAGGAGCCCGCAACGGCTTTTGACTTGCGCCTCCTGTCGCTGGTGATGACGTGGTTGGCGCGGTGCTGCCTGGGGCTGTAAGTTCTGGCCCCCGTCTCGGTCCCGGCTGCGAGGCTAGCATGGCAGGTGATGAACAGGCATCCCGCGCTGCGGGAGCCCGAGACGGCTTTTGACTCGTGCCTCCTGGCGCTGGTGATGACGTGGTTGGCGCGGTGCTGCCTGGGGCAGTAAGTCCTGGCCCCCGTCCCGGTCCCGGCTGCGAGGCTAGCATGGCAGGTGATGAACAGGTGTCCCGCGATGCGGGAGCCCACAACGGCTTTTGACTCGTGCCTCCTGGCACTGGTGATGACGTGGTTGGCGCGGTGCTGCCTGGGGCTGTGAGTTCTGGCCCCGTCCCGGTCCCGGCTGCGAGGGTAGCGTGGCAGGTGATGAACGGGTGTCCCGTGCTGCAGGAGCCCGCGACAGCTTTTGACTCGTGCCTCCTGGCGCTGGTGATGGTGTGGTTGGCACGGTGCTGCCTTGGGCTGTGAGTCCTGGCCCCCGTCCCGGTCCCGGCTGCGAGGCTACGTGGCAGGTGATGAACGGGCGGCCCGCGCTGCGGGAGCCCGCAACGGCTTTTGACTCGCGCCTCCTGGCGCTGGTGATGACGTGGTTGGCGCGGTGCTGCCTGTGGCTGTGAGTCCTGGCCCCCGTCCCAGTCCCGGCTGCGAGGCTAGCGTGGCAGGTGATGAAAAGGCGTCCTATACACTAAATACCACATACATTCTATTTGCATAATTTCACTGCACAACATACCACATAATTCCACTACACACAACGTACATCCACTCTACACCAAATAACGTTAGTAAAAAACTTTTACATTTACAATGCCAATAGCTCTAACTCTCGCAAATGCGAAACCTATTACATTGCAAATGCTTCTTTAACTAGGAGTCGCGTTTGCAGAGTGGTGGAGAAAGGGTGCTGGGCCTCCGACCAGCGCTCAGGAATTCCACTGCGTAGAACTTACAGGAGGTACCAGGAGGGCTTCTTGGCCCCCAAAGTCCCTCAGGAGTAAAGTGGACTTCATCCCCCATCCCGTAGTCTGCCAGGAGGCGCGTTTGCAGAGTGGTGGAGAAAGGGGGCGTGGCCTCCGAAGACGTCTTAGCAATCCTACTGTGTGGGACTTGCTGGAGGTAACAAGAGGGGTAGTTGGCCCCCAAGGACAACCTTGGGGCCAACTACCCCTCCTATTACCTCCAGTAAGTACCACACAGCAGGATTGCTATGTTCTCATAACAGGCCATGCCCCCTTTGCCCACCACTCTGCTCCCTGGCACGCTCTTGGATGGGGATTGAAGTCCCCTTCGCTGCTGGGGGTCCTTAGGGTCCAACTAGCCTACCTCCTACCTCCACTAAGCCCCACACAGTGGGATTGCTGAGAGGTGGACACAGGCCACGCCCCCTTTCTCCACCACTCTGCAAACGTGCCTCCTGGCACGCTCTTGGTTGGGGGATGAAGTTCCCTTTTCTCATGATGGTCCCTGGGGGCCAACTAGCCCACCAAGTACCTCCAGTAAGCCCCACACAGCTGGATTGCTGAGAGTGGTCTGAGGCCACGCCCCCTTTTCACACCACTCTGCAAACGTGCATCCTGGCGCACTGCTGCTCGGGGGATGAAGCCCACTTGTGTCCTGAGGTCCTCAGGACACAAGAGGACCTCATCGCCCAACCAGCAGTGCGCCAAGAGGCGAGTTTGCAGAGTGGTGTGAAAAGGGGTGTGGCCTAGTTGGCCACCAGAGACCCTCAGGAATGAAGGGGACTTAATCCCCCAACTTAGAACGTGCCAGGGGGCGCGTTTGCAGAGTGGTGCAGGGAGGGGGCGGGGCCTCGGCGATATGCAGCTTTTTTTATTTTGGGGTTTTTGGAAGGGGGGCTGTGTGGCCCCCCTTTCCCTTTATTGTTTTGGGGCCCTGGGGACCCCATCCTCTAGGGCCTGAGCATTTTTTATTTATTTTTAAACGGGAGGGTGGCCAGGCGGTGCCCCTCCAATGGCCGATTTCAGCCCCCGAAAACCCATCCCCCGGGGCATGGCCACATATTTATTCTTTTTTTTAAATAAAAAATTCAGCTCCCCTCCTGAGGCCATTATTGGCCCTGAGGACCCCATCCCCCGGGGCTGTGCCTCAAACTTTTTTTTTGTTTCAATTTTTAATTAGGGAGGGGGGCCACATGGCCCCCCTCCCCTGGGCTACTTCTGGCCCTGGGGACCCCATCCCCCGGGGCCGGCCCTCAGTGTTGGGGACCGTGGGGGGAGCCCCAATGCCCCCACGGTCCCTGCCGGCTCCCCGCCTCCTGCGGGAGCCGGCATTGCTTTTGGGCAAGGGGAGCTGCTAAAATGCAATTCTGCTTTGCTTCTTGGAAGTGAGAGCAGGTTTCCTGCTCTTGCTTCCAAGAAGCAAAGCAGTGTTTGCTATGGCAGGGTGGAAGCCGTGCTCATGCCCTGCCATAGCAAACGGCAATGTCCCGGGCGTGGGCACCCCTGGACATTGCAGGAGCCGGCCCTGGGGGTGGCAGTCCCCAGGGCCAAGGAGGGCTCCAGGAGGGAGTGGCGCTGCCCCCCTCCCAACGTATGCAAAGCCCCAGGGAGGTGGTGGTCCCCGGGGCAGTGTGGGGGGGCAGGAGCCCCCCCACACTTCATTTTTTTAATTTAAGCCCCGGGGAGGTGGTGGTCCCCGGGGCTTGGGGGGGCCCGTGAGGCCCCACGCATATAATGAACAATGCCCCGGGGAGGTGGCGGTCACTGGGGCAGCGTGGGGTGGCAGGAGCCCCCCCACGCATGTTTTTACAAGCCCCAGGGAGGTGGCGGCCCCCGGGGCTGCGGGGGCTCCTGAAGGCCCCCGCTATATATATACTCATTGCCTCCAGGACCTGGCCCACCCGGGGGCTTATAGAAAACGAAGCGCAGGAGCCCGCGCTTCGTTTTTTTTTTCCATTTTCTCAGCTGGATTCGCACACCCCGCGCGAATTTTTTTTTTTTTTTTTTTTTTTTTTTTTTTTTTATGGCACCCCCTGAGCAGGCCTAGGTGGTCAGGGTGTTTCTACCCTGCCCCCCTTTCTTGTTTTTCACCTTTCTTGTACTGTTTTCTTGTGACTCGGTTACCGAGTTACAAGATGGCTGCCAACACATTCTGGTTTGGAGTGTTGGCAGCCAATCAGAAGTCAGCTCGTGCTCGGGAGGAGTCGCGAATCCTCCTCAGTGCTCAGATATCGATATTTTTATTTTTTAAATTTCTCAGGAACTACTGAACGGATTTACACCATTTAAAAAAAGGTCTCTTTCTGAACCAAGAGCTACCTTTTTGCCAAAGTTGGTGTAATTCCGTTCAGTAGTTCAAGCTGTAGCCTGTTCCAAAATTCCTAAGGAAATTAACATGGGGAAAACTCGTTTTAGGACCCCCCTTTTTTCTCGGCCCCTGATTGACGAATCACTCTGAAACTTTCAGGACAGGAGCTGACCTGAGTAAACCATTTGTTTTGAAAATTTCGCGAAGATTCGTCAAACGGCGCCAAAGATATTGGCAAAAGAAAAAACGCTTTTTGAATAGAAACAAGGTCCTAAGTATAACTACCTACTGGCAACTGGAACCTTACCTTCGATTTGCTGTGTCGTCTTTCTGGTGGAACAAGTGGTAACCGGAAGTGGTGAAGGATATATAGCCTGTGAACAAGAAGCCTGCTGGCTTCGAAACGCGTTAGGCAGCAGAAATGTTTTCTGGATGCAAGTTGCCGGTTTCTTCAAGAATAAAGGGATTTTAATATTCAACAGCAGACGAGTGCGTTTTCATTTTGAGGACTTTGATGGAAACATATACACTGGCTGTCCTGCCAGAGAAAACTGCACCACCACCATCGAAGCAAAGGAGGGGCCGCAGGGTCAGAACCTTTCTGACCTACGAAGCGGTGACTGCTGCAAAATAAAGGAAACTGGAAATTAACTGTGCAAAATGCATCTGGAGGCCCACTGGAGGGCAGTAAATAATGAAAATAATCATTGGAGATGTCGCAGACCCCACCAAAGGGGATGAATTTTTTCGCAGGACACTACAAGTCCCAACATGCATTAAGGTAACACTCACCTGAGAGGCCCACCGGAGGGCAATTGATGTTTAATTAACTTGTAGACAAGTATGTTTCCTGCGCCTCTGCAACACTTTCAAACAGCCTGTGAACAAGAAGCCTGCTGGCTTCGAAACGCGTTAGGCAGCAGAAATGTTTTCTGGATGCAAGTTGCCGGTTTCTTCAAGAATAAAGGGATTTTAATATTCAACAGCAGACGAGTGCGTTTTCATTTTGAGGACTTTGATGGAAACATATACACTGGCTGTCCTGCCAGAGAAAACTGCACCACCACCATCGAAGCAAAGGAGGGGCCGCAGGGTCAGAACCTTTCTGACCTACGAAGCGGTGACTGCTGCAAAATAAAGGAAACTGGAAATTAACTGTGCAAAATGCATCTGGAGGCCCACTGGAGGGCAGTAAATAATGAAAATAATCATTGGAGATGTTGCAGACCCCACCAAAGGGGATGAATTTTTTCGCAGGACACTACAAGTCCCAACATGCATTAAGGTAACACTCACCTGAGAGGCCCACCGGAGGGCAATTGATGTTTAATTAACTTGTAGACAAGTATGTTTCCTGCGCCTCTGCAACACTTTCAAACAGCCTGTGAACAAGAAGCCTGCTGGCTTCGAAACGCGTTAGGCAGCAGAAATGTTTTCTGGATGCAAGTTGCCGGTTTCTTCAAGAATAAAGGGATTTTAATATTCAACAGCAGACGAGTGCGTTTTCATTTTGAGGACTTTGATGGAAACATATACACTGGCTGTCCTGCCAGAGAAAACTGCACCACCACCATCGAAGCAAAGGAGGGGCCACAGGGTCAGAACCTTTCTGACCTATGAAGCGGTGACTGCTGCAAAATAAAGGAAACTGGAAATTAACTGTGCAAAATGCATCTGGAGGCCCACTGGAGGGCAGTAAATAATGAAAATAATCATTGGAGATGTCGCAGACCCCACCAAAGGGGATGAATTTTTTCGCAGGACACTACAAGTCCCAACATGCATTAAGGTAACACTCACCTGAGAGGCCCACCGGAGGGCAATTGATGTTTAATTAACTTGTAGACAAGTATGTTTCCTGCGCCTCTGCAACACTTTCAAACAGCCTGTGAACAAGAAGCCTGCTGGCTTCGAAACGCGTTAGGCAGCAGAAATGTTTTCTGGATGCAAGTTGCCGGTTTCTTCAAGAATAAAGGGATTTTAATATTCAACAGCAGACGAGTGCGTTTTCATTTTGAGGACTTTGATGGAAACATATACACTGGCTGTCCTGCCAGAGAAAACTGCACCACCACCATCGAAGCAAAGGAGGGGCCGCAGGGTCAGAACCTTTCTGACCTACGAAGCGGTGACTGCTGCAAAATAAAGGAAACTGGAAATTAACTGTGCAAAATGCATCTGGAGGCCCACTGGAGGGCAGTAAATAATGAAAATAATCATTGGAGATGTCGCAGACCCCACCAAAGGGGATGAATTTTTCGCAGGACACTACAAGTCCCAACATGCATTAAGGTAACACTCACCTGAGAGGCCCACCGGAGGGCAATTGATGTTTAATTAACTTGTAGACAAGTATGTTTCCTGCGCCTCTGCAACACTTTCAAACAGCCTGTGAACAAGAAGCCTGCTGGCTTCGAAACGCGTTAGGCAGCAGAAATGTTTTCTGGATGCAAGTTGCCGGTTTCTTCAAGAATAAAGGGATTTTAATATTCAACAGCAGACGAGTGCGTTTTCATTTTGAGGACTTTGATGGAAACATATACACTGGCTGTCCTGCCAGAGAAAACTGCACCACCACCATCGAAGCAAAGGAGGGGCCGCAGGGTCAGAACCTTTCTGACCTACGATGCGGTGACTGCTGCAAAATAAAGGAAACTGGAAATTAACTGTGCAAAATGCATCTGGAGGCCCACTGGAGGGCAGTAAATAATGAAAATAATCATTGGAGATGTCGCAGACCCCACCAAAGGGGATGAATTTTTTCGCAGGACACTACAAGTCCCAACATGCATTAAGGTAACACTCACCTGAGAGGCCCACCGGAGGGCAATTGATGTTTAATTAACTTGTAGACAAGTATGTTTCCTGCGCCTCTGCAACACTTTCAAACAGCCTGTGAACAAGAAGCCTGCTGGCTTCGAAACGCGTTAGGCAGCAGAAATGTTTTCTGGATGCAAGTTGCCGGTTTCTTCAAGAATAAAGGGATTTTAATATTCAACAGCAGACGAGTGCGTTTTCATTTTGAGGACTTTGATGGAAACATATGTATATATATATATATATATATATTCAACCCCAGTTCCGGTTTGCCGAGGCTGTCAAAAGGGCGGTCTGGCACGGGTTACCGGATAACCCCAATCTATTCAAAATACTCCCTCCTTGTTGGTAGGAATACCAGACACTCCAATGTACTGCAAAATATAGATTTAATGGCAATAACGACGCGTTTCGGCTTCCGCCTTCTTCACGGTCTAACATCCTTCAACAAACTTTCTAATTTAAATACATAAAAACAGAAAGCGGACTATACCACCATAATATGTTGCAACGAAAGTGAGTACAAACATAGCAGCCATTTTGTAACGTTAATTCAAGCCTGAATGGAATACATAATTGCTTTAGACGCCGCATCTTTACAATGAATAAACAAAAATGTTTGCAAATCATTGCATCAACGCTCAATCACTCCATTTTATGAGCTTGGTTGCGGCGTTTTAGTACTTCAATATTTAGTCACAATTAATATAAAGTACAAATAATGAATACATTTAAATAAAGCCCCAGTGGGCAAATGTTTAAATCATTTGACATATAAGACTGCTTGTGCAAATGAGTGCTACCTAATTAAGCCCTAGTGGGCACACAAATGTCAAAACCAAGAAGTCCAGCCCAAGATGGCCTTAAAAAATATAGATTTCTTGATAGAGACTAAATCATCAATACTCACTATACAAAAACGTGATGTACCCCGCACCTGTAAAAGTAAAAATCAATATGAAAAAAACAATAAAGTATAAAAACATATTTACATGGAGATGTCCAGCGCACAGAAACTGTTTATAACAATTATAGTTCATATATGCAGATGAATTGCTAATTCTTCACTCGAATTAAGCCCTTGTGGCATAAGAGTTTTGAAATCAATTATATATTTAGATTCGAGTTTCCGCAGTGCTAACTCACGGTTACCACCCCTGACATTGGTGGTGACCGAATCAATCACCATCATGCGCAAAAGTTTTTCATTTTGAAAATGACAATCATGAAAGTGGCGAGCCACTGGATAATGCTTATCATGATGTCTGATAGCTCGTACGTGTTCTAGAACTTGTTTTTTTGCACGATGTATCGTGCTCCCTATATACATTTTTTCACAGGGGCAAATTTGAACATAAATACAATAAGTCGTATTGCAATTAAAATGTTTTTTGATCTCAAACGTTCTTCTAGAGTTCGGTATCTGAAATGAACCACAATCAGTGCTGTTACTACATGCTTTGCACCTTCTGCAACAATAAAATCCTGTACACCCTGTTCCTTGCGACTTAACGCCATCAGTTACCATGTTGTTACTTAAGTCATCACGTAACGATCTACCCTTCATGAATGTAATTTGAGGATTATTATCCAGATATTTAGTTAAGATTACATCCGTTTTCAAGACATGCCAATGCTTTTTTAATATTTTCCGCATCTCAGGTACTTGCGCCGAAAACTTAGTGATAAATCTTATGTTGGCTGAATCCTCCCTCTGCTTGTTTTGGTGCAGCAATTCTACTCTCGTTACTAGATCCACTCGTGCTACTGCTTGTGCAATGATCTTACTGTTATAACCTCTTTCTGCAAATCGTGTGCACATATTTTCTGTTTCCTTGGCAAATGCTATATCTGTGCTACAATTTCTCTTTGCACGCAGTAATTCCCCATAAGGGATACTGTAAATTAAACTGGATGGGTGAGCACTCCTGGCATTTAATAGGCTGTTCCCAGCTGTTAACCTTCTAAAAAGTGTGGTCTGCAATGTACCATTTTCCACATTTAACAGCACATCTAAAAACTCAATGCTTGTTTTGCTTATATGCTCAGTGAAGACTAAGTTGCAAGAATTAATATTCAGTTTACACACAAAATTCTTAGCAGAAACTTCATCTCCTCTCCAAATGCAGAAAATATCATCGATGAATCGCAGCCACAGGACTACGTGATTCTCAAATTCCTCCAATTGGGCGGCCACCCGCTCCTCCCACCAGCCCACGAATAAATTTGCATAGCTGGGGGCGAAGCAGGTGCCCATTGCCGTGCCCTGTGACTGTTTGTAGATCGATTCATCGAAGATAAAAAAGTTGTTGGTTAAACAAAAGTGGATCATATCCAATATCATTTCAGAATGAAACAATAATGATAAGGAACGTGTCCTTAAGAAATGTCGCACTGCTCTTAGGCCCTGATCATGCTGAATACTTGTATATCCTCCTCCCAATGGATGCCATCAATTGCTGTCAAAAAATGTGTGGTATCACGAAGATATGCAGGTAGTCCCACTACAAATGGTCGTAAATAGTGGTTGATGAATCTGGATGTATTCTCTAATAGAGACCCTATAGATGAAACAATGGGTAAACCCGGAGGGTTTATTGCATCTTTATGCAATTTTGGCAAAAGATACAATACAGGAATCTTGGGATGGGTGCATTTTAGATAGTTGTATTCTTCCCATTCCAGAAGTCCCTTTTCCCTCCAGTCCACTAGCATCTCACCAAATTTTTTATTTGAATTGGTTACCTATTGGTGATTAGAAGTACAATAACAATTTCTATCATTCAATTGACGCATCCCCTCAGCTAAATATTTCCCTTTGTCCAAAAACACAACATTCCCGCCTTTATCCGATTGACGGATTACAATAGTGTTATCAGTTTTCAATTTTTCCAATGCTACCAATTGCAATGTAGAGATGTTCTTTCTATATGCAGGTATAGTTTTATATCTAATATTTTTCAGATCTTTTGAAACACCCTTTTCAAAAATTTCTATTGCATCGCAATGTATCATAGGCGTGAATATTGACTTTGGCTTAAAAGTACTGCCTGGATTTATATCAAATTCCAAATCACAACCATCAAGATTTAAAATGGTGTCATCATGGTGGTCACAAATATCATTCATCGACGTGATAGTATGCAACAATTCAGCATCATCTAAGTTCACATTACTTAATCCGCTAACTGGTCGAGCTGACATTCTAGTAGTCTGTTTGGCATCAAACCATTTCTTAAGTTTCAACTTCCTAGAGAAATAAAACAAATCAATCCTCGTCTGTGCATAGTTCAAATTGGCAGAAGGACAAAATGACAAACCTAATGAGAGCAAGTCTTCTTCTTCAGGCGTCAAAGTACGTTCAGATAGGTTCACCACATTCATGGCCATCTTGGGCTGGACTTCTTGGTTTTGACATTTGTGTGCCCACTAGGGCTTAATTAGGTAGCACTCATTTGCACAAGCAGTCTTATATGTCAAATGATTTAAGCATTTGCCCACTGGGGCTTTATTTAAATGTATTCATTATTTGTACTTTATATTAATTGTGACTAAATATTGAAGTACTAAAACGCTGCAACCAAGCTCATAAAATGGAGTGATTGAGCGTTGATGCAATGATTTGCAAACATTTTTGTTTATTCATTGTAAAGATGCGGCGTCTAAAGCAATTATGTATTCCATTCAGGCTTTAATTAACGTTACAAAATGGCTGCTATGTTTGTACTCACTTTCGTTGCAACATATTATGGTGGTATAGTCCGCTTTCTGTTTTTATGTATTTAAATTAGAAAGTTTGTTGATGAATGTTAGACCGTGAAGACCATCTTCAGATCCATAACACATGTGAGAATACATGTACAAGTAGACATATACCTCAGTCACGAGAGCAAGCAGACCTTTAAACTTAACAGCTTGCACTTCCCATTTCAATATAGAAACAGGCGAGAGAAGTACAGAAAGAAGCAAGAGAAGTGTAGAAAAAAACAAGAGAGATGCAGAAAGAGTAAGAAATGTGCAGAAAGAGGCAAGAGAAGTGTGGAAAGAGGCAAGAGAAGTGTAGAAAGAGACAAGAGAAGTGCAGAAAGAGGCAAGAGAGGAGCAGAAAGAGGCAAGAGAGGTGTAGAAACAGGAAAGAGAACTGCAGAAAGAGGCAAGAGAGTTGCAGAAACAGGCAAGAGAGGTGCAGAAAGAGGTAACAGGGGTGCAGAAAGAGGCGAGAGGTACAGAAAAAGGCAAGAGAGGTACAGAAAGAGGGAACAGGGTTGCAGAAAGAGGCAAGAGAAGTGTTGAAAGATGTAACAGAGGTGCAGAAAGAGGCAAGAGAAGTGCTGAAAGAAGGAACAGAAATGCAGAAAGAGGGAAGAGAAGTGCAGAAAGAAGAAACAGAGGTGCAGAAAGAGGCAAGAGAAGTGCCGAAAGAGGCAAAGAGGTACAGAAAGAGACAACAGAGGCGCACAAAGAGACAAGAGAGGTGCAGAAAGAGGGAAGATGAGTGTAGAAAGAGGCAAAAGGGGTGCAGAAAGATGAAAGAGAGGAGCAGAAAGAAGCAAGAGAAGTGCAGAAAGAAGCAACAGAGGTATAGAAAGAGGCAAGATGGTTGCAGAAAGAGGCAAGAGAAGTCCAGAAAGAAGCAAGAGAAATGTAGAAAGAGGCAAGAGAAGTGGAGAAAGAGGCAAGAGAAGTGCAGAAAGAAGCAAGAGAAGCACAGAAAGAGGCAAGAGAAGTGCAGAAAGAGGCAAGAGAAGTGCAGAAAGAGGCAAGAGATGCACAGAAAAAGGCAAGACAGGTGTAGAAAGAGGCAAGAGAACTGCAGAAAGAACCAACAGAGGTGCAGACAGAGGCAAGAGAGGTGCTGAAAGAGGCAAGAGAAGTGCAGAAAGAAGCAACAGAGGTACAGAAAGAGGCAAGAGAACTGTAGAAAGGGATAAGAGAGGTACAGAAAGAGGGAAGAGGGGCACAGAAAGATGCAAGAGGGGTGCAGAAAGAAGCAAGAGAGGTGCAGAAACAAGCAAAAGAAGTGCAGAAAGATGCAACAGAGGTGCAGAAAGAGGCAAGAGGGGTACCGGAAGAGGCAAGAGAAGTGCAGAAAGAGGGCAGAGTGATGCAGAAAGACGCAGGAGGGGTACAGAAAGAAGCAAGAGAGATGCAGAAAGAGGCAAGAGAAGTCCAGAAACAAGCAACAGAAATGTAGTAAGAGGCAAGAGAAGTGCAGAAAGAGGCAAGAGAGGTACAGAAAGTGGAAGGAAGAGTGCAGAAAGAGGGAAGAGGGGTACAGAAAGAGGCAACAGGGGTGCAGAAAGAAGCAAGAGAGGTACAGAAAGAAGAAAGAGAAGTACAGAAAGAAGCATAGTGGGTACAGAAAGAGGCAAGAGTGGTGCAGAAAGAGGAAAGAGAAGTGCACAAAGAAGCAACAGAGGTGCAGAAGGAGGCAAGAGAACTGCAGAAAGAGGCAAGAAAGTTGAACAAACAGGCAAGCAAGGTGCAGCAAGATTGGACACTGGTGCAGACAGAGGCAAGAGAGGTGCAGAAATAGGGAACAGGGGTGCAGAAAGAGGCAAGAGGGAAGCAAAAAGAAGCAAGGGAGGTGCAAAAAGAAAAAAAAGAAGTGCAGAAAGAAGGAACAGAGGTGCAGAAAGAGGCAAGAGGGGTACCGTAAGAGGCAAGAGAAGTGCAGAAAGAACCAACAGAGGTGCAGAAACAAGCAAAAGAAGTGCAGAAAGATGCAACAGAGGTGCAGAAAGAGGCAAGAGGGGTACCGGAAGAGGCAAGAGAAGTGCAGAAAGAACCAACAGAGGTGCAGAAAAGGCAATAGAAGTGCAGAAAGAGGCCGGAGAAGTGCAGCAAGAAGCAAGAGAAGCGCAGAAAGAAGCAAGAGAAGTGCAGAAAGAAGCAAGAGAAGTGCAGAAAGAGGCAAGAGAAGAGCATAAAGAGGCAAGAGATGCACAGAAAAAGGCAAGAGAGGTGCAGAAAGAGGCAAGAGATTTGCAGAAAGAACCAACATTGGTGCAGACAGAGGCAAGAGGTGTGCTGAAAGAGGCATGAGATGTGCAGAAAGAAGCAACAGAGGTGCAGAAAGAGGCAAGAGAACTATAGAAAGAGGGAGGAGAGGTGCAGAAGGAGGCAAGAGAGGTGCAGAATGAGGGAAGAGATGTGCAGAAAGATGCAAGAGGGGTGCAGAAAGAAGCAAGAGAGGTGCAGAAAAAAGCAAGAGAAGTGCAGAAAGAAGCAACAGAGGTGCAGAAAGAGGCAAGAGGGGTACAGAAAGAGGCAAGAGAAGTGCAGAAAGAACCAACAGAGGTGCAGAAAAGGCAATAGAAGTGCAGAAAGAGGCCAGAGAAGTGCAGAAAGAAGCAAGAGAAGCTCAGAAAGAAGCAAGAGAAGTGCAGAAAGAAGCAAGAGAAGAGCAGAAAGAGGCAAGAGATGCGCAGAAAGAGGCAAGAGAACTGCAGAAAGAACCAACATTGGTGCAGACAGAGGCAAGAGGTGTGCTAAAAGAGGCAAGAGAGGTGCAGAAGGAGGCAAGAGAAGTGCAGAAAGAGGGCAGAGTGATGCAGAAAGACGCAGGAGGGGTACAGAAAGAAGCAAGAGAGATGCAGAAAGAGGCAAGAGAAGTCCAGAAACAAGCAACAGAAATGTAGTAAGAGGCAAGAGAAGTGCAGAAAGAGGCAAGAGAGGTACAGAAAGTGGAAGGAAGAGTGCAGAAAGAGGGAAGAGGGGTACAGAAAGAGGCAACAGGGGTGCAGAAAGAAGCAAGAGAGGTACAGAAAGAAGAAAGAGAAGTACAGAAAGAAGCATAATGGGTACAGAAAGAGGCAAGAGTGGTGCAGAAAGAGGAAAGAGAAGTGCACAAAGAAGCAACAGAGGTGCAGAAGGAGGTAAGAGAACTGCAGAAAGAGGCAAGAAAGTTGAACAAACAGGCAAGCAAGGTGCAGCAAGATTGCACACTGGTGCAGACAGAGGCAAGAGAGGTGCAGAAATAGGGAACAGGGGTGCAGAAAGAGGCAAGAGGGAAGCAAAAAGAAGCAAGGGAGGTGCAAAAAGAAAAAAAAGAAGTGCAGAAAGAAGGAACAGAGGTGCAGAAAGAGGCAAGGGAAGTGCAGAAAGAAGCACAAGAGGTGTAGAAAGAATCAAGAGAAGTACAGAAAGAAGCAACAGAGGTGCAGAAAAAGAGGCAAGAGGGGTGCAGAAGAGGCAAGAGAAGTGCAGAAAGAACCAACAGAGGTGCAGAAAGAGGCAAGAGAGGTGCAGAAAGAGGGAAGAGGGGTGCAGAAAGAGGCAAGACAGGTGCAGAAAGAGGCAGGAGAGGTACAGAAAGAGGCAAGTGAGGTGCAGACAGAGACAAGAGGGGTGCAGAAAAAGAGAAGTGCAGAAAGAGGGAAGAGAAGTGCAAAAAGAGGGAAAAGACGTGCAGAAAGAGGGAAGGGGTACAGAAAGAGACAAGAGGGGTACAGAAAGAAGCAACAGAGGTGCAGAAAGAGGCAAGAGAAGTGCAGGAAAAAAACAACAGTGGTGCAGAAAGAGGCAAGAGAAGTGCAGAAAGAGGCAAGAGAGGTGCAGAAAGAGGGAAGAGGGGTGCAGAAAGAGAGAAGAGGGGTGCAGAAAGAGGCAAGGGGTGCAGAAAGAAGCAAGAGAGGTACAGAAAGAAGCAAAAGAAGTGCAGAAAGAAGCAAAATGGGTGCAGAAAGAGGCAAGAGGGGTACAGAAAGAGGCAAGAGAAGTGCACAAAGAAGCAACAGAGGTGCAGAAGGAGGCAAGAGAACTGCAGAAAGAGGCAAGAAAGTTGCACAAACAGGCAAACAAGGTGCAGAAATATGGAACAGGGGTGCAGACAGAGGCAAGAGAGGTGCCAAAAATAAGGAAGAGGGGTACAGAAAGAGGCAGGAGGGGTAAATTTGCAAGAGAGGTGCCGAAAGAAGCAAGAGGAGTGCAGAAAGAACCAACAGAGGCGGAGAAAGAGGCAAGAGGAGTGCAGAAAGAGGCAAGAGAAGTGCAGAAAGAAGCAACAGAGGTGCAGACAGAGGCAAGAGAACTGCAGAAAGAGGGAACAGGGGTGCAGAAAGAGGCAAGAAAGGTGCAGAAAGAAGGAAGAGGGGTGCAGAAAGAGGCAAGAGGGGTGCAGAAAAAAGCAAGAGAAGTGTAGAAAGAAGCAAGAGAAGTGCAGAAAGAACCACCAGAGGTGCAGAAAGAGGCAAGAGGGGTGCAGAAAGAGGCAAGAGAAGTGCAGACAGAACCAACAGGGGTGCAGAAAGAGGCAAGAGAGGTGCAAAAAGAGGCAAGAGAGGTACAGAAACAGGCAAGAGAGGTGCAGACAGAAGGGACAGGGGTGCAGAAACAGGCAAGAGAGGTGCAGAAAGAGGGAAGAGGGGTGCAGAAAGAGGCAAGAGGGATGCAGAAAGAAGTAACAGAGATGCAGAAAGAAGCAAGAGAAGTGATGAAAGAGACAAGAGTCTTGCAGAAACAGGCAAATGAAGTGCAGAAAGAGGCAAGAGAAGTGCTGAAAGAAGCAACAGAGAGGCATAAGTGATAAAAACAGACAAGAAAGGTGCATAAAAAAGGAAGAGAAGTGCATAAAGAGGCAAGACAGGTGTAGAAAGAGGCAGGAGAGGTGCAGAAAGAGGAAAGGCAAGTGAGGTGCAGACAGAGGCAAGAGGGGTGCAAAAAGAGGGAAGGGGTGCAAAAGGAGGCGCGAGGGGTGCAGAAAGAAGCAAGAGATGTGCAGAAAGAAACAAAAGAAGTGCAGGAAGAAGGAACAGAGGTGCAGCAAGAGGCAACAGGGGTGCAGAAAGAGGGAAGAGGGGTGGAGAAAGAGGCAAGGGGGTGTAGAAAGGAACAAGAGAGCTGTAGAAAGAAACAAAAGAAGTGCAGAAAGAAACAAAAGAAGTGCAGAAAGAAGGAACAGATGTGCAGAAAGAGGCAACAGGGGTGCAGAAAGAGAGATGAGGGGTGGAGAAAGAGGCAAGGGGGTACAGAAAGAAGCAAGAGAGCTGCAGAAAGAAACAAAAGAAGTGCAGAAAGAAGGAACAGATGTGCAGAAAGACGCAAGAGGGGTGCAGAAAGAGGCAAAAGGGGTGCAGAAAGAAGCAAGAGGTGCAGAAAAAAACAAAAGAAGTGCAGAAAGAAGGAACAGGGGTGCAGAAAGGCAAGAGGGGTGCAGAAAGAGGCAAGAGGGGTGCAGAAAGAGGAAAGAGGGTTGCAGAAGAAGGCAAGGGAGTGCAGAAAGAAGCAAGAGAGGTGCAGAAAGAAACAAAAGAAGTGCAGAAAGAAGGAACAGAGTTACAGAAAGAGGCAAGAGGGGTGCAGAAAGAGGGTAGAGGGGTGCAGAAAGAGGGAAGCGGGGTGCAGAAAGAAGCAAGAGAGGTGCAGAAAGAAACAAAAGAAGTGTAGAAAGAAGGAAAAGAGGTACAGAAAGAGGCAAGAGAGGTACAGAAAGAGGGAAGAGGGTGTGAAAGAGGCATGAGGGGTGAAGAAAGAAGCAAGAGAGGTGCAGAAAGAAGCGAGAGAGGTGCAGAAAGAGAGAACAGGGGTGGAGAAAGAGACAAGAGAAGTGCAGAAACAAGCAACAGAGATGCAGAAAGGGGTAAGAGGGGTAGAGAAAGAGGAAAGAGGGGTGCAGAAACAAGCAAGAGAGGTGCAGAAAGAAACAAAAGAAGTGTAGAAAGAAGGAACAGAGGTGCAGAGAGAGGCAAGAAAGGTGCAGAAAGAGGGAAAAGGGGTGCAGAAAGAGGCACGAGGGGTGCAGAAAGAAGCAAGAGAAGTGCAGAAAGAAGCAACAGAGGTGCAGGAAGAGGGGTGCAGAAAGAGACAAGAGAAGTGCAGAAAGAAGAAACAGAGATGCAGAAAGGGGGAAGAGGGGTGGAGAAAGAGGCAAGAGGGAAGCAGAGAGAAGCAAGAGTGGTGCAGAAAGAAACAAAAGAAGTGTAGACTGAAGGAACAGATGTGCAGAAAGAGGCATGAGGAGTGCAGAAAGAAAGAAGAGGGGTGCAGAAAGAGGCACAAGGAGTGCAGAAAGAAGCAAGAGAGGTGCAGAAAGAAGCAATAAGAGTTCAGAAAGAAGCAACAGAGGTGCAGAAAGAGGCAAGAGGGGGTGCAAAAAGAGGCAAGAGAGGTACACAAACAGGCAAGAGAGGTGCAGACAGAGGGAACAGGGGTGCAGAAAGATGTAAGAGAGGTGCAGAAAGAAGGAAGAGGGGTGCAGAAAGAGGCAAGAGGGATGAAGAAAGAAGTAACAGAGGTGCAGAAAGAAGCAAGAGAAGTGATGAAAGAGACAAGAGACTTGCAGAAACAGGCAAATGAAGTGCAGAAAGAGGCAAGAGAAGTGCTGAAGGAAGCAACAGAGGTGCAGAAGTGATAAAAACAGACAAGAAAGGTGCAGAAAAAAGGAAGAGAAGTGCAGAAAGAGGCAAGACAGGTGCAGAAAGAGGCAGGAGAGGTGCAGAAAGAGGAAAGGCAAGTGAGGTGCAGACAGAGGCAAGATGGGTGCAGAATGAGAGTAGAGAAGTGCAGAAAGAGGGAAGAGATGTGCAGAAAGAGGGAAGGGGGTACAGAAAGAGGCAAGAGGGGTACAGAAAGAAGCAACAGAGGTGCAGAAAGAGGCAAGAGTAGTGCACAAAGTAACAACAGAGGTGCAGAAGGAGGCAAGAGAACTGCAGAAAGAGGCAAGAACATTATACAAACAGCAAACAAGGTGCAGAAAGATGGAACAGGGGTGCAGACAGAGGCAAGAGAGGTGCAAAAATAGGGAAGAAGGATGCAGAAAGAGGCAAGAGGGGTACAGAAATTTGCAAGGGAGGTGCCAAAAGAAGCAAGAGGAGTGCAGAAAGAACCAACAGAGGTGCGGAAAGAAGCAAAGGAAGTGATGAAAGAGACAAGAAACTTGCAGAAACAGGCAAAAAAAGTGCAGAAAGAGGCAAGAGAAGTGCTGAAAGAAGCAACAGAGGTGCAGAAAGAAGCAAGAGAAGTGATGAAAGAGACAAGAGACCCGCAAAAGAAGTACAGAAAGAGGCAAGAGGAGTGCTGAAAGAAGCAACAGAGGTGCAGAAAGAAGCAAGAGAAGTGATAAAACAGACAAGAGAGTTGCAGAAAGAAACAAGAAAGGTGCAGAAAAAAGGAAGGAAAGTGCAGAAAGAGGCAAGACAGGTGCAGAAAGAGGCAGGAGAGGTGCAGAAGGAGGAGGCAAGTGAGGTGCAGACAGAGGCAAGAGGGGTGCAGAATAAGAGAAGCGAAGTGCAGAAAGAGGGAAGAGAAGTGCAGAAAGAGGGAAGAGATGTGCAGAAAGAGGGAAGCGGGTTACAGAAAGAGGCAAGAGGGGTGTAGAAAGAAGCAACAGAGGTGCAGAAAGAGGCAAGAGAAGTGCACAAAGAAGCAACAGAGGTGCAGAAGGAGGCAAGAGAACTGCAGAAAGAGGCAAGAAAGCTGCACAAACAGGCAAACAAGGTGCAGAAAGATGGAACAGGGGTGCAGACAGAGGCAAGAGGGGTGCAGAAAGAATCAACAGAGGTGCAGAAACAGGCAAGAGAAGTGCAGAAAAAAACAACAGTGGTACAGAAAGAGGAAAGAGAAGTGCAGAAAGAACCAACAGAGATACAGAAAGGGGGAAGAGGGGTGGAGGAAGAGGCAAGAGGGAAGCAAAAAGAAGCAAGGGAGGTACAGAAACAAACAAAAGAAGTGCAGAAAGAAGGAACAGAGGTGCAGAAAGAGGCAAGAGGGGTGCAGAAATAGGCACAAGGGTTGTAGAAAGAAGGGACAGAGGTGCAGAAAGAAGCAAGAGAATTGCAGAAAGAAGCAACAGAGGTGCAGAAAGAGGGATGAGGGGTGGAGAAAGAGGCAAGAGAAGTGCAGAAAGAAGCAACAGAGATTCAAAAAGGGGGAACAGGGTTGGAGAAAGTGGCAAGAGGGGTGCAGAAAGAAACAAAAGAAGTGCAGAAAGAAGGAACAGAGGTGCAGAAATAGGCAACAGGGGTGTAAAAAGAGGCAAGAGGGGTACAGAAAGAAGCACAAGTGGTGCAGAAAGACGAAAGAGAGGTGCCAAAAGAAGCAAGAGGAGTGCAGAAAGAAGCAACAGAGGTGCAGAAAAAGGCAAGAGGGGTGCAAAAAGAGGGAAGAGGGGTGCAAAAGGAGGTGCAGGGGTGCAGAAAGAAGCAAGAGATATACAGAAAGAAACAAAAGAAGTGCAGAAAGAAGGAACAGAGGTGCAGCAAGAGGCAACAGGGGTGCAGAAAGAGGGAAGAGGGGTGGAGAAAGAGGCAAGGGGGTGTAGAAAGAAACAAGAGAGCTGTTGAAAGAAACAAAAGAAGTGCAGAAAGAAACAAAAGAAGTGCAGAAAGAAGGAACAGATGTGCAGAAAGAGGCAACAAGGGTGCAGAAAGAGAGACGAGGGGTGGAGAAAGAGGCAAGGGGATACAGAAAGAAGCAAGAGAGCTGCAGAAAGAAACAAAAGAAGTGCAGAAAGAAGGAACAGAGGTGCAGAAAGAGGCAAGAGGGGTGCAGAAAGAGGCAAAAGGGTGCAGTAAGAAGCAAGAGGTGCAGAAAAAAACAAAAGAAGTGCAGAAAGAAGGAACAGAGGTGCAGAAAGAGGAAAGAGGGGTGCAGAAAGAGGGAAGAGGGTTGCAGAAGCAGGCAAGGGAGTGCAGAAAGAAGCAAGAGAGGTGCAGAAAGAAACAAAAGAAGTGCAGAAAGAAGGAACAGAGGTGCAGAAAGAGGCAAGAGGGGTGCAGAAAGAGGGAAGAGGGGTGCAGAAAGAGGGAAGCGGGGTGAAGAAAGAAGCACAAGAGGTGCAGAAAGAAACAAAAGAAGTGTAGAAAGAAGGAACTGAGGTGCAGAAAGAGGCAAGAGTGGTGCAGAAAGAGGGAAGAGGGAGTGAAAGAGGCACGAGGGGTGCAGAAAGAAGCAAGAGAGGTGCAGAAAGAAACAAAAGAAGTGCAGAAAGAAGGAACAGAGGTGCAGAAAGATGCAAGAGGAGTGCAGAAAGAGAGAAGAAGGGTGCAGAAAGAGGCACAAAGAGTGCAGAAAGAAGCAAGAGAGGTGCAGAAAGAAGTAAGATAAGTGCAGAAAGAAGCAACAGAGGTGCAGAAAGAGGGAAGAGGGGTGGAGAAAGAGGCAAGAGAAGTGCAGAAAGAAGCAACAGACATGCAGAAAGGGAGAAGGGGGTGGAGAAAGAGGGAAGAGGGGTGCAGAAAGAAGCAAGAGAGGTACAGAAAGAAACAAAAGAAGTGCAGAAAGAAGGAACAGAGGTGCAGAAAGAGGCAGGAGGGGTGCAGAAAGAGGGAAGAGGGGTGCAGAAAGAGGCAAGAGAGGTACAGAAAGAGGGAAGAAGGGTGCAGAAAGAGTCAAGAGGGGTGCAGAAAGAAGCAAGTGAGGTGCAGAAAGAGGCAACAGAGTTGCAGAAAGAGGCAAGAGAGGTGCAGAAAGTAGAAGAAATGTGCAGAAAGAGGCAAGAGAAGTGCAGAAAAAGAAAGAAAGGTGCAGAAAGAAGCAACAGAAATGCAGAAAGAGGCAAGAGAGGTGCAGAAAGAAGCAAGAGTGGCTTGCACACCATTAGTACCAATTTAACACCCACATTTAACAATAAGTAACAGGTGACCATTCTAGGTTTGCAAAGTGCCTTCCACCATGCTGTAACACTTGTCGCTGAATTTTTGGTAACGTTTGAGCCGTTTGAGCTAGAAACAAGGCTTTTTTTGTTCAAATCTGCAGATTAGGCAGCAGATGATGGCTTATGTGGCTAATGCAGAAAATGTATAACTGTACAAAGTCGGTGCAGCCAAACAGTCGCATAATTCCAGTGGCCCTGCTCATACCTCTGACTAGGTCCACAAGTGCTCCTCAGTGATTCCTTCTTTTTTTTATCTCACTGAGTTCATAGTTCAGCTTCTATGTAAACGAGAAAGACTAAACCTGAGGTTACCACTCCACAACACAGACTACCATACCACATAATTACTCTCCATAACACATAATCCCACTCTACATAATTCCTATACACTGAATACCACATAATTTCTATCCACATAATTTCACTGCACAACATACCACATAATTCCACTACACACAACAAACATCCACTCCACTCCACTCCAAAAAAAATGAGTAAAAAACTTTTACATTTACAACGCCAATAGCTCTAACTCTCGCAAATGCGAAACCTATTACATTGCAAATGCTTCTTTAACTAGTAGTCACGTTTGCAGAGTGGTGGAGAAAGGGTGCTGCGCCTCCGACCAGCGCTCAGGAATTCCACTGTGTAGGACTTACAGGAGGTACCAGGAGGGCTTCTTGGCCCCCAAAGTCCCTCAGGAGCAAAATGGTCTTTATCCCCCATCCCGTAGAGTGCCAGGAGGCGCGTTTGCAGAGTGGTGGAGAAAGGGGGGCGTGGCCTCCGAAGACCTCTTAGCAATCCCACTGTGTGGGAGTTACTGGAGGTAACAGGAGGGGTAGTCGGCCCCCAAGGACCTCTTTGGGGGCCGGGCCAACTACCCCTCCTATTACCTCCATTAAGTCCCACACAGCAGGATTGCTAAGTTCTCATAGCAGGCCACGCCCCCTTTGCCCACCACTCTGCAAACGCGCCTCCTGGTGTGCTCTTGGATGGGGACTGAAGTCCCCTTCGCTTGTGGGGGTCCTTAGGGGCCAACTAGCCTACCTCTTACCTCCAGTAAGCCCCAGATAGTGGAATTGCTGAGAGGTTGACAGAGGCCACGCCCCCTTTCTCCACCACTCGTGGTTGGGGGATGAAGTCCCCTTGCCTCCTGAGGGTCCCTGGGGGCCAACTAGCTCTCCTGTTATCTCTAGTAAGCCCCACACAGCTGGATTGCTGAGAGTGGTCTGAGGCCACGCCCCCTTTTTACACCACTCTGCAAACATGCCTCCTGGCGCACTGCTGCTTGGGGTATGAAGTCCACTTTAGTCCTGAGGTCCTCAGGACACAAGAGGACCTCATCGCCTCACCAGCAGTGCGCCAAGAGGTGCGTTTGCAGAGTTTCGTATAAAGGGGAGTGGCCTTGGACCACCTCTCAGCAATCCCACTGTGTGGCGATTACTGGAGGTACCTGGTGGGCTTGTTGGCCCCTAAGGCATGCCCCCCTCCCGAGGCCGATTTCGCCCCGGGTACTCCATACCCCAGGGCATGGCCACTTGCTTTTAATAAAAAAAAATTACATTCAAAGGAGGGGGGTCGCGCGGCCCCCCTCCTGAGGCCTTTTTCGGACCAGGGGACCCCATCCCCCGGGGCTGTGCCTCTTTTTAAAAAAAAATTTAATACATCTTTACGGGAGGGGGGCCTCGTGACCCATCTTCCCTGGGCCACTTTTGGCACCGGGGACCCCATCCCCAGCGCCTGGCCTGCCTTTATTTATTTTTAAAAATGTTATAGCCCCGGGGACCCCATCTCCCGGCGCTTTGCCTCTTTTTTTTTTTTTTTTAATTAAGTCCCCCCTTCCCTTGGCCATTTTTGGCGCTGGGGACCCCATCCCCCGGGGCCTGGCCTCAACGTTGGGGACCATGGGGGAGCCCCAATGCCCCCGCGGTCCCTGCCGGCTCCCCGCCTCCTGCAGGAGCCGGCATTGCTTTTGGACAAGGGTAGCTGCTGACATGCAGCTCCCCTTGTCCAAAAGCAATCTGCTTTGCTTCGTGGAAGCGAGAGCAGGTTTCCTGCTCTCGCTTCCACAAAGCAAAGCAAAGCAGAAGTTTGCAATGACAGGGCAGGAGCCGTGCTCCCGCCCTGTCATTGGAAACTGCAATGTCCCGGGCACCCCGGGACATTGCTGGAGCAGGCCCGGGGGGGGTGGCGGTCCCAAGGGCCATAGAGGGCTCCAGGAGGGGGGCCGCGCAGCTCCCCCATGTGAAAATAGCCCTGGGGAGGTGGTGGTCCCCGGAGCAGTGTGGGGAGGGGCAGGAGCCCCCCCACACTTATTACTTTTAATTTAAGCCCCGGGGAGGTGGCGGTCGCCGGAGCTTGGGGGAGCCACGAGGCCCCCCCGCCCATCATCATAAATGTCCCAGGGTGGTGGCGGTCCCCGGGGCAGCATGGGGGGGAGCCCCCCCATGCAATTTTTCAAAGAAGCCACGGGGAGGTGGCGGTCCCCAGGGCTCCAGGGAGCCGTGTGTCCCCTGCATAATATTTCAAAAGCCCCGGGGAGGTGGCAGTCCCCAGGGCTGCAGGGGCCTGCCTGGCCCACACATACATTATCAACATTGCCCACAGGACCTGGCCCACCCGGGGGCTTATTAAAATGATTTTTTTAATTTTCTCAGCCAGATTCGCGCACCCAACGCGACTCCCACTGATTTTTTTTTTTTAAATGCTTTTTTTGGCCCTGGGGGTCCCTGTGGGACCCCCTGGACAGGCCTAGGGGGTCAGGGGGTCAGGGTGTTTCTACCCTGCTCCCTTATCTTTTTTTTTAACCATTATCAACCCTTTTTTCTTGTGACTCGGTTTTACCGAGTCACAAGATGGCTGCCAACACTTCTTGGTTTGGAGTGTTGGCAGCCAATCACAATGAAGCTCGTGATCGGGAGGGTTCACGGATCCACCGCGGTCACCAGATATCAATATTTTTTATTTTTTTATTTCTCAAGCACTACTGAACGGATTTACACCATTTAAAAAAACGAACGCTTTCTGAACCAAGACCTGCCTTTTTGCCAAATTTGGTGTAATTCCGTTCAGCAGTTCGGGCTGTAGCTTTGTCTAAAGTTTCCTATGGAAATTAACATGGAGGAAACGCGTTTTGGGACCCCCCTTTTTTCTCGGCCCCCGCTTGACAAATCACCCCGAAACTTTTAAGACAGTAGCTGACCTGAGCGAAACATTCGTTTTGAAAATTTTGCGAATATTCCTCAAAAGGCGCCAAAGATATTGGCAAAAGAAAAAACGCTTTTTGAATAGAAACAAGGTCCTAACTATAACTACCTACTGGCGACCGCCAGTAGGTAATATATATGTATATACTCTCACACCCATACAGTCACTCACACAGTGATACAGACAGTCACACAGCCACTCAGATGAAATCTGTTAGAAATAGTATAACTCATTAGTAGAACAGAAACAATAGTAATTTAACTTATGCAGTAGCTTAGTATATATATATATATATATATATATATATGTTTATAATATATATATACATTTTCATTCACAAAAGTCCACCTGTAACTCGCCGCACTGAGGAAGGGTGCCTCCGTGGCGTGGGGGTGGGCCCACGATATTTGCAGTGAACATCCCAAAGGACAGGAACGGAGCACTCTCGGGAAATAATTTCACAGATTTATTGCAAGTAAACATGTTTCAGCTTTCACCTTTTTCAATACTCGCCGTTTAAACCGGTCATGACTTCGCATGCTGCTTTTTAATTGAACAGGCACCTTTCGTTGGATGATTGATAGTTCGACACAAAAGAGGACTGCTTCACTTTTAGAGATAATGTTTCCAGTCCATGGCAGCCATATCAGTGTGTGATGTTTTTAAGCAAATCCAATAGCAGTACTTGCGCTGTGCAGAATATATATGTATATATATATATTTTTTTTTTATTCCAACAACGCCCGAAAGCTTGGGGGCGCACTTAACGGCAGAGGAACCATCCGATTTTAACACAGTTTTAACGCAGGGAACTTGCATCGTTTCTCCTGTACATTTCTGGACCTGACGCGTTTCAAGGTAAATCCTCTTTTTCGAAGGTCACTTTTCATGTTGATTTCGCAGGAAGTTCTTGCATGCTGCTCCATTATACACAGCCCCCAGTGGGCCCCGCCCCTTGCGTGTCTCATTTTCAGCATGCTGGGACTTGTGGTCCCATGTAGAACAAATCTCTCCCTTAAGTAAGGCCCGCGCAAAAAAACAAAATTTAAAAATGTTATTACGCCCACAGTGGGCTCCAGGATCACAGTCAAGTTCAATTAACCTCCTCTGCCATGCCGCAGCCAAGGCTGGATTAGTTTCAACCACGCAGCCTCCTTAATTACTTGGATGGTGCTTCCCCCCACGGCAGGGCAGCCGTACACATCATTTTTTATACCAACAACGCCCGAAAGCTTGGGGGGCACTCGACGGCAGAGGAACCATCCGATTTTAACACAGTTTTAACGCAGGGAACTTGCATCGTTTCTCCTGTACATTTCTGGACCTGACGCGTTTCAAGGTAAATCCTCTTTTTCAAAGGTCACTTTTCATGCTGATTTCGCAGGAAGTTCTTGCATGCTGCTCCATTATATACGGCCCGCAGTGGGCCCCGCCCTTGAGTGTCTCATTTTCAGCATGCTGGGACTTGTGGTCCCATGTAGAACAAATCTCTCCCTTAAGTAAAGCCTGCGCAAAAAACCAAAATTTAAAAATGTTATTACGCCTACAGTGGGCTCCAGGATCACAGTCAAGTTCAATTAACCTCCTCTGCCATGCCGCATCCAAGGCTGGATTAGTTCCAACCACGCAGCCTCCTTAATTACTTGGATGGTGCTTCCCCCCATGGCAGGGCAGCCGTGCACATCATTTTTTATTCCAACAACGCCCGAAAGCTTGGGGGCGCACTCGACGGCAGAGGAACCATCCGATTTTAACACAGTTTTAACGCAGGGAACTTGCATCGTTTCTCCTGTACATTTCTGGACCTGACGCGTTTCAAGATAAATCCTCTTTTTCGAAGGTCACTTTTCATGTTGATTTCGCAGGAAGTTCTTGCATGCTGCTCCATTATATACGGCCCCCAGTGGGCCACGCCCCTTGCGTGTCTCATTTTCAGCATGCTGGGACTTGTGGTCCCATGTAGAACAAATCTCTCCCTTAAGTAAGGCCTGCGCAGAAAAACAAAATTTTAAAATGTTATTGCGCCCACAGTGGGCTCCAGGATCACAGTCAAGTTCAATTAACCTCCTCTTCCATGCCGCATCCAAGGCTGGATTAATTCCAACCACGCAGCCTCCTTAATTACTTGGATGGTGCTTCCCCCCACGGCAGGGCAGCCGTGCACATCATTTTTTATTCCAACAATGCCCGAAAGCTTGGGGGAGCACTCGACGGCAGAGGAACCATCCGATTTTAACACAGTTTTAACGCAGGGAACTTGCATCATTTTTCCTGTACATTTCTGGACCTGACGCGTTTCAAGGTAAATACTCTTTTTCGAAGGTCACTTTTCATGTTGATTTTGCAGGAAGTTCTTCCATGCTGCTCCATTATATACGGCCCCCAGTGGGCCCCACCCCTTGCATGTCTCATTTTCAGCATGCTGGGACTTGTAGTACCATGTAGAACAAATCTCTCCCTTAAGTAAGGCCTGCGCAGTTGGGACTGTGCCGAGACCGCGAGCAGCGCAGTTGGTGATGAATACAATTGAACCAGCTAGATATCCCGGGGTCCACTGAGGACATATAAGATCAATGTAAAGCTGTAAATAATTCAAAGTGTTGGACAGAACTCACAGTGAGGAACTAATTGATCCAAATGGGACTACAGGCCCCTGCATGCATTGTAATATGACCGCAATCTGCGTGGCCTACTAAAGGTGAATAATGAAAGCAGCATGCAGTTTTGGATGATCTGTGCCGCACTTTCAGCTGCCCAAGAGGAAGAGGCAGAAGCCTCGAAATGCGTAGGCAATAAAAGTAATGTACCTGGAATATGAATGCTGGCTCTTCATTTTAATGGAACCAGAAGGTTAACACCAGCTGGGAGTGCACCTTCAAGCTTTCGGGTCTTTGTTTTGAATTAATTACGCGGCTGCCCTGCAGCGGGAGGTTGCACCATCTTGGAAGTAAGAGGCTGCGTGTTGGGACTGTGCCGAGACCGCGAGCAGCGCAGTTGGTGATGAATACAATTGAACCAGCTAGATATCCCGGGGTCCACTGAGGACATATAAGATCAATGTAAAGCTGTAAATAATTCAAAGTGTTGGACAGAACTCACAGTGAGGAACTAATTGATCCAAATGGGACTACAGGCCCCTGCATGCATTGTAATATGACCGCAATCTGCGTGGCCTACTAAAGGTGAATAATTAAAGCAGCATGCAGTTTTGGATGATCTGTGCCGCACTTTCAGCTGCCCAAGAGGAAGAGGCAGAAGCCTCAAAACGCGTAAGCAATAAAAGTAATGTACCTGGAATATGAATGCCGGCTCTTCATTTTATTGGAACCAGAAGGTTAACACCAGCTGGGAGTGCACCTTCAAGCTTTCGGGCCTTTGTTTTGTATTAATTACGCGGCTGCCCTGCCGCGGGAGGTTGCACCATCTTGGAAGTAAGAGGCTGCACGGTTGGGACTGTGCCGAGACCGCGAGCAGCGCAGTTGGTGATGAATACAATTGAACCAGCTAGATATCCCGGGGTCCACTCAGGAAGATCAATGTAAAGCTGTAAATAATTCAAAGTGTTGGACAGAACTCACAGTGAGGAACTAATTGATCCAAATGGGACTACAGGCCCCTGCATGCATTGTAATATGACCGCAATCTGCGTGGCCTACTAAAGGTGAATAATTAAAGCAGCATGCAGTTTTGGATGATCTGTGCCGCACTTTCAGCTGCCCAAGAGGAAGAGGCAGAAGCCTCGAAACGCGTAGGCAATAAAAGTAATGTACCTGGAATACGAATGCCGGCTCTTCATTTTAATGGAACCAGAAGGTTAACACCAGCTGGGAGTGCACCTTCAAGCTTTCAGGCCTTTGTTTTGAATTAATTACGCGGCTGCCCTGCCGCGGGAGGTTGCACCATCTTGGAAGTAAGAGGCTGCGCGGTTGGGACTGTGCCGAGACCGCGAGCAGCGCAGTTGGTGATGAATACAATTGAACCAGCTAGATATCCCGGGGTCCACTGGGGACATATAAGATCAATGTAAAGCTGCAAATAATTCAAAGTGTTGGACAGAACTCACAGTGAGGAACTAATTGATCCAAATGGGACTACAGGCCCCTGCATGCATTGTAATATGACCGCAATCTGCGTGGCCTACTAAAGGTGAATAATTAAAGCAGCATGCAGTTTTGGATGATCTGTGCCATACTTTCAGCTGCCCAAGAGGAAGAGGCAGAAGCCTCGAAACTCGTAGGCAATAAAAGTAATGTACCTGGAATACGAATGCCGGCTCTTCATTTTAATGAAACCAGAAGGTTAACACCAGCTGGGAGTGCACCTTCAAGCTTTCGGGCCTTTGTTTTGAATTAATTACGCGGCTGCCGTGCCGCGGGAGGTTGCACCATCTTGGAAGTATGAGGCTGCGTGGTTGGGACTGTGCCGAGACCGCGAGCAGCGCAGTTGGTGATGAATACAATTGAACCAGCTAGATATCCCGGGGTCCACTGAGGACATATAAGATCAATGTAAAGCTGTAAATAATTCAAAGTGTTGGACAGAACTCACAGTTATGTTATGTTATGTTATGTTAGCCACATTTATAAAGCGCGCAGCTGCCCCAGCAAAGAGGCGTCCCGGCGCTGCCAGCAACAGAGAGTAGCAGAGTCAAAGAAAGACAGGTAGGCAACAGAGAAGAGGGTAGGCGGCCTAAGCTTGTGGAAAGAGGAAGGTTTTAATAGCTTTCCTGAAAGCTAGTAACTCATTTAGGCAGCGGATCTGAGGGGGCAGAGAATTCCATAGTTTAGCGGCCGTGTGGTGGAAAGAACGACCACCGGCCCGTGCACGCTTCACCTGGGGGACAGTGACTAAGTGCTGCCCCGAGGAACGCAATTCGCGCAAGGGTTTGTAGGGGTTAGCATATTGGCTATTGGCAAGGAGGCAGGGTGAAGCGAGTTTCAGGATCTTAAAGGATAGGCAGAGTGCCTTAAATTGGATCCGTTTGGCCACCGGAAGCCAGTGAAGCCGCCGAACGGCGTCAGTGGCGGAACAGTGACGTGAGAGCCCTAAAAGGGCTCTAGCAGCCGCGTTCTGCACACGCTGTAGTCACATTACCTCAGCCTGATTGGCTCCTAAGAGGAGCGAATTAGCGTAGTCCAGTCTGGATAAAATAGCCGATTGGACGATCAGCTGGCGGGTGAGCGGATTGAAAAACTTCAGCAGCGGCTTAAGACCCCGCAAGAGACCGAAGCAGGTGCCCGCGACTTTTTTTGTGTGTTCTTGGAAGCTAAGGGAGGTATCCATCCAGACCCCTAAGTTCTTAACCACCAACTTAGGGGTGGGGGTGTCTCCAAGCACACTAGGCCACCACTGCTCATTCCAGAGGTTCCTGTCCTTCCCCACCAACAATACCTCCGTTTTAGTGGCGTTCAACTGAAGGCAGTTAGAGTTCATACATTCTGCTACGGCGGCCAGGCCACTCCTAAATCTGAGGGCGTCCAGCGAAGAACCATCAGATAGGGCCACCACTAGCTGCGTATCGTCGGCATAAGAGACCATAGTGAGGCCCATCTTCTTGGCCACCGTAGCAAGAGGCTGGACATATAAATTGAACAATACGGGGCTCAGAGCCGAACCCTGGGGTACCCCTTGCCCAAAGGAGTGGGGCTGGGAGAGGAACGGGGGGGCTGACACGCGGAAAGATCTATCGCTCAGGAACGACTTAAGCCATTCGAGTGCGAGGCCTACTACTCCAGCCGCCTCCAGCCGTTGTAGTAGAATCACATGTGAAATCGTGTCAAACGCGGCACTGAGGTCAAGTAAAATCAGAGCCGCAGTATGACCAGAGTCCAGGATGGTCTGTAGGTGAACAGTCATTGCCAGCAGAGCTGTCTCTGTGCTGTGACCTGCACGAAAACCGTTTTGCGAGGGGTCCAAAATATTATTAGTGTTGAGGAATTTAGTAAGGATACTGTTAACGTGGGCCTCCGCAATCTTAGCCACCCACGGCAGGAGGGAGATAGGCCGGACATTTTCCAGCTTTGCAGGGTCCAGTGAAGGTTTTTAAGGATGGGGAGACCCTAGCTTGTTTCCAAAGAGCAGGAACCACAGCAGTGGTAAAAGAGGAGTTAATAATCTGGCACAGAAGAGTCAGAAAAAGAGAAAGTGATTCTCTAACAGTGAGGAACTAATTGATCCAAATGGGACTACAGCCCCCTGCATGCATTGTAATATGACCGCAATCTGCGTGGCCTACTAAAGGTGAATAATTAAAGCAGCATGCAGTTTTGGATGATCTGTGCCGCACTTTCAGCTGCCCAAGAGGAAGAGGCAGAAGCCTCGAAACGCGTAGGCAATAAAAGTAATGTACCTGGAATACGAATGCCAGCTCTTCATTTTAATGGAACCAGAAGGTTAACACCAGCTGGGAGTGCACCTTCAAGCTTTCAGGCCTTTGTTTTGAATTAATTACGCGGCTGCCCTGCCGCGGGAGGTTGCACCATCTTGGAAGTAAGAGGCTGCGCGGTTGGGACTGTGCCGAGACCGCGAGCAGCGCAGTTGGTGATGAATACAATTGAACCAGCTAGATATCCCGGGGTCCACTGGGGACATATAACATCAATGTAAAGCTGCAAATAATTCAAAGTGTTGGACAGAACTCACAGTGAGGAACTAATTGATCCAAATGGGACTACAGGCCCCTGCATGCATTGTAATATGACCGGAATCTGCGTGGCCTACTAAAGGTGAATAATTAAAGCAGCATGCAGTTTTGGATGATCTGTGCCATACTTTCAGCTGCCCAAGAGGAAGAGGCAGAAGCCTCGAAACTCGTAGGCAATAAAACTAATGTACCTGGAATACGAATGCCGGCTCTTCATTTTAATGAAACCAGAAGGTTAACACCAGCTGGGAGTGCACCTTCAAGCTTTCGGGCCTTTGTTTTGAATTAATTACGCGGCTGCCGTGCCGCGGGAGGTTGCACCATCTTGGAAGTATGAGGCTGCGTGGTTGGGACTGTGCCGAGACCGCGAGCAGCGCAGTTGGTGATGAATACAATTGAACCAGCTAGATATCCCGGGGTCCACTGAGGACATATAAGATCAATGTAAAGCTGTAAATAATTCAAAGTGTTGGACAGAACTCACAGTTATGTTATGTTATGTTAGCCACATTTACAAAGCGCGCAGCTGCCCCAGCAAACAGGCGTCCCGGCGCTGCCAGCAACAGAGAGTAGCAGAGTTGAAGAGAGACAGGTAGGCAACAGAGAAGAGGGTAGGCAGCCTAAGCTTGTGGAAAGAGGAAGGTTTTAATAGCTTTCCTGAAAGCTAGTAACTCATTTAGGCAGCGGATCTGAGGGGGCAGAGAATTCCATAGTTTAGCGGCCGTGTGGTGGAAAGAACGACCACCGGCCCGTGCACGCTTCACCCGGGGGACAGTGACTAAGTGCTGCCCCGAGGAATGCAATTCGCGCAAGGGTTTGTAGGGGGTTAGCATATTGGCAAGGAGGCAGGGTGAAGCGAGTTTCAGGATCTTAAAGGATAGGCAGAGTGCCTTAAATTGGATCCGTTTGGCCACCGGAAGCCAGTGAAGCCGCCGAACGGCGTCAGTGGCGGAACAGTGACGTGAGAGCCCTAAAAGGGCTCTAGCAGCCGCGTTCTGCACACGCTGTAGTCGCATTACCTCAGCCTGATTGGCTCCTAAGAGGAGTGAATTAGCGTAGTCCAGTCTGGATAAAATAGCCGATTGGACGATCAGCTGGCGGGTGAGCGGATTGAAAAACTTCAGCAGCGGCTTAAGACCCCGCAAGAGACCGAAGCAGGTGCCCGCGAGTTTTTTTGTGTGTTCTTGGAAGCTAAGGGAGGAATCCATCCAGACCCCTAAGTTCTTAACCACCAACTTAGGGGTGGGGGTGTCTTCAAGCACACTAGGCCACCACTGCTCATTCCAGAGGTTCCTGTCCTTCCCCACCAACAATACCTCCGTTTTAGTGGCGTTCAACTGAAGGCAGTTAGAGTTCATCCATTCTGCTACGGCAGCCAGGCCACTCCTAAATCTGAGGGCGTCCAGCGAAGAACCATCAGATAGGGCCACCACTAGCTGCGTATCGTCGGCATAAGAGACCATAGTGAGGCCCATCTTCTTGGCCACCGTTGCAAGAGGCTGGACATATAAATTGAACAATACGGGGCTCAGAGCCGAACCCTGGGGTACCCCTTGCCCAATGGAGTGGGGCTGGGAGAGGAACGGGGGGCTGACACGCGGAAAGATCTATCGCTCAGGAACGACTTAAGCCATTCGAGTGCGAGGCCTACTACTCCTGCCGCCTCCAGCCGTTGTAGTAGAATCACATGTGAAATCGTGTCAAACGCGGCACTGAGGTCAAGTAAAATCAGAGCCGCAGTATGACCAGAGTCCAGGATGGTCTGTAGGTGAACAGTCATTGCCAGCAGAGCTGTCTCTGTGCTGTGACCTGCACGAAAACCGTTTTGCGAGGGGTCCAAAATATTATTAGTGTTGAGGAATTTAGTAAGGATACTGTTAACGTGGGCCTCCGCAATCTTAGCCACCCACGGCAGGAGGGAGATAGGCCGGACATTTTCCAGCTTTGCAGGGTCCAGTGAAGGTTTTTTAAGGATGGGGGAGACCCTAGCTTGTTTCCAAAGAGCAGGAACCACAGCAGTGGTAAAAGAGGAGTTAATAATCTGGCACAGAGGAGTCAGAAAAAGAGAAAGTGATTCTCTAACAGTGAGGAACTAATTGATCCAAATGGGACTACAGCCCCCTGCATGCATTGTAATATGACCGCAATCTGCGTGGCCTACTAAAGGTGAATAATGAAAGCAGCATGCAGTTTTGGATGATCTGTGCCGCACTTTCAGCTGTCCAAGAGGAAGAGGCAGAAGCCTCGAAACGCGTAGGCAATAAAAGTAATGTACCTGGAATACGAATGCCGGCTCTTCATTTTTTTGGAACCAGAATGTTAACACCAGCTGGGAGTGCACCTTCAAGCTTTCGGGCCTTTGATTTGAATTAATTACGCGGCTGCCCTGCCGCGGGAGGTTGCACCATCTTGGAAGTAAGAGGCTGCGCGGTTGGGGCTGTGCCGAGACCGGGAGCAGCGCAGTTGGTGATGAATACAATTGAACCAGCTAGATATCCCGGAGTCCACTGAGTACAAATAAGATCAATGTAAAGCTGTAAATAATTCAAAGTGTTGGACAGAACTCACAGTGAGGAACTAATTGATCCAAATGGGACTACAGGCCCTTGCATGCATTGTAATATGACCGCAATCTGCGTGGCCTACTAAAGGTGAATAATTAAAGCAGCATGCAGTTTTGGATGATCTGTGCCGCCCTTTCAGCTGCCCAAGAGGAAGAGGCAGAAGCCTCAAAATGCGTAGGCAATAAAAGTAATGCACCTGGAACACGAATGCTGGCTCTTCATTTTAATGGAACCAGAAGGTTAACACCAGCTGGGAGTGCACCTTCAAGCTTTCGGGCCTTTGTTTTGAATTAATTACGCGGCTGCCCTGCCGCGGGAGTTTGCACCATCTTGGAAGTAAGAGGCTGCGTGGTTGGGACTGTGCCGAGACCGCCACCAGCGCAGTTGGTGATGAATACAATTGAACCAGCTAGATATCCCGGGGTCCACTGAGGACATATAAGATCAATGTAAAGATGTAAATAATTCAAAGTGTTGGACGGAACTCACAGTGAGGAACTAATTGATCCAAATGGGACTACAGGCCCCTGCATGCATTGTAATATGACCGCAATCTGAGTGGCCTACTAAAGGTGAATAATTAAAGCAGCATGCAGTTTTGGATGATCTGTGCCGCACTTTCAGCTGCCCAAGAGGAAGAGGCAGAAGCCTCGAAAAGCGTAGGCAATAAAAGTAATGTACCTGGAATGCGAATGCCGGATCTTCATTTTAATGGAACCAGAAGGTTAACACCAGCTGGGAGTACACCTTCAAGCTTTCGGGCCTTTGTTTTGAATATATATATATATATATATAAATGCGTTTGGCAGTTTTTAAGATGGGAGTGAGAGGGCAAGTTGTGGCTGCTGCTGCCGGAGGTTGTGTGCAGTAACCCTTCCTCGTGTGACGTCTCCATGAGGGCAACCTTCTTGTTTTAATGTTTTGTGGCTGGTCCGGCCGCGGAGATGTCCCGCCGCTGGTTTTTGCGGAGCCTTGGTGCTTGCAACAGCGCGCACCCTCTGGAGTGGAGGGGGCCTGACCTCCGGAATATATTGGTGAGCGGAACAAATTGCACCTCTGAATCTTCCACCCATAGGGGGCAAAAACATTGTGGCACAATCCCACTGGTGCAAGCTGCCTCCTGACGAGAGCCCCAGCAGTTATTTTTGTACAAATTAACCACTGATCCTAGAGTGAAATAGAGTCTCATAGTAGTAGGTTTTATTGTTGTTCACTACCTATTACCACTTTATTAAAGTGGCACTAGGTAGAGAAACGTATTTATAAATTTCTAAATATTTTACCGGCAGTTTAGGAAGAACAGCGTATTTTACAAAAAAATGTTTACGTAGTGCTGTAATTTCTAGGATATTACGAGGTACTGCGTAGACTTTTTTGTGCATATTTAAAAATGTTTATAATAGAAAATACACTATAGTACACTATATTTGTCAAATATAGCATACTACAGTGTGTTTTTAATTTCTTAATACATATATATTTTTTTCTATTATTTTTGGTACCATGGTACTCCTGAGGCAGTACTGTGGTACTCTGTACATTTATTTTAAATATATAGAAACTTTAAAATATTTTTGCCTACCTATTACCACTTTAAGAAATAGATAGGGGAAAAATATCAAACATAATACTTAGCTATATCTGAAGGCGTAACACAGGACACAGCCAAAGTGTATCTTAAAACAACATGGCTGCCTTTAACTTCTGTAAAGGCAGCCATTAGCCAATCACATAATGACTTATCATCACTATGTACCGCTGTACTCCCATGAAATACTGTGAAATACCACACTGCAACTACAGATATCACTAAGTTAAAATACCTTATAACTTACAAAATACTTACCTTACTTATCTGTAGTACCCAAAAGGATCATCTGGGCAACATAGTGTGTAATCTTGCAAAATTTCATTCAAATCTGTACAGTTGTTTTCGCGCTACGCTTCAGTACACAGTCTATGGGAAATGCATTGGTGCCCAAACGTGTTTTGGACCTCCCTTTTTCCTTGCACCCCTTTGACGAATCTCCGCGAAACTCTAGCAGTGCAAGTCATACTTATGCCATTTATGTATAATTGGCACATTTTCCTGGTTTTTTGTTTTTTAAACAGTATGACATAGTCATGTTGTAGCTAGGTGTTAAAATCATAAAAAGGTAATGTTTTTAAAAAAGTAATAATAATTTTAACAGCTACAGTCAATGAGCTAAATATAACTTGCACCCTCACCATGCACTGCTTATGACTTCACATATTACATCACTCATGACATTTTAAACGGCATCATTAATGACATCACTGATAAAATCTCAAATTACATCATTGATGACATTACTAATGATATCATCCAGTACTTCTGACAGCATCCTATAGGTTAAGTGGACTCAAAGTAATTCAACACAGTACATCAATGGCCAGTTTTCTATCTCCAATCACATGATAATGGACATAACCTTTGAACGCATGCTGAACCCATAGCATATTCATTAAGCTGTCCACATTTGATGGATGTTATCCCTTTTTTTTTACCAGTATTCACCCAGCTAACAATCAAAATGTCTCCACAGACTTTAATGGGATCACTCCCTTTTTAACCCAGCAAAAATGAGTTTGTATTCTATTCACCTTATCAGGATCATCCGCGAAAAGGTTTCATATGGCCTGCAGTTTTAAGTCAAAAGGTTGACAGATATGCATTTGCCACTGTAAAGGCTCCTTTTGCCTGGCCCTTCGGACAACCCTCCATAGTTTGGTAAAATGCACCACCCACATTCTTGAGGTGGACACAATGGCCTATAACCTTAGAGCCATGTTTGCAACACAAGAGTGAGATAAACTTCCTCTAAGTGGGACACCCCTTCTACTTTATTCAATAATCTGCAATGCCTTAAAATCTTTAGCAAAGTACAGGAAATAAATATCCACATCTTAAAAACCTCCTCGCTACATAACATCTGTGTATTACTCTGTATTACAACTATTTAACTTGGGGATGTGCCAGATATCCACTGGTGCATAATCTATAGTCAATAGAATTTTTGGGCTTACTCACAATTTTTTGCAATAGGCTGTGGCGTTATGGAACATTCTACTTTGAAACACTGCTGTGCAACCCACATCACGTGCACTCAGCGTTTACCTTGTTCAACATGGAGTAATAATTGCATCCCAAATTTTATGATTTACAAACAGTGCACGATATAACTTTGAACATACACAACCACTCTTGCCTCAAGTACTTACACTATTTCCATGCTATGCACCCAAACATTTTCACCCAGTAACTCTATACTGTATATGACTATGGTGTTATCAGTGATGTCATCAACAAAGTCATTTGAGATGGCATCAGAGATGTCATCAGTGATGTCAGTTAACATGTCATGACTGATGTAATATGTGAGTTTATAAGCAGTGCAAACATGGACACAAGTTATAGGTAACTCATTAAACTATTACTGGTGAATTTCAGTGTTTGTTTGGTTTTTAAACACTATTTTTGTGTTATTTAAGCACATAACTATACCATCACTTTAACCTTTGTTTTTTTGGCATTGAATATACACACAACAATATTCCACATCCAAGGATTTGACTACACTCGTGATGAAGACAACTAACATGATTTTGGTGTGACACACTTCTTTCCAGAATAGCCAAAGGCCATGCACAGCTGATTCAGTGGTACCAAAGCTGGTGCAGGGACTGGCTGTTGATCATTCCCTGTGCCCAGAGCATGCTGTATAGTGCTAAAGGCCGCACACAGTTGCTTCGGGGCAAGCAATGGTTGTTCGTACAAAACTATCAATGGCTGAATGCATGTACCTCTGTAACACAGCACAATGAGGGTTGTGTAGTATAAGGTATAAAATAGGACCAAATATATAGAATGAGGACAGTGCAAATGTAGTTTGGGTTTGTAGTGTAGCTTATGTCAAAAGTGTGTTGGTGTCATGCTAAATAGGCAAAGTGGTACTCTTCTTGTACCATTTATAGCACCATTTGAGTGAGTAGTGGACTGAAGAGGAAGGAGCTGAAATAGCATGGCTCTATCTGGTTGAGACAGTAAGATTTGCAAGGATGGTCTATGCAGGAAGTGTTTTCATGTCATGCTTGATTAACAACAGTTTTCGTGTCACTTCTGTCATGTAGCTGCACTTATGCAAAGAGTGGAGCATGGGAGAGTAAGTGTTAGCTATGCTCTCAGTAATGTTTATCATCCTTGTGTGGGATATTGGTTCCAGTTCTTAAGTTGATATGACACTGAATCATAAATGCCTATCTGAATTTCGGGTGATTCCGGGTGTTTCCTGACTTTGACAGGAGGGAAATCTATAATTGTGTCACCTGCCTGAGATGGAGTTTCCAACCATCCAAGACATTTTGTAAGGTGGAATGGTCACCCAATGTACCTGTCTAAAGTGAAGGGTTTTATTTTGAGACTATATTTGAAGTTTTGGCACTGCAACAATTGAGGCACTGACACTGAGCAAATGGTTCTGTCAGCAATTAGGAGTTACTTGCCAGGGAAGCACCTGACCATGGGTAGCGACTTAAGTGCTTGGAGGCCTGTGGTGATATGATCATGTAGGTTTAGGTGTACTAGTTGTCTGGCTGTTGCATTTTCAAAATCTTTGAAGTCTGCACAGGAGGAAGGGTGGTGTTCCTAGGCAGGGTCTATTTGCTTAGTCTAGGCAACTCAGAACTAGGGCAGTAGTAGTCAGAGGCTTCTATAGTAACCCAGGTGTAGGCTAATGTTTCAGAGAGCTAGCAAGGTCAAAAAGGAGCATGTTGTGACTTGGTTCACATGAAGAACAAGTGATACATGGAGTCCATAATATCTACTAGGTTTCCTAATTCAGTAGATTTCATCAGAGGACAGTAGATTCCTGGAGCCACATTTTTACAGGCTTAAAGTTCTTGCACTCTCCTCAGATTAGGATTTCATCTTTGAAGGAGGACTACTTCTAGTGGATCCTCCCCACCTACTGAACAACAGCTTGGAGGCAAGGGTCTAGTCCTCAAGTCCCTATGTCAAGTTGAGTTGTATAGTTTCTGTGAGTCATTGGCATAATTATAATAACTATAAATTGAAGAACTTGAGGTAGGCATTAAAGGGGAATGGAAATATGATTTACCCCAGAGGTACACCAGACATGGGACTGTTGAGCGCTGATGTAAAAGGGGAGAGTGACATGATGTTTTGTCTATCACTGAGGTTGGAAATGATCCAGTATAGAATGGTTCCATTGATACAGATTAATCTAGCCACAGTAGAACAGAGTGGGGAAGCTTGGTCGAAGGTGGAAAACACGTCAGCAACTTCATTTCTGTCCACAGTTGTTTTCATACTGTACCAGATGGAGATCAGGCCACCTTTCTGATGGAGTGGAAGCATTTTAGCTTGTTGAAGACTAGGTTGTTTTCTTTCTTATAGTTGGAGATCTTGAAGGCAGCTCTTTCAATCAGTTTTCCTAAGAACCAGACATTGCAGATTGGTTGGTTGCTAATTGGGTGTGCAGGACCTAGACTTTTTCTTAATGTTCAGCCTGATGTATGAGCTCTTGAAATCCAATGAGTAGGTGCCTGAGGTTGTTGCTGAATGCTTTTGCTGGTTTTGTAGCATTTGTAAAGAGTAGGATGTCCATTGAGGCTTAGAGAGGAAAGGAGTAAGTGGGTAGCTCTCTGTACC
Organism: Calotriton arnoldi; assembly: GCA_963921515.1. Taxonomy (NCBI): domain Eukaryota; kingdom Metazoa; phylum Chordata; class Amphibia; order Caudata; family Salamandridae; genus Calotriton; species Calotriton arnoldi. The sequence goes on along the minus strand of CAWUFW010012654.1, from coordinate 30,150 downwards.
ACTTGACTTGACAAGGTACTTAAATTGGGAGGTGAGGTTGTATGAAGGAGGCCGGAGCCTGATGTCTATGTGCGGAGGTCCTCTTATCAATCTTGGTCTCTGGATTTGTGAATCCAGGATCTTAGCTTTTTAGAAAAGATGGTCTATGGCGTCATAACATTAGGCTCGGGAGAATGTGGTCTTTGAGTGGTGCACTTTGAGTTGCAAAATTCTGTGAGAATCCTGCATAGTCCCTTGGAAGGACATTTGGATTCACAATCTGGAAATAGCGTTTTTTGTGCCTTTTTGATCTATGATTGTATTGTGGTGTTGGATGCATATTTTGTCATTTTGATTGTTTTAGTTCTTCGATTGGCAGTGAGTGGACTAATTTCTTTATTCAGCTTCTTTGATTCTACATTGCACTCAGAGCCTTGGCAAATGTTTAAAGCATGTGGATGTCTTGAGGGATATCAGTCTATTGACTCCTTTGGAAAAGTTGTTATAGAGTTGCTTTATTTCTGTTAAGTGTGTTGTGTACATGCTGGCAGTAAGGCGAGAGTTAAGTACATGAGGTGAGCTTGCTCAAGCATTTATGGGGCATATTCTCAAGGAGCTATCGCCGAGTTATCGGCACTTTATCGCAGCCAAAGTCGCGATAATTTTATCGCTCATTCACAAGCTGGTGCTAACAGCCGATACCACCAGTTTACTTGCGAAAGCATCCACAAAAAACATCGCCACAGATGACCCCGGCAACTATCGCTAATGAGATGCAGAGTAGGCGTTCCAGAGCAAAAAGCCGCGACAACACCACACCTCAACATTCTCAACGACCAGCCACATCGGCGATAAGACCACAAAACAGGCGATAAGGCGCGTTAGCAGCAGGAAATTAACACCTGCTCTGACCTGGTGTAAAGTCGGACGACAACCTGCACCATCAAAGGGAGCCCAGCCCAGAGCCACACATGAAGAACAACAGATTCCATGGAGCCACACACCATGCATCCCGGAGCCCCGAGAGGGCAACAACACCCACCGCCACCAACCCCAGGATCGCCACCCCCACCGGCCCCCCCGCACCGCCCCCGCCCCCCCGGACCACCACAGAGGCAGCGCAGACAAAAACAGTGGACCTTCAGGAAATGCACCAGCGTCACAGACCTAACACCAGACAATGTCAATGCCCACTACAGGCTCAAAAGGACAACCATCCTCCGCATCCTGAACATCATTGCCCACAGGCTGACGGTACCAACACAGCGGACAACCAACATCCCTCCGCAGACAAAGCTGCTGGCTGTGCTGCACCTGTTGGCCTCTGGTACCTCCCAACCAACAACCGCCAAAGTCGGAGGAGTCTCACAGCCAGCCCCATCCAAGTTCCTCACACCATCATCAGCCAGGTACCCCAGTACCTATACGTCCCCCACACTGCGCAGGAACAGCTGGAGACCAAGCAAGGACTATACGCCATAGCTGGATTCCCGTACATGTTGGGGGCAATCGACTGCACAAATGTCCTACTTGTGCCCCCTGCCGACACTGCACACAATTACCGCAACAGAAAGCACACGCATTCCATCAACGTGCAGGCAATAATGGACCACAGGGGACTCTTCACCAATGTCGTAGCCAACTACCCAGGCAGTGTGCATGATCCCCTCATCTTCCGACAGTCCAACATCAACCAGCGCTTCCAGGATGGCACTTATGGGAATGCACTGCTCGTTGGCAAGTACCAAATGAACACACCACACACCTCAACTCCACAATCATGCAACTCACAACTCTGGCACTGCACACGTCACAAAATCACATACAACATCCCAAACAACATGCCCACCCACCATACACGACAGCACAACTTACTGTGGCAACCTTGGTTAGCCATGTACTGAGCCATCAATGGCATGGCACCTCAGCCACACAATAGCGGAATGTGGGGAGAGGTGGGAACCAGGCATGTGCGAAGGAGGCAAGTGACCCATGAATGAGAATGTACACAATGCCAAGTGTGGCGTGGAAGTGCTGGACAGACTGCAGTATGCAGACCACAGACATAGCCATGTCTACATGCACTGCTGGTGTTTGGAGTGTAGTGGACAGTGGACACAACCATGTCACCCCAGCCAGTGGGGAAGATCGCGGAAATGTAGCTTGTGACGTCCCCCCCTGTAAACGTGTGCGGAGTGGGCTGGCCCAGAGGACGCCAGGCCAGCGTAGGGGTGTGAATAAAAAGCACGTAGCTCTGGGCATGGTTCTCTTCCGGAATGCCCAACGTGTCTGCCAGGGCGGCGCCTCCCACCCCACCACAAGGCCGACGCCGTCACCGTGAGCGGTGTGGCCTGCAATCCTGTGCGCCTGCTGCACCCCGGGCCGCTGGTCCCCGAACCCGTCATGCCCGCCCCTGCGCAGCCAGGCCTCACTGCTCACCTGCCGACACCGGCGTGTGTCCAAGAGGGCCCACCACGTGCCGGCGCAAGCTCCAAGCCCGAAGCCCGCGACCTTAGCAGCCTCCTTAGACCATCACGGCCTCCACGACACAGGCCCGCTTTACTCCTTTTTCGTTGACGTACTCCACCGATGCCTCCGGCCTACACTATGGTCAAGTAGGTCACACATTTGGAACTGAGTCTTGATTATGCAATGGCAGAGTACACACTTTATGGCTGAGTTTATATCACTGTACTCCCTTCGATGTGGTGCCACCAACTCTGTGCATAGCATTCGAACTACACCTGTCTGTGGTCCCTTGCTGACTACTGCCTTTGGCCTACACTGCGGTCGAGTAGGTCACACATGTTGAACTGAGTCTTGATTTCTGCATGGCGGAGTTCATATCATTGTACGCAAGGAGATGAGTAAGAGGAAGATGCGGTTCAGTCCGGAGGAGAAAAGGATCATCGTTACGGAGGTGATCGAACACTGCCGACAACTGCTCTGGTGTCACTAACTCTGTGCATCGCGGGCCAACGACACGTGGCTGTGACCGCTGTGCTGACCGCTGCCTCGGGCCTACACTGCGGTCAAGTAGGTCACACATTGGGAATTCAGTCATGATTCATTTATGGCAGACTTGATATCATTGTACTGGCCTCATCGCAGACTGCATCCCCTTTCAGCTCCGGTGCCACTAAGTCTGTTCCCTGACATCCATGGACACTTTCTGGTTGAACTTTGGTGGCGACTGAGTCTATGGACTGGGGGTTGTCTTCATCATCATGTCGGTGATACTGACATTGTGGCAAAAACGAGACTGTAGCATTCCACTCCTCCATTTGCTGCTTCTGGACGGCTTCTGCCCTCTGCATCATGCCCTGGAGGAAACCTTCCACTGTCCCCCGCAAACCTCCGCTACATTCACCTTCGACATCGACGAGGACCCGCTCACCTCGCGTGGCCCTATCTCACTGCACCGCAAGTCACCGTCCCGTGGCGGTGTGCCTGTGCCGGCCGCAGTGCATCCGGGACCACTAACTCTGTGCAGCTCAAGTCATGGCCCCTGTCTGATAGCATATTGGATGGCCTCTGGGTCGATGGACTGGGGGTTATCAATGCCATGTGTCTGTGGCCCTGCACTGTCCGCTGCCTCCGGCCTCAACTGCGGTCCACCTGGGCTCACACATCAAATCAAGTCCTGACCTGCCCGGACGTCGCATCACCACAGGATGCACACGCCACCACCGCCAGGACCAACTCCAAACAACAGGTGACAGAGTCGGAAGTGTCTTACTGCCAGACTATCAGAGTTGCTCACACCTGTCGTGGGTGCCATCATCAGCTTGATACCCTGATCAGCTCTTCAGGTGCCACAGACTCAATGCACCACAAATCATGGACCATTCTGCTTGCATGTTGGGTGCACACTGTACTTTCTCCGGCTACCACCATGATGCTTCACAGTTGTTTCTGTTATGCTGGTGTTTTCTGTTTCCGCTTTTATTGTGATCACTGTTAAAGTTGTTGCCAGCACCAACGACTCCATGAGGGCTGGCTTACACTCACCACACACACATCCAGCACATGCGTCACTGTACATGTGACCATGCCAATAAAGGTGTTGAGCGCACGTGCCTGTAGCCATTTCAACGAACTATCTGAGTGTGTCCGTGTGCTCATGATGTATGCATTAGGGCCCCGGGCCCTACAACATTACATAGTGCCGTGTACAGAGGATGCAGCCATGTCACCGCAGGCAGCGGGTGAGACATTGCACATGTAGCTTTGTCAGCCCCCACTCAATACGTAAGAGGAGTGACCTGGGCCGGCGTACGCCAGTCCAGCATGGGGGTGTGGATGATTATCCTGTGGCTCTGGATGTGGTTCAGTACTGGAAATGTGCAAAGGCATGTGCCTCTGTCGCAGTGTGGGTCTCCGTTGGAGAGTGTAGGTGGTCCCTGATGGGACTTAGACACCCACGTATGTGATCTAGTTCGGATTCCATGAGGTAGTACCCCACCCGCACATGTTCGGCCACCCCCTTCTGGCAGTCTGACACCTGGCCTTGGAATGCGATGTGTGCTTCGGTGGGCTGCTGGGAGCCAGCCTGGGTGGTGGGTCTGTCCAGCTGTGTTGTCTGTGCAGGGGGTGGGGTATCCTCGATGCAGCGGTGCTGCCCTGCTCCTGGAGGTCGATTGCCTAAGATGTCCATGGACTGTTGTAGGGCGTCGGTGTCGGAAGTGTGGAGGTCCTCTTCAGCATCACTGTAGGGTTGTCTGGTCTGCCCAGCTGGAGGTGTTGTGTGTCCCTGCAATGTGAAGGGGAGATGCTTGTTGACATTGTGTTGGCATGTATGTTGCCGCATTGTTCAAGTTTGCATACAGACTGCATGACAATGTACATTGTGACTGTTTGGGAGGGGCGGACTATTTGATGCGGGACAGTGGACATTTGGACTACATGAGGTAGGTGAGGTTGTACACAAACATTTGCATCTCACAGTTTCCTACTATGTCAGATGTGATTGGCCATTTTCTACGCACAGGCGGACCCAGTTGTGTCCTCTGTTCTGCAGTGTAAGTGTTGCACTGTGTACCACATTGTCGTCCATGTGGATGTGCTGTCCTTGCTATGTGTGTGTGCTGCATTGTGTGAGAGTCGCACCTGCAGCTGTGATTTTGCTGCCCCTTATCCTTTGGAGGCGGTGTGCCTTTGGCTTTTGTGCTTTTAAGGTGCTGTGATGTTGGCGACTTGGGTCATTTGTGCTCTTGGACGGTTTTTGTACTCTTGTGCATTGTTTGTCTGCAGATGTATTGTTGACGTCAGTGGTTGTTTGTGCACGCGGATGTGTCAGAGTATGACCTGCTCCTTTCCGGATGTGGTCCACACTCAGCCACCTCAGTCTCGTGGCGTGCACAATGTCATGGTGATTGTACTCCAGCCATGCTGCTCGTCATGTGGTGTCACTTGCATTGTCAGTGTGGCTCTCACATACGCATCTTTGCTGTGTTTCGCACGGGTGCATGTGTGTGTTGTGTAATTGGTGATGTGTGGGGTGGGAGCCATTTGGGCACATGGTGGACGGGGGCCTACTTGATGTTTGTATGTGTGCTGCAGTGTGCCACGGGGATCAGGGACATGACCCAGGGTCATTGTGGGTGTGCTACACGTCGTTGTGCATGTGTGCCATTGTGCCCGTCCCCCCCGTCCCCACAGTCCCTGTTCGTTACTCACCCTGTTGATGTTGTGTAAGGTCATGTCGAGCAGTGTCCGGACTCCCGACTCCTTGCACCGTCTCCACACTGATGACTGTGGCCACCATTTGCTCCAGCTCCTCCTGTGGCGCAGGACTCCCACCTCCATTCGCCGTTGCTGCCTTCCTGTTGGCAGCGGGTTTCTGCTTGGTTTGGCTTTTCACATCATGCCAGCGCATCTTGGCCTCCTCGACACTCCGGCTGCATTCACGATGGAATGCCATTTTTCCGTCTGTGTTGCCAATGACACGGTGGAGGTGACGGACAGTTGTTGTTAGTGCTCTGTCACCTCCGTGACGACGATCTGGTTGTCATGCGGACTGTACCCCGTCTTCCTCTTCCTCTTCTCCTTGGCCTTCCCGGACCCCAAGGTTCCTTGCTGGTGGTCTGTGTGCTTGTGGGGTTCGCGTTGACCTGGGCACTCGTTCCGGGTGCATCCATGTTGCTACGCAGTTTATTTTGTTTTTGGTGTGTTTTTCTTGTTCGGCTTTTATGGTGCATTTTCACGCATGACGCGTGGGAATTGGAGGCCTGTCGCTGGTTATCGCTGATTTTTGTATCGCGGTTGGCCTCATCGCAACTTTATTCGCGTTTTGTGTTTCGCAATTTTGTGGCGTCGCGTAGATTTTAACGCGGTCATTTGACGCGTTATCGTGGGACTATCGCATGGTGCCGCCAGGTTGGGAATACTACGTTAACACGGCGTTGTTTTCCCACGATCGACTGCGATATGCAAAGTTGCGTTAAGCTAATCTTGCGGTGGTGATCACACGTTCTTGAGAATATGCCCCTATAGGTACTCTTGTTAATCATTTCTGTAATATTTGCAGTGTGGGAATTTTGACATTTAAGTTGATGATGTAGTGATCACTCCAGATGATTGGTAGGCTTCCTGATGCTATGATGAAACCATGTTGAGAGAAGATTGTGTGACGATGTGCCCAGCTGAACGTGCTGGTCCAGAGACAAGTTAGGAGAAGTTGAGGACTTCTAGTTCCAACAGGAGCAACTTTATTGAGTTGAGGGTTTGGTCAGTCGAAACAGATATTCAGGTCTTCCAGAGCAAAGATTGTTGCATTTTGTAGTGATGGTAGTTGTAGTATCCAGGAAGCCATCTGCAAATGCTGAATTATTTGGAAGGCAGCTGTATATCAGTAGGAAAGATCATGAGATAGCGTGGCAGGTGAGCAGTGGAAGAGAAGTGCTTCTCATTCAGTCATAGCAAACTCTCGAAAACTATTGATCTGTAAGGTATCCTTGTAAATGGCTGCTAGTTCTCCTCTAGTCTTCTTGGAACAGTTCCTGATAATGATTCAAAATCCAGAAAACTTGGTCTTGTCATTGATTGTGTATATAGTGTCCCCTGCCCAGATTTTGGTGCTGAATAACATCTCCAGATTAAGATCCTGTGTAGTTGGCACAACACCCAGGTGTGACTTCACACCATGAACAAACACGCCCACAAACATTCTAAAGGCATTGTGGAGAATCAAGGACGATTTTGCATACATTGTAGTCATGCCCTAAACTTGACAAGTACTGGGACTTCATAATCCAAACATAGGCTGAATTGAGGGCAGTAGGATTGATAAGTATCCGGCTTCAGTTATCTTGGGGACCCTCATACACTGTGAATACTGCCTATCTTCCACCAGAGGCAAGAAAACCTCCTTCCTGCTTCTGAACAGTAAACCAACTATCCTGGGACTATGGCGCAAGAGGATTTTCCGACTGTAGAATTATAGCTCCAGAGGCTGTGACAACTGCTGGCCTATGAGAAAGAGGCATATGACTCAAAAAATGAGTCACACAAATTCAATAAAATGTGGAATCCAGTATTGTTTTACTTGAACAAGGATAATAGAGATTTAACATGTCCCAATAGACTATGAGCCCTGGGTCTCCTAGATGCCGAAAAGAAATATTGGGGCCTGGATTTGGGATAGCAGTTAAAAACAGGAGGAAACTGGGAATGGTGAGATAATTGCACTACGTAAAGTAAGGTGCCATAGGGTGGATTTGTTCATGGGAGGTGGATGGGCTTGTGGTTTTACAGTTATGTTGAGTATGCCCACTTCAAGTTATGTAAAAGTTAAAAATCAATAAAATGTATTGAAAAGTAAAAGCTTCAGATTGGAATCTAATATCAGGTCATAGTTGGTTAGGAGTTTCTTGTTCATCAATTGTGGTTTAATAAGCAGGCATCCCAGCCTGGGGAGGTTATTGAGGTATAGGGGTTAATAGGGAGGAAATAGGGTTGGAGTGGAGGAGTTGTGGTAGCAAGTCTCCAGACTTCAAGAAGTGGTGTAGGATACTGATGGGGCTAGAGGAGGCAAGAGTGCAAAAACAACCAATGGGGAGGATGTAGAGGGGCAGAGAACTGTTAAGTCGCTCTTAACAATAAAAAATGCATTGGGAACATATTTCTGGGAGTATTACAACATGTTAGTAGTGCAATAACACTTTGGGAATTGGGGGTATATTTGTAGGTGATACCTAAATCTAAAGACAGTTTCATAGTGATTGAAATGTTGGCTAAAAGGCTCATAAACAGGTTAATTACAGACACTAGCTAAGTACTACTAGTTCCATCTTTCCATATTACCCATTACACAGGGAAGCTTTTGAACTCTAGGACTGGCAAAACCCAGAGCAGGCCTGTTAATGTTAGTTAATTAAATTCACCTACTGCCCATGAGATATAATTACTTTGTTGTGTAGTTCCTAGGAATCCCCCAGGACCTGCGAGTTTTGGATGACCTAAACTGAGGGCTTGGTGTCCTGAGCGCTTCAGGACACCCCGCAGGATATATCAGGCGTTAGACCAGCTAGCTCTACAGTGCCACTACCACTCCCCTGTATCTTACAGTGGTGTAGGTAGTTTCTGGCAACCACTGAACATGACAACCCCGATTCTTCAGGGATTTTCTTTTTCTTCTTTTTTTATGTCCTCATACCACCATTGTTTGCAAAGTCAAGCCTGACATCCGACCTGTACCACCCCAGGCTATTTGCAATAACACATATAGTCCTGCGTTCCAGCCCAACCAGTTTCCTGGTTGCTGGTTCCACACAGGTGTAATCATAGGACACAAGGGGTTAAGTTCAAATTATACCATTTCAGTTCAAAAAATCATCCCAGATCTTAGTATGTGTGCCAGCCTCGATTCCTATGTCCATTTACAGATAGTTTTAACCGCCTGGAGCCAGTCCGAACCATGAGGTGGTGCAGAGTCTATCCATTTTTTACAGATCTCTCTCCTGGCAAGAAGGATCAGATAGAAGAGTAGAGCCCGCCTGTTCGCCGATAGGGGCAAGGTCGGCTGATCCTCCAGCCCTATCATGATCAGCGTTAAGCTCATTTTAATATTAGTACGCAGGATTCATTTATTACTTTCTCGACCGAAGACCAATAGTCCTGTAACAGGGGGCATTCGAAAAACATATGCCGATCATCCGCACTTAACATACCACATCTATGACATCTTGGGGCTACAGCTGTTACCAATTTTGCAAATTTTTGGGGTGTCCAATATAACCTATTGACTGTAAAAAAAATGGTTCCTTTTCAGATTTGCTGGCTTGACCACCCTATAGAGTAGTTTAAAAGAAAGTTTCCACATTCTCTGCGGCTCCGTCATCTGAATAGCACCATCCCAGATCTCATGTGGTGCTTTCAGCTTCTTGTCTTCAGAGAACACCAGAGTCCGGTACCAGTCAGTAACTTCCTTCCTTCTCGGGGCCTCATTCTGTAATTTCTTTTCGAACTCCCAGATTCCGCCGATCTCTCTCCTGTTTGCCTCCCCCCAGGATAGCAACTGCAGGTATTTTAACCTTGAGAGGGAAGCCCCCGTCTTTGCCGTCAAGATTTCCCATGGCACCACCTCTTTCATCACCATGAGATCCCCCATAGTTCAATTCCCGCCCTCCTTAGTGGGATACTTAACTGGTCTTGCAGGCATTCTGGTGTACCTGGTGAATCCCATATTGGTGCACCATCCGAAAAGTACCCCATTCCAAGTATGTTCCTTATTCCTTCCCATAGGGTAAGTGCTGCCTTAAGCGTCTTCAGTCTAACTTTTTAAAAGAATTTTTTTGCCCCAAATTTGTAAAGAAACCCTTTTGAGCCCCACTCCTTAACCATCTCCTCCAGTAGCCAACCCTACTCCAAAGGCCCCGGTGTACCTAAGAGAGCTCTGCAATTCTTGAACTGAAAGGCCATGCAATATAATCTTAAGTCCGGGAGTGCCAACCCGCCTTCTCCCAATTTACGCCTCACTTTTTTCCAAGACAACCATGCTCCCCTGGCTGCCCAGACGAAACTGCCCAATCTGCCCTGTATTTTATCGATCAAGCCTTTGGGAAAAGTGAGAGCGACACAATCAAAGAGGAATGTCAACTTGGGAAGTAACACCATTTTAATTAAGTTTACTCTTCTATATAATGACAAAGGCAAGTTCTTCCATCTGGTAAGTGTTTTCTCGATTTCCTTTGCTACCCTCTCTAAATTGTGCTGAGGGATTCCCTCTAACAAATTAATAATACCTATTCCGAGATACCTGATCTCTCTCTGGACACTTCCCCTCTAGTCTGAGATGTTCCAGCACATTATCCCTGTTTTCTCATTATTTACCGAATAGCCTGAAAAAGCTCCAAATTCTTTCGCTAATAGCTCCACCCTGGGGATTGTAACAGCTGGATCTGCTGTGTAGATTATAAGGTCATCCGCGTATAACGCGATTTTCTTTTCATATGCACCTGCACGGAAAGCGATAACATGATCATCCTGGCGAAGCATCTGGGCAAATGGTTCGATATATATATCGAACAATAATGGGGAAATGGGGCACCCCTGTCTCGTCCCTCTAAAAATCGAAAAACTCCTGGTGAGAGAGCCATTGAGGAGGATCCTAACTGTAGAGCGATGATATAGAGCTTTTAGTATTGTTATAAAATGTGGCCCAAACCGCATGATCTCCAATACTGCCCATAAATACTCCCAGCAAACACGATCAAAGGCCTTGGCGGTGTCCAGTGTAACCGCCGCCAAGGGTACCGACCTTGATGTAGCTATGTCTATACAACCAATCAGCTGCTGGGTCAATTTGTGCATCTGTCTCCCAGGGATAAAGCCCTTCTGAGCTTCATGGATGAGCTGAGGGGCGATTCTAGCTAGCTTCCCCGCTAAAATGCTAACAAAGATTTTATAGTCTGCATTTAGCAGAGATATCGGTCGATATGACTCTGCTTTCGCCGGGTCCTTGGCTGGTTTTAATATCAGGACTATAGAGGCCTCTCTCCATGATTCTGGGGCCTGTGTCTCCCCCATATATACCATATTTAACAGGCTTTCCCAGACAGGCAGTACTTCCTCTATTACAATTTTATATACTTCTGAGGGGACGGCATCTAAACCGGCGGCCTTCCCATTCTTAGCTCTTTTTATTGCCCCCCTAATCTCCTCCTGAGTGATTGGAGCTTCCATCATTTTTTCCCCTTCACCATTCAGTACAGGGAGACCAAGCGTGCTAAGCCAACTTTTGAGCTTTTGGGGGTCTGGGGTAATATCTTCCTTGTAGAGCTGTGAAAAGAGTGTCACTACATGTTCCTGCATAGCATCCCAGCTGTCAAACACCTCCCCTAACTCCCCCTCAGCTCCTTTATCTCATTTCTGGTTCTTTCGACCCTAGACTTCCAGGCCAGCAAGGCCCCCGCTTTCTCTCCATACTCAAATTCCTTCACATTTGCAGCTTGCCACCTTGCCTTACACTTTAACTCCAGCCTGATCTTATATTTTAGTTGGGCCTCTTCTAACCTCCTTTCCAACCTCTCCCTTTCCTCTCCCACACTTATAGAATGCAAAGCTTCCTCAAGGATCCCCACTTCCTTTTCGATGTTTAATAATTCCGCCCTTTCTTCTCTGCTTTTTGCGCAGGCAAGGCTTTTTAGGATCCCACGTATATATGCCTTAAAAGCATCCCATACAATTCCAGGAGAGGCAGTATCTTTATTATTAATAAAGCATTCTAATGCAGCCATTTTCAAAGCTATCTCCACTCCCCCATCTAGGAGAAGGGCACGCTTTAGCGTCCATCTCTTGCAGGGCTGCGGTCCTGGAGCCTGTAAGGTGATAATGACTGCTGAATGATCCGAGATGTGGGCTGGAAGATGCTCAATCTTTTTAATATTAGTTGCAAAGCATCTATCAACCAAAAAGTAATCTAATCTTGAGAAGTGATGTATTTTTTACTATGATAAGTATACCCTCTCACCTTCCCTCTCAGATGCCTCCAGACATCTAGTAAGTCTAGATCCTGTATCAGACTTTTCAACGCATTCCTCATTCTGGGAACAGGAGCACTCTCCCTTCACGTTGAACGATCCATTACAGGATCCAACAGTACGTTAAAGTCCGCGTCCACGATCGCAGGTGCTGAAATATCCACCAATCTCAATTCCAATTCTATAATGTGCTGTGGATCATCCTCATTGGGTCCATAAAACCCGACACATATAAAATCACTATCCGCCCATCTCACACGAGCTAGAACCCATCTACCGGAGCTGTCCGTACTGGACGACTTAAGCTCGATCCCACTGCCATTTCTAATTAAGATTGCAACCCCCTTACAGCATTGTGCTTGATCAGAGGCAATGAAATTTTGGACCCAGCCACACCTGCCAAACAACTCCTTACTTTCATTTGCTAGTAAGTGTGTCTCCTGTAAAATCACAATTTGTGCCTGACTGTCTTCTAAATACTTCAGCACTTTCCTCTGTCTGGGTTTAGACCTAAGACTATTCACATTCCATGTGAGTATGTCAATACTTTGGATTCTGGCCATAATACTTCCTCTCGTATTCCACCTCTTGCTTCATTACTGGCTTATTGAAACTCTCCTGCGTAGGAGGTACTGAGGACTTTTTTTGTTTTTTTAACCCACTGCACCCCAGCCGTGCCCACACCCCCCCACCACCATCCCACCCCACCCCCCTTAGCCAACCCCGGGGAACCCTCCCTCTCTTTTTAGGCATAACAATGCCTATGGGCGCACCATTGGGGGAATTTAAACTAATTCAGCAATATACAAGAGAGCAAACTATCCCAGTAGTCCAAAGTTGGTCACTTAGCGGTATCTCCCTTCTTTTTGATCCTATCAATTAGTGACTCAACATCTTCTACTGACCGAAAATTGTACATTTGATTATCCCACATAATGCGCAGCATTGCGGGGAATTTTAACTGTACCTTCGCTCCCAACTTCCGTAGCTCCTCCATCTTATTTCCTAGCTCCCACTGCCTCTGTTCTGTAGCTTTACATAGGTCCGACCTAACTAGCAGTGAATAGCCATCTACTAGGTATGGGCTGTTTTTTAGGGCCCCACTAAGAATCTCCTCTTTGGTGGTATAAGAGAGAAAGTTCACAAGGATCCTCCTAGGTTTGGCCCTTTGGGTGTTGTGACGAAAAGGCTCTCTGTGCACTCTTTGAACTTCGTGCTCAAGATTGATATCTTCCTTGCCCTTCAAAATCGTATTCCGTAGCAACTTGATGATAAAAGCCTTCATATCCGACCCTTCCTCGGCTTCCGGGACGTTCAGAAATCTCAAGTTATTCCTTCTGGAATGATTCTCCACTCTCTCAATGTCTTCCCTTAGGCTTTGGTTTTGCCTTGCTAGCTTAGGGGGTCATTACGATGGCGGGCGGAAGCACAACCGCCGTGCTGGCGGATGCAAAAACCACTAGTTACCGCCGGCACGCAGCAGTCCACACGCCCGCCCAATTACGATGCGAAAAGTAGGCCAAACACCGCCGGCAAGCCAGCAACACCGTCCGCCATCAAAGTGCGCCCGTACACGTAGCGGCGCAGCCCAACTGACACACACCGTCCGACAAAAACACGTCCCGCCCGGCGCATAAATTACGATGCCGCAAACAAACGGCTCCCACGGCCAAGAGATACCGTACGACAAACCGAAGCGGTAACACGGACGCCGAGCACGGACAACGAAGAAGCGGCTCCCCCGAGCATGAATCCAGCACTGCAGGCCCTCCCCATGCTCTTGCTGATGCACCACCAAGGACGCAACGTACCGCGGAGACGCAGGTAGGCACACACACAACAAGTGCACGCAAACAGCGCACACAGTGCAAGGGCGGAAAAGCGGACAACCCCCCAGCGCGTGTACACTACACATCCACCATTGCATCCACATATGACACACAGGCCAAATCGTAACATCGCGCAACACATGTGTACACACCACCTGGGACTAGGAACCAACGACCCCGTCACGGCCCCAAAGCGGCGATGACGCCGCCACACATGCGCACAACGCAGAGGCCAACCGCAGCGCCATGCATGCGTCGCACACAGACACAGGGACACAACCAAGCAGCACACACATCAGCCCCACCCCGAACGCACATGACACGTGACAGGCCTGCCACAGACATGTCCCCAACGCCCAATTCACGGACAACACCCAACGCCACACAACCGACGCACACATGTCAGTGAAGTCACGCAACAGCAGGACACACCCCAGTGTAACAAACATGGCGAAGCACACAGCGGCGGCAACACCAACTAGGAGAAGCAGGGCTCCTTCGGGAAGAGGAACGCCAGTACCACACTGAAACACCCATACCACCCTGCACATATGAACAAGACATATAAAACGGAACACCAAAGAGCCCGGGGACCGACAACAGGTGGCCCAAGAATAACATTCAAACACAAGGCCCAACGCAGAGCGGAAAGGCAGCCTGCCGCCCACACAAGGGAGAGCAGACAGCACTGAATGACCTTCCATTCCAACTCCGAAACCACAGCACTACGAAAGAAGCCGGTGAATACAGCCATTGTCCAAGAAAAGACCAACACAGGCATGCCGAGGAGACCGACCACAGGGCAGATAGCGCATATCACAGAAGCACACAACGGACGGGGAAGAAAGAAGAAAACACTCCCCATGTCGGCCACATGCAAGTTAATTGGAAGGAGTCACACATCACTGACCTTGAACTGTCTGAGAAGCATGTGGGATGAGGGCCCGTGTCCTCCAAACAAGCCAACAGAACACAAGTCCTGTCCCCCTACGACTACACAGAGCTCACAGCAACCTCGGAGCGTGCACATTGCAGACTGCACACACAGCCGGAGCACGCCACCACAACGCACCGCTGCGAAATGGCAACCGCAACACACCTACCCAACTACGCCGGACAGCTCAAGCTGTACAAAACCAACCTGATACATATATTGGGATGCGATCTCCTGTCCCTGCTGAACGTAAGTTACCGACTGACTTACCGCATCACATTGTTCAGCTGCGTCATGCCCGTCTTCTACTGTCGGAGGTGTCCCTACCAGCATCCCGTGGAGATATGCCTCTCCAACCCGGCATGTCTGAAGGCGGACCTGCTACCACTACTCCTCCTCTGGACGCACACGACAGGGCCTGCTCTGCCTATGGGGGCATGGCGTATGTGGCCAACATCGCACCCGCACTGAAATGGGACCACTGTGCCTCCACACGACGGATCATCGAGAACAGCTACATCGAATGTCACCCAGCATGCCCCATCATGGTCCTCCAAAGGACAACTTACGAACAACACCTTGACAGCCACCATCCGCTACATTGGCTGGCAAACATGTACACCACCAATGACATGGAAGCCCTGCTGGATGGCATCGCATACCTGACAACCTGTAAATTCGTCGGACCACAACGCAGGTTCCCCGATTGACCTATGATGTCCAACCCCGCACCCATGCTTAGCTTCCGCACGGACTGGCCAGTCACCACCACAACAGCCATACCAAACGACCGGCAACTGTAACCACACCATCAACGACATCGCCATGACATCGGATATGACCGGGACATGCACAATGTTCCCCATCACATCCAGGAACACCGCATGCATCGTGGGAGGCAGTGGCATGGGGTCTGTGTATCGCACCCACATGGACGGAACTGCACGAACAACCAGGACACGACATGGATCCAGCGCCCATGGACACACACACCGCTCAGTGGACATGAATAGGTCGCCTGGAGTCTGTGGGTGCTGCACCCCTCCCACCCCCGCCCCGGGAATCCCATACCAGGACCTTTGCATGGACGACAAGTGCATACAACAACAACACGACCCCAGTGACTGTGACATGTCCAGTAACCACCACAGTGCAACAACAAGTGGCACGCCGCTGCATGCACGCAAGCACATGCCCTGATGTCATCTCACATGCACGCGTGCATGAGGAACAACCGCAGCAAACCTGTCACATGGAACTGAGATGGACTGTGCCCATGATGCCAAGCGGTCTGGTAGGCTACATGTATACCGTCTGTGTCAAAGTCCGCAGCTCCGCAGCTATACGTAAATGTACATTAGCACAGCCTTGGCCAAGCAGATGTAACTCTGAAGCCCACATCCCACATGCAACAGCCAATCACATGTAACCCCACACCCTATCCCATTTGCAATCATGCTCAGTATATCCTCAACATGTATTCCGCTGCCAGTAGTGTCCACTATACTGCATCACAGAGGACAGAAGACTCAATATAATGTTTGAAACCAAAACTGTCTCCGCTGACTCATTTCACAAGTACGAATGAGAGAGGATGAGAGTATGTGAAGTACACGGCAGTCGTGACATGACCATGTAGTCCACTGGTATTGGATGTCAACGCAAATGAGTAGCACAACTGTGGAAGACACACATGTGTCGTGTGAAGTCGTATGGACGCAGTGCTCAGGTGGGTGGGTGTGACGGGTAGATGCGCACATGCCAAGTTGGAGCACGCCGTGTCGGGAGGGGTCATGAACAGTACACCACCGCTTCCCTGGGCATTGTGAGAGGACACCTGTCGGGGGGGCAGTGAACACGTGTGTGCACAGCAGCCGGGCACACGTACAAAGCGGTACCAGGCGCACCTCAGCCCACCCTCTGTGGACAAGCTGGATCCTGTTGTGCGCCCGCCATGCCCCTTGACAAGGCACACACAGCCCCAGTCGACCAGGTGTAACCCCAACATAGTCAATCCGCACAGGCGATACAGGGCACGGGATGGCAGTGGAGCATGGTGTGTGAGAGGTCTCCTCGCGCTCCTCCTGGTCATATCACGCAGGCAATAGAACCTCAACGTCTAGCATGGCACAAGTCAAATGGAAGTGTAGGGGGACGCACCACAGCACGAGCAGCACTGACGTCACGGGAGGTGGCTCGCACCATCCCATCCATTGCCCATTATACCAACCACGCCACATGCCATTGCGACTAAGTGCAAGCGCGTGCGCCACCACCCCCGAGCCCTTCCCAGAGAGGCCAAAGAGTGAATGTGTGGGCCATCAGTCACAGACGGACGCGGCATGGCCGCAAGGGCAGCCACAGCCACTGGGTGTCGCAGGTGGCGGATCCGGAAGGCGAAGACTGTGATGCATAGTCCATGCAGGCCGGGTCTCCATTTGGGGCACCACGCAGGTGGACGGCGTCCCGCAACACATCATACCCTGAGACAGCCCACTCGTGCAACTGGACCCACACATACACTCCTTGCCCTCTCTGGTGCGAGCTTGGGGCTGCCTGTGCAAGCGCTAGCCTCGCAGGTGCACATGCATATTGGGGGAGCGAGGGGAGGACATGAGGGCTGGGGCGAAGATGACTGTATCACTGTCAGTGAGTACAAGGGATGACCCAGATGTGGAAAGGAAGAGACGTGTCCCGTGTGTACTGCAACTAGTCGCCAATCCAACTACCCCCCATGTCCGGAATGTAAGCCCGCACCTAGGCCCGCCCATCCGCCACATCGAATATACCACCAGCACGACAACCTTCCCATTCGAAACACTGACTGGGGGTGGCGACCAGTGAACAATCATGTGTAGCCTACCCACGCGTACATGTGGGCCCTCCATGATCCATGTCACCTGCGGCAAAGTCATGACATGCGCAATGAGGGAAGTGAGGAGAGCTGTCCGCCCCACGCACAGAAGGTGCATCAGCTCCACAGACCCAGCAGCGAGTCCAGCAGGGGTCACATGTGCAGGGGCAGCTGTGCCTGGTGTGAAGGCACATGCATATAGACAGCACATCGACCAATGTGTAGTCTGCCCACATCTACAGTCCTTCATCATGCGGACATAGGAATTGAACACAGGGCAACACATCTGAGTGGGTGCACCCACCGTGACCAACAATGCGCAATCATCGACGTACCCGCCCTGTGCATGGCACCCCACCCAACGGAGGCACATCCAGTGCCACCATCCCACACACACAAGCCTTCCACGGAACATGCTGTGTCCAATGCTCAGTACAGAGTCAGCGCCCATCTGGTGGATCCTGAACAGGAGACACATGCACACACATGCCAGCTCCCACTATGTACGTCTGCCACCTGGCACGTGCAATGTAACCTCTCACCTGTGACGTGTGACTGCAAGCACACAGCCGTCTTGGCATGGGGCTGTCAATGTGGACACCTGTCAATGTTTCTGGAGGTGTGATCCGTACAGTGCTGTACATAGGGTGCAGTGCTGACACCTACTACTGTCTCATATCCCCTCGTGCCACAGGTCCCACTTGTTTTGGCCGCTCAGCCTGTGCCCACATCGTCGTCGTCGTGTGCCATACTCATCCAGCCTCGGAAGCAGTTCCATGCTCAGCAGACATTCATGTTGCCGTGGCGTTGCCGCTTGACGGATATGCAGTCAGTCCCCATCAGCACGCCCCGCAAGTCATTGGGGCCTAGATCCCCATGTGCATGCCCATGGCAGTGGTTTGTATCACTAGCCATTGCCATTGTTGGGAGACCTGTGTAAGTGTATTGTGGCCGTGCCGTCCCAGCTTGACAGCTGGGCTGTGGCTCATGTGCTTGCTCAGTCATGTCAGTGATGTGTATGCGAAATTGCTATGTGTTGTGTTGCTTTGACATGTGTCCACTGCCATTTTCCCTAGGCGGAGACCGAACATTGACCGCCCATACCAATTGCTGGCGGACATGGACGATACAGAGGTCATTAGGAAGTTTCGGCTGGACAGGCCAACCCTGCATCGACTGTGTGCCATGTTGGAACCCCATCTCCGTCCCCGCAGGGTGTATCCGACAGCTGTCACCCCCACGGCTAAGGTGATGGCCGCCATGCATTTCTTCGCCACTGGGTCAATCCAGCACACAGTGGGCAGTGGAGGAGGGATGTCCCAGCCCATGTTCAGCAAGGTGCTGAGGGATGTACTGGCAGCCATGATGCTGTACCGAAACAGGTACATCCGCTTCCCCAGGGCTCGTGAATTGGCGGCAGTGAAGGGTGCATTCTATGCCCTTGGCAGAATCCCACACGTCGTTGGAGCCATTGACTGCACACATGTTGGCCTTGTTCCACCACAGGCCACTGAGCACCTGTACCGCAACAGGAAGCACACGCACTCCCTGAATGTGCAAGTGGTGTGCCTTGCGGACATGGTGATCACCCACGTGTGTGCAAAGTTCCCAGGCTCGGCCCATGACGCACACATAATGCGCAACAGCATCTTGCCACGACTGATGTCCAATCTGCAACAGGATCGTGGCTGTATTGTCGGTGAGTATGTGGAGTGGTGTAGCGTGCTGGTTGTGCGATGCTGTCCCCTGTCCAGTTGGAATAGCAACGGTTCTCTGTGTCCCTCACACCCAGGTGACTCTGCGTACCCGAATGGGGCATGGCTGCTCAGTCCATTGAGGAATCCTCGCACCCCAGCAGACGATCGCTACAATGAGGCACATGGGAGGACCAGACGTGTGGTCGAGCGTACCTTTGGCCTCCTCAAGTCCAGGTTCAGGTGCCTGGACCGCACCGGGGGTGCGCTGGCGTACTCCCCACAGAAGGTGTGCCAGATAGTGGTGGCGTGCTGCATGCTGCACAATCTGGCCATTCGGAAGCAGATCCCCCTCATCGTGGATGACGGAGATCAACCAGGGCCCCAGCCCGCAGACCAGGACAGCTCGAGTGAGGAGGACAGCGGAGAGGAGGAAGCTGGTAATGTGCGGCAGCAGCTCATCGCCCACTACTTCACTTGACGGTGAGTGTCCATGTACGACGGCTGATGTGGCTGTGTCTGTGCAGGTGTGTGTGTGCTGTGTCAGGGTGGCCGTTTGTTCACTGCGTGCTGTGTGTCAACGCTCCAGTTTGTGTAAGAGGTGCATTTATTTCAAACTGTGACATGTGATTGTGTGTAAGGTGATGACATAAGTGGTGCGTGCAGTGACAATGAGCTGTTGGTCATGGCTGCGTGATGCTCAGGGTGTACCCACTGGTTCTATGTCCATAGTCCAACACACACATGCCATCCAGATGGCTGTGTGGAGTGGGATCGTAGTCCAAGTCAATGCAGTGGGTGGTCAAGGAAGGCTGGCTGGCTGCCTCACTTGCGTCTGGAGCGTGCGAAGTCCTCCCGGGAGATCTGTTTCCACTTCGGACGGCCCCTTCCACGTTTGCGAGGGGGGTGCCTGCTTGCGACATGCTGGTGGTTGAGGTGTGCTCACTGGCTGTGGACGCAGGGGAACTGGACACTGCTGCTCGACCCTGCGCCCCGGCAGGTGGTGGCGGAGGGGGAGCTGCTGTCCCTGGCTGTGACCTCACCGCCACCACCAGCTGGCCCATGAGGTCCACGAGTTGGCCCATACGGGCGTCCATGGACCTCAGCACCCCCAGCACCTCCCGCGTGTCTGAAGCAGACCTGACCCATTGTTCTTGGGCCTCTTCATAGGCCCCAAGGACTCTGGCCATTTGAGGCAGGGCATGGCTCCCAGGGGAGACTTGCGTTTCCCTGACCCTGCTCCTCCTACCAGTACTGCTGCCACCGGCCTGCCCACTAGCCACATTGCTCACCACGGTCCTCGCTGTGGCTCCCAGGGTGGATCCAGTCGGCCGGGCCACCACCTGCGCTGGGGCTGGTGCCAGCGAAGACGTGGTGGTGGTGGCGGCAGTGGTGGTCGGTGCGGCGATGGTGGCGGTTGCGGCAATGGTAGTGGCCGCAATGACCGTGGGTGTGGCCGCAATGACCGTGGGTGTGGCCGCAATGACCGTGGGTGTGGCCGCAACGACAGTGGCAGCAGGGGGCTGGGAATGTTCAGCAGCCCTGGATGATGGGTTGGTGGGTAGGAGGGGTCCTGGGGAGCGGCTGGGCCCTGCCACACCAGATGGGCCTGCTTGGTGGTCCGTGTCCGAAGAGGAGGACAGATCCTCCACATCCGTGTGTCCTCGTTGGGGGCTTGTAGGCTGGCTGTGCTGGCTGCTGTCTCCATCCCCAGCATCCAGCAGTTCGTCACCTGTGGAGAGAATGAGATTTGTTATTGTGTTGCACCTGGCGAAGTATGTATTTGTCGTCTGACATTAACAGTTCGTGCAATCTCGTACATGGGTTTCCCGGAGGCGTGTGTGTGGCTGTAGCATTTGTAGTTGTGTGTGCTTGACAATGGGACTGTGTGCTGTGCACATGTGGCATGGGACGGATTGGCCATGCCGATGGTTGTGTTGCTGTGCCCCTACTTATTGTGACTCTGGTGTATGCGGGCTCCTGGCCCATCCTGGGTCTGGTTTGTACTTTGCTTTTGGTGTTCAGATGGGACGCTTAGGAACGCATATGGCAACATGGGGGCCATGCCCCAGATTCGCATTTGGGATGGAATATGCTTTTGGGGTACATGCTGTGAGCCATGGGTGCCGAACGTGACATGTGTTGTGGCAGCATGACAGTGCATGGTTTGAGGTGTGTGCATGCTTGACATGGCCTGCATATTTGCTGTCTGTTGTGATTACTGGACATGGCATTGGACGCATCGTTATGAGTGAGTGATGGTTGTGTGCCAGCCAACGTATTGCAGTTGTCCCATCTCCTTGGTGTGCGTGCTGCCCTGTGCCATGTGCATCACTGCAGTGCTCGGGGGGTGTGGCCCATGTTGTGTGTTGTTGCTCACAGTGTGTCGTGCGCTTCATTGACTTCTGGCACATGGTTGGTCATGGGCATGTATCTTAGCGTGACTGCTGTATGTGTGGCAGCTGTGCGGATGACATGCCTTTCATGAGACTGGGGCTGACGGATGGGATGGATGGTATGTTGTATGTGCATGGTGTGTCTGTGTGTTTGATGGGTTCAGTGGTGTTCGTGTGCATTTATGTTGTTCCGCTCTGTTGCGTCTTGTGTTGTTTGTCTTACATAGGCGTAGTTGTGGGGTGTGTGGTTGACAGGCAGTAGGGGCTACATGGACAGGACTTCAATGGTGTTTCGGTTGTGTGTGATGGGTTGCACAGTGGCTGCCGTGTGGTACTATATTCAGTGTGTCTTGTGCATGCAGACGTGGCTCCTTGGGTGTTGCTGTGTTTGTGATGGGTCATGTGGGGTGTGAGTCTGTGGTTCATGTCCGTGTGCACATTGTTCACTTGTTCGTGACGGTGGGCGGTGCTGCGTGTTCGTCTGCTACGTGACATGTCCCATGTGTTGGTCGTGTTACGGTCCTCATGCCTCCAGTAATCCAGCCCTGTCCAGTTTCCCACCTGCAGGTTGTTCGTGCGTGCACTGTACTGGATGCCACATGGTTCTAAGCGGGGGTGCTCCATGTTGCAGGTCTGTGGGGGTGGGGGGTGTTGTGGGTCGTGGTGGTGGCTGGACACCCACTGACACCGATTGCTGTGGACCGTGATGTCTACCTTTCGGCTGTCGTTGTGCACTGCGGTGGCTGACACGTGGCTGTGGGGTGTGGGGGATGCTCCTCCTTGCTGTGCTGTGGGACTAGGGGCCTGGTGTGTTTTGTACTTGGGCTGTCCACCCTCCCACCCACTGCACTTTGTGTTCCTGCCACTTACCTGTTACTTGTCGGTTAGTGCAGCTATGGCGGACACATGGGTGTGGTGGGTGCTCGTTGTGGCGCTTCTGGCATATTTGGGGACCTGTTGGTGGTTACGTGGCTGGCTGAGTGTACACATGTCCCCACGCATCTTACAGTTGTTCGGTTTGGGCTGTGTGTGGTGGTGTATGTTGCATGTGTGTGTGATGTGTTGTGTATTGTGTGCTGGACATGGGGGTGTTTGTCCCTGGGAGCTGTGGCATGGTGGTAGTGCATGTGAGTACATAGCGGTGTGCTGGTATACATTAGTTTGTACTTACCAGCCTCCACTCCACCTGCTAATCCGGCGAGGATCTCGGGATGTATGATGACTCGCACCTTCTCCTCCCACGCTTTGAAGGTCTTGAAGAGCGCGGGATTCCCTCCGCCAGTGACGGCAGCCAGCTCTCTGTTCTTGCTCTCCTTCTTCTTGACCAGGCTCTTGACGTCATTCCACCGTTTGTTTATTTCGACTCTGTTCCTGGGCAAGGTCCCGACTGCATTGACCTGGTCTACGATCCGGTTCCACATTTGTGGTGCCATGGTGTTTGTGGTGCTGGTGCGGTGTGTGTTGTGTAATGTGCAGGGGGTTTGTGGTGCAGGTGTTTGGTGGTGGTGGTGGTGGTGGTTGTGATGTGTCCGTTTCTGTGGTGTGCTGCTGTCCTTGCTGTGTCACTGTGTCCTCTCCTCTCCTCTCTGGTTTGCAATGTTGCAAGGGGTTGTGGTCTGTGGGAGTGCTGCTTTTGTACTTACCTATGTGGGTGTGTCCTCATGGTCTGTTGTTTTCAGGTGTGTTGTGTCTGGGGTTCTGGCCTTTGTAGTTTTTGTTTGTCCGGGGGGTGTTTCGGGATGTGTACTGTGGGTGGGACGGTGGACAGCCCAAGTACAACACACACCAGGCCCCTAGTCCCACAGCACAGCAAGGAGGAGCATCCCCCACACCCCACAGCCACGTGTCAGCCACCGCAGTGCACAACGACAGCCGAAAGGCAGACATCACGGTCCACAGCAATCGGTGTCAGTGGGTGTCCAGCCACCCCCACGACCCACAACACCCCCCACCCCCACAGACCTGCAACATGGAGCACCCCCGCTTAGAGCCATGTGGCATCCAGTACAGTGCACGCACGAACAACTTGCAGGTGGGAAACTGGACAGGGCTGGATTACTGGAGGCATGAGGACCGGAACACGACCAACACATGGGACATGTCACGTAGCAGACGAACACGCAGCACCGCCCACCGTCACGAACAAGTGAACAATGTGCACACGGACATGAACAACAGACTCACACCCCACATGACCCATCACAGACATAGCAACACCCAAGGAGCCACGTCTGCATGCACAAGCCACACTGAATATAGTACCACACGGCAGCCACTGTGCAACTCATCACACACAACCGAAACACCATTGAAGTCCTGTCCATGTAGCCCCTACTGCCTGTCAACCACACACCCCACAACTACGCCTATGTAAGACAAACAACACTAGACGCAACAGAGCGGAACAACATAAATGCACACGAACACCACTGAACCCATCAAACACACAGACACACCATGCACATACAACATACCATCCATCCCATCCGTCAGCCCCAGTCTCATGAAAGGCATGTCATCCGCACAGCTGCCACACATACAGCAGTCACGCTAAGATACATGCCCATGACCAACCATGTGCCAGAAGTCAATGAAGCGCACGACACACTGTGAGCAACAACACACAACATGGGCCACACACCCCCACGAGCACTGCAGTGATGCACATGGCACAGGGCAGCACGCACACCAAGGAGATGGGACAACTGCAATACGTTGGCTGGCACACAACCATCACTCACTCATAACGATGCGTCCAATGCCATGTCCAGTAATCACAACAGACAGCAAATATGCAGGCCATGTCAAGCATGCACACACCTCAAACCATGCACTGTCATGCTGCCACAACACATGTCACGTTCGGCACCCATGGCTCACAGCATGTACCCCAAAAGCATATTCCCTCCCAAATGCGAATCTGGGGCATGGCCCCCATGTTGCCATATGCGTTCCTAAGCGTTCCATTTGAACCCCAAAAGCATATTCCCTCCCAAATGCGAATCTGGGGCATGGCCCCCATGTTGCCATATGCGTTCCTAAGCGTTCCATTTGAACCCCAAAAGCATATTCCCTCCCAAATGCGAATCTGGGGCATGGCCCCCATGTTGCCATATGCGTTCCTAAGCGTTCCATTTGAACCCCAAAAGCATATTCCCTCCCAAATGCGAATCTGGGGCATGGCCCCCATGTTGCCATATGCGTTCCTAAGCGTTCCATTTGAACCCCAAAAGCATATTCCCTCCCAAATGCGAATCTGGGGCATGGCCCCCATGTTGCCATATGCGTTCCTAAGCGTTCCATTTGAACCCCAAAAGCATATTCCCTCCCAAATGCGAATCTGGGGCATGGCCCCCATGTTGCCATATGCGTTCCTAAGCGTTCCATTTGAACCCCAAAAGCATATTCCCTCCCAAATGCGAATCTGGGGCATGGCCCCCATGTTGCCATATGCGTTCCTAAGCGTTCCATTTGAACCCCAAAAGCATATTCCCTCCCAAATGCGAATCTGGGGCATGGCCCCCATGTTGCCATATGCGTCCTAAGCGTTCCATTTGAACCCCAAAAGCATATTCCCTCCCAAATGCGAATCTGGGGCATGGCCCCCATGTTGCCATATGCGTTCCTAAGCGTCCCATCTGAACACCAAAAGCAAAGTACAAACCAGACCCAGGATGGGCCAGGAGCCCGCATACACCAGAGTCACAATAAGTAGGGGCACAGCAACACACCCATCGGCATGGCCAATCCGTCCCATGCCACATGTGCACAGCACACAGTCCCATTGCCAAGCACACACAACTACAAATGCTACAGCCACACACACGCCTCCGGGAAACCCATGTACGAGATTGCACGAACTGTTAATGTCAGACGACAAATACATACTTCGCCAGGTGCAACACAATAACAAATCTCATTCTCTCCACAGGTGACGAACTGCTGGATGCTGGGGATGGAGCCAGCAGCCAGCACAGCCAGCCTACAAGCCCCCAACGAGGACACACGGATGTGGAGGATCTGTCCTCCTCTTCGGACACGGACCACCAAGCAGGCCCATCTGGTGTGGCAGGGCCCAGCCGCTCCCCAGGACCCCTCCTACCCACCAACCCATCATCCAGGGCTGCTGAACATTCCCAGCCCCCTGCTGCCACTGTCGCTGCGGCCACACCCACGGTCATTGCGGCCACTACCACTGCCGCAACCGCCACCATCGCCGCACCGACCACCACCGCCGCCACCACCACCGCGTCTTCGCTGGCACCAGCCCCAGCGCAGGTGGTGGCCCGGCCGACTGGATCCACACTGGGAGCCACAGCGAGGACCGTGGTGAGCAATGTGGCTAGTGGGCAGGGCCGGTGGCAGCAGGACTGGTAGGAGGAGCAGGGTCAGGGAAACGCCAGCCTCCCCTGGGAGCCATGCCCTGCCTCAAATGGCCAGAGTCCTTGGGGCCTATGAAGAGGCCCAAGGACAATGGGTCAGGTCTGCTTCAGACACGCGGGAGGTGCTGGGGGTGCTGAGGTCCATGGACGCCCGTATGGGCCAACTCGTGGACCTCATGGGCCAGCTGGTGGTGGCGGTGAGGTCACAGCCAGGGACAGCAGCTCCCCTCCGCCACCACCTGCCGGGGCGCAGGGTCGAGCAGCAGTGTCCAGTTCCCCTGCGTCCACAGCCAGTGAGCACACCTCAACCACCAGCATGTCGCAAGCAGGCACCCCCTCGCAAACGTGGAAGGGGCCGTCCGAAGTGGAAACCGATCTCCCGGGAGGACTTCGCACGCTCCAAACGCAAGTGAGGCAGCCAGCCAGCCTTCCGCCAGCCTTCCTTGACCAGCCACTGCATTGACTTGGACTACGATCCCACTCCACACAGCCATCTGGATGGCATGTGTGTGTTGGACTATGGACATAGAACCAGTGGGTACACCCTGAGCATCACGCAGCCATGACCGACAGCTCATTGTCACTGCACGCACCACTTTTGTCATCACCTTACACACAATCACATGTCACAGTTTGAAATAAATGCACCTCTTACACTAACTGCTGTTTGTGCCCTGTGTTTTATTTGTACGGAATACAACGGCCACCTTGGGCGGAAAGGCACCTGATGCGTGGCATGGCAATGGAATCCGGAGGGCCTGTAGGGACCTAGGGGTGGGAGACAGAACAGGAGCACATTCAATGAGTGTGTCACACACCCATCACACAGTACATGTCAACAACTACAAGCAATGTACACACATCGCACAGAGCAATAGGGCACAATGCCACAGCCACCAACAGTGGCATACTACCCTGGCCATGGAGCGTTGACACACAGTACGCAGTGAACAAACGGCCACCCTGACACAGCACACACACACCTGCACAGATACAGCCACATCAGCCGTCGTACATGGACACTCACCGTCAAGTGAAGTAGCGGGCGATGAGCTGCTGCCGCACATTACCAGCTTCCTCCTCTCCGCTGTCCTCCTCACTCGAGCTGTCCTGGTCTGCGGGCTGGGGCCCTGGTTGATCTCCGTCATCCACGATGAGGGGGATCTGCTTCCGAATGGCCAGATTGTGCAGCATGCAGCACGCCACCACTATCCGGCACACCTTCTGTGGGGAGTACGCCAGCGCACCCCCGGTGCGGTCCAGGCACCTGAACCTGGACTTGAGGAGGCCAAAGGTACGCTCGACCACACGTCTGGTCCTCCCATGTGCCTCATTGTAGCGATCGTCTGCTGGGGTGCGAGGATTCCTCAATGGACTGAGCAGCCATGCCCCATTCGGGTACGCAGAGTCACCTGGGTGTGAGGGACACAGAGAACCGTTGCTATTCCAACTGGACAGGGGACAGCATCGCACAACCAGCACGCTACACCACTCCACATACTCACCGACAATACAGCCACGATCCTGTTGCATATTGGACATCAGTCGTGGCAAGATGCTGTTGCGCATTATGTGTGCGTCATGGGCCGAGCCTGGGAACTTTGCACACACGTGGGTGATCACCATGTCCGCAAGGCACACCACTTGCACATTCAGGGAGCGCGTGTGCTTCCTGTTGCGGTACAGGTGCTCAGTGGCCTGTGGTGGAACAAGGCCGACATGTGTGCAGTCAATGGCTCCAACGACGTGTGGGATTCTGCCAAGGGCATAGAATGCACCCTTCACTGCCGCCAATTCACGAGCCCTGGGGAAGCGGATGTACCTGTTTCGGTACAGCATCATGGCTGCCAGTACATCCCTCAGCACCTTGCTGAACATGGGCTGGGACATCCCTCCTCCAATGCCCACTGTGTGCTGGAATGACCCAGTGGCGAAGAAATGCATGGCGGCCATCACTTTAGCCGTGGGGGTGACAGCAGTCGGATACACCCTGCGGGGACGGAGATGGGGTTCTAACATGGCACACAGTCGATGCAGGGTTGGCCTGTCCAGCCGAAACTTCCTAATAACCTCTGTATCGTCCATGTCCGCCAGCAATTGGTATGGGCGGTCAATGTTCGGTCTCCGCCTAGGGACAATGGCAGAGGACACATGTCAAAGCAACACGACACATAGCAATTTCGCATACACATCACTGACATGACTGAGCAAGCACATGAGCCACAGCCCAGCTGTCAAGCTGGGACGGCACGGCCACAATACACTTACACAGGTCTCCCAACAATGGCAATGGCTAGTGATACAAACCACTGCCATGTGCATGCACATGGGGATCTAGGCCCCAATGACTTGCGGGGCGTGCTGATGGGGACTGACTGCATATCCGTCAAGCGGCAACGCCACGGCAACATGAATGTCTGCTGAGCATGGAACTGCTTCTGCGGCTGGATGAGTATGGCACACGACGACCGACGATGTGGGCACAGGCTGAGCGGCCAAAACAAGTGGGACCTGTGGCACGAGGGGATATGAGACAGTAGTAGGTGTCAGCACTGCACCCTATGTACAGCACTGTACGGATCACACCTCCCGAAACATTGACAGGTGTCCACATTGACAGCCCCATGCCAAGACGGCTGTGTGCTTGCAGTCACACGTCACAGGTGAGAGGTTACATTGCACGTGCCAGGTGGCAGACGTACATAGTGGGAGCTGGCATGTGTGTGCATGTGTCTCCTGTTCAGGATCCACCAGATGGGCGCTGACTCTGTACTGACCATTGGACACAGCATGTTCCGTGGAAGGCTTGTGTGTGTGGGATGGTGGCACTGGATGTGCCTCCGTTGGGTGGGGGGCCATGCACAGGGCGGGTACGTCGATGATTGCGCATTGTTGGTCACGGTGGGTGCACCCACTCAGATGTGTTGCCCTGTGTTCAATTCCTATGTCCGCATGATGATGGACTGTAGATGTGGGCAGACTACACATTGGTCGATGTGCTGTCTATATGCATGTGCCTTCACACCAGGCACAGCTGCCCCAGCACATGTGACCCCTGCTGGACTCGCTGCTGGGTCTGTGGAGCTGATGCACCTTCTGTGCGTGGGGCGGACAGCTCTCCTCACTTCCCTCATTGCGCATGTCATGACTTTGCCGCAGGTGACATGGATCATGGAGGGCCCACATGTACGCGTGGGTAGGCTACACATGATTGTTCACTGGTCGCCACCCCCAGTCAGTGTTTCGAATGGGAAGGTTGTCGTGCTGGTGGTATATTCGATGTGGCAGATGGGCGGGCCTAGGTGCGGGCTTACATTCCGGACATGGGGGGTAGTTGGATTGGCGACTAGTTGCAGTACACACGGGACACGTCTCTTCCTTTCCACATCTGGGTCATCCCTTGTACTCACTGACAGTGATACAGTCATCTTTGCCCCAGCCCTCATGTCCTCCCCTCGCTCCCCAATATGCATGTGCACCTGCGAGGCTAGCGCTTGCACAGGCAGCCCCAAGCTCGCACCAGAGAGGGCAAGGAGTGTATGTGTGGGTCCAGTTGCACGAGTGGGCTGTCTCAGGGTATGATGTGTTGCGGGACGCCGTCCACCTGCGTGGTGCCCCAAATGGAGACCCGGCCTGCATGGACTATGCATCACAGTCTTTGCCTTCTGGATCCGCCA
The DNA here is from genome assembly GCA_963921515.1 of Calotriton arnoldi. Lineage (NCBI taxonomy): Eukaryota > Metazoa > Chordata > Amphibia > Caudata > Salamandridae > Calotriton > Calotriton arnoldi. The sequence goes on along the minus strand of CAWUFW010012654.1, from coordinate 424 downwards.
CCTGCGACACCCAGTGGCTGTGGCTGCCCTTGCGGCCAGGCCGCGTCCGTCTGTGACTGATGGCCCACACATTCACTCTTTGGCCTCTCTGGGGAGGGCTCGGGGGTGGTGGCGCACGCGCTTGCACTTAGTCGCAATGGCATGTGGCGTGGTTGGTATAATGGGCAATGGATGGGATGGTGCGAGGCACCTCCCGTGACGTCAGTGCTGCTCGTGCTGTGGTGCGTCCCCCCTACACTTCCATTTGACTTGTGCCATGCTAGACGTTGAGGTTCTATTGCCTGCGTGATATGACCAGGAGGAGCGCGAGGAGACCTCTCACACACCATGCTCCACTGCCATCCCGTGCCCTGTATCGCCTGTGCGGATTGACTATGTTGGGGTTACACCTGGTCGACTGAGCACACGTAACCGGAACGAAGCA